>JAWNMN010000192.1:12287500-12870000 GCA_035044025.1 Drosophila paracracens | reverse complement strand
CAAGTTAAGGCATTAAGAAACAAAAGCAAAAGCAAAAACAAAACACAAAATTAACAACGGCATATAAATAAATAATATTAAACCAAGCCAAGCCAGGCCAGACAGCAAGCAAAGCAAAGAGACAGAGACAGAAACAGTTTACTTAAACAAAGATATGAACAGTTAATTTCCACTTTGTTAGGCGACGAGAATGTTGTGTTTGTTGTTTATGTTTATATTTATATTTATATGCATACAAACAAACAAACAAACAAAATATACATACATACATATAAATATGGCGGTACACAAACATATATATATTAATTGATATAATAATTTTTAATTTTATTATTTTTATTATTGTAATTGTTATCGAAATTGTATTTGTGATTTTTGAATATGTTTAGACTGAAGGACAAAATTAATTCTGTTTATTGATTAAACTACATAATAACTATGATCTAATTAAATTAAATTAAATACGACTTGATTTTTTCAACTTTCGAAATTAGTTATAATTTGTTAAACGAGAAACGAAAACAAAAACAAAAACAAAAAACAACAACTGATCGTAACATTTGAAGCCAAATTTATTTTTGTTAGATAAACTTTTTGCAATGTTTTTTGGTTTTTAGCAAAAACGTTAAGCTAAGTGACAAAATTCAAATTACAATAATAATATTTAAGCACATTTGCGGCGTTAAAAAAGACTTTCTATTGCGTGGAAAATGAGAAAAATGGATTTAATTTTATTTAATATTGCAATAATGCTTAAATTAAAGTATAATTTTATTTTCTTAGCTGTTAAATTTATACGCAAAACAACAAAACATCAAAAATAAAATGATTTTCAATGTTAAACTTACAAACTTAAATTAATTTTATTTTAAATTTAGTTTTAGGCTGGGCAGCAAGAAGCAAAAAAATAAATGTGGCTTGTTTAAAAAAATAAGTAAATTAAATATAAAGCCACAATAGTAACAACATGTAGTTACACACACTAACAAACTGTAGTAACAAAGCACACACACACACACACACACACACACACTAACACACACACACAGATACAGATAATAAAGACAAATTTTAATATGTGTTAGGTTAGGCTCCAGCGGAGAAATCAATCCGTAAGCTAGTTAAGGAATTTGTTGCTATAACTTTGTGTGCAGGCAGCTCAGCTCGCAACACAGTCGGCAATATGTGTCAAATTTTGATTATACAAATTATGAATACAATAAGAGACATTTACAAAACGAATTACCCAAACATATCCACAACAAAAATAAACCAATTTAAATGCAACCCCATTATTGTAATCATCAGCAAGTTAAATTACTCAAAACTACAAAACATATAATGGAAAACATATCCCAAAAAAAATGCATATTATTTATTTAATTGAAGTGTAAAATTATGTGTTTGTTTTGCAACAGTTCTGGTAGAACAAATGTTGACAAAGGATCGGTGGAAGGATGAAAGAATTTCAAAAGAGTAGCTCTTAGTTGCCACCAAATCAAAGATTCACATTTGTTATTTTCCTTTCTTTACTTACTGTCTTGCATCATAATAATAATAATAATAATAATAAAAACACTTATGAAGCAAAACTTGATTACAGGAAATTGTTAATAGTATAAAAAATCAATTATAATAATGATAAATACATTACTGTTAACTTAGACACACTCTCTAATCATAATTGACTAAAAATTAATGCTAAAATGAAAAAAAAAAAAACAGAAACAAAAGCAAAAACAAAATAATGAGGATCAAGCAAAATGTGCAACACAGGCAGCAAAATATCAAGCGAAACTATTTCGTGATTTTAGTGACAAATATTTCGCTGATGACAATTTGAAGCAATCATTTTTGAAACAAGAAGACGGAGAAGAAGAAGAAATAAAAACAAACAAAGAATGAACGTTAAATGGAAGTAAATCCGTATATCTATATATAAATAAATTATATATATCTATATATAAATATACATATATTAAATAAATTATTATGTACACTTGTATTTAATTGTATTTGAAATATTTAGTAAATTTTTTGCGCAAGTTACAACCAACTAAATAAAAAACCAAAAAAAAAACAAATGAGGAAGAAAATAATGAAAAGACGTTGACGGGTTGACAGCGGATAGTGATTGGGACTATTTGTAACATAAATAAAAGAAAAGGGATAAATTAATTATGTGCATGTGTATGTATAAAGAAACTACATTTAAAATAGCTCAAAAGAAAAAAAAACAAAAACAAAAAGAACAAAACAATTTCAATTGAATTTTTACTAAATATTGTGTATTTGTATGTAAATTATTAAAACAATTTGTTGAAAACTTGTAAATTTGCAAAGGAAAAATACGTGTAAGAAAAGCAATTTTAATGGTGCCTTAAAAACCAAACCAAGCAAATTTCTTCTTGCCCCACATACTTACACACAGAAACACTACCAACAACAAACACATCGTTGTGTAAACTATATGGCATGTGAGTTTTTCTACCTTTCCACCGCGTTTCTCTCAACATTTCCTCTCAATTTTCCCTGCTTCATTGCCGCATTGCCGCATTGCGTGCAATGTGTGTGTGTATAAATATTTAGTTAAATATACAAACTTATGCGTGTGTGTGTGTGTGTGTGTGAACATGCATGAGCCTCTTTCCATAAGGAACTTATCCCTTTTAGCGACATTTGACCCACAATTGCTCTAAGCTATTCGAGTTTCAACAACCAAAATAACAAGAACAACATCCAGTGTGTAGAGTTGCCCGTTATAGTACTTGAAAATAATAAAGAAAAGTTAAATGCAAAAAAAAAGTAAAAAAAAAAGAAATAAATGAAAAACCAACAAAAAAAAATGTATTTACATGGTAAATTTATTTAATAAACGTAGCTGCAAATAGTATTTGAACAAAAGATTAAACACCGAAACCCGAAACATTAACCGGAAATATAAACAATTAGTCAGCAATATAACAATATAAAATATACACACACAATTATAAACACAAACACACATAAATGTTTCTCTCAGTGTAATTACAAATCAACTTAAATGTATTTGCTCACAATTTTACAATACATGTCGGAAAACAAAACGTAAACAACAAATTCTGCACAATATGTGGAAAAACAAAAGCATTTAAGGCACTTGACATATGGAACGATGAATGGCTATAAAATTATTGTTAAAAGACAATGTAGGACAAAACATATTTATATACATATACATAAAAGAAGACGGAATGGAAATAAAAAAAACAAGATAATTATTAAGGTATTTTAGATATTCTTATTTAATATCCAGAAAAAAAATGAAAAGTGAGAAAAATATACGAGGAGAATTTTTAATTTAGAAGACATATTAAATGGAAACGTGTTAGTAACCACAGCGGTAAATTCGGGTTGAAGTATGAAATATGCAAACTTATTAACTAAATATTGGTGTTAGAAAGTGTTAAGCAAAACTTTAACTGAAAAATCATGTAATTTGCCATAGAGCAAGGGACAAAACAGAAATGTGCCCAATTTAACTAGCTGAAACTGGCACCTAAACATATTATTATTTGCAAATATAGAAAAAATATATAGGAATAGGTAGAAAGCGAGAGGAGAGAGGATAGTGATAAATTGTAGCCAGCTCTCAGCTTAAGCGCGTCTATTTTCATTGACTAAATAAATTGAATTCAATTTTCAAAACTTTAATGTGCTTCAGAAGCAATTTTCCAGTGTTGAAATTGAGTGGATTAAGGGACATTCAGCGTGAAACAAGAGTAGAAAAATGAATTGGTTTTGAAGGTTGTCTGATTTGCAAGATTAATCGTATGTTTGTGTGCAATTTTCAGCTAGTTTCATTGGGACCTAAGCTAAGTCTACGAACATGAAATGATAGACAAACGGATTTGTTAATGCTACTTCATATGGTGAATTGGAATGACCAATTCTCGATTCCCATATAGTTCAGTGATTCTCAAAGCCTTGTGCGCAGACAGTGTAAGCAAAAAATAATACCGTTTAACTATATACATACATATACATATACATATACATACAATACATAACTTACTCGTATACCATTTTGTTGCGGCATTATCTCGAATGGTTCAATACCAGCAAAAAGAAAACTAACTACGTGTATTCCAATTCATCAAAGCAATTGAAAAGGGAAAATTGAAGGCATGCCATGCGTATTGCCAGTAAATACATATTCGAAACAGCTAAGGTTTCTCAGCAATTAGAATGACAAGAACAACATATAACCAATAAATGATATACAGCAAAGTATTAACTTAACTACATACATAAATACATATTTACACAAATACAAACATGCATACAAACATACATATATGAACACATAGGATGCACACTCTAACATGGTCATTAGACACACAATACAATATCTCCAGAGAATGTTTACGGGCCGACAGAATTGGAATTGTAATTGCCGAATGAAATGAAAAATGAAATTAGCACATTGCATATATATATATATATATACATATGTATATGAAACATACAAACTGTTTTCAATAAAATTAACACTCGACATATTAGGTGTTTTTGTATATGTGTAAAAACTATTTAAACAAAATGAAAAGCAACTCTAGCTAATAATTGAAAGAAACAAAGTCTTAAGAGCAATCACTATTAAGACAATTGCATTTCCGATGTAACAAATTCGAAGTACTCGTAAAGTAGCAAATTAGTTGTTAAGTGTCTCTATCTCTGTTTTATTTCAACGTAAAATAAAAGAATGAAATGCAGCGTAAAATTGATAAAACTGAACAATTGGGATCAACTTATATTTAAAATATAAGATTAAATTATAATAACAAAAAAAAGTACACAAGCGTTAATAAATCAGCCCCAGAGTTGTTGATAGTTGCCACTCAACTAAGTATATGAAAAGTATTGCAAAATTGTGCCAAAAAAAAAAAAAAAACAAATGAACAACAGCTCAATAGAAATCAAGCAAAACAAAAAAAACAAGCAAGCAACAACTGGCCAAATGTTCGACACAACAATTTTAGTTCAAGCAACAACCAAAAAAACAACAAGAACCACAACAACAACAACATAAAGTGAATTTGCTTTTTTGGGGGAACAACACATAGGAATTATACGAATTTCAACAATACGCAAATTTATGTGAATTCATTTGTAAGCCAATAACATTGACAGCTATTTAAAGTTCATATTGCGCAAAATGAGCTTATTTAAAACATAAAAAAAAGTACCACAACCAATCAAACAAAAAAAAAAAGAAAAGTAAACAATACTTACTATATGTATAAACCTATCGGGGAAGCTGCAAATAATGCTGGCTTCAATTTACAAACAATATTCAAGTGGCTGTATTTTCAGTTTAAACTATGTATATATATTTCATATACGGATATTTCAAAATGCGTGCCAAATCGAAAGCTAATACACTTAACTTAATATTTTATTTCGAATGTTGATTGCCCCACATTTATTTGAACGATTTTATTGAAGATGCAAACTCAAATTCGAATATTCTCGCTATATACAATGTATTTCAAAATGAATAAGGCTCTTTGGAAAAATCGTTGCATACTTTTGAGAAAATTTATTTATACGTGTTGTATACATATAATATATATACATATGTATGTATTCTTTCATATCTTCATCTATTATGATATGTCGTTCATTAAATTTGAAAAGCATTCTTAATATTTATACCACAAATATTTTGAAAATGAAAAAAAAAAACAAAAAGAATAAATGAAAAGTCGTATAATATAGGAAAGGCAACTTAATGCGCATTAAATAACAAGAAAATATTTGAAAGATGTATTTACAAGTTGTAGAAATCTGCAAGGCAATCATAAAACTAGAGCTTCAATAAATGAAATGAACAGTGTCATATGACAAATTGGACACAACTTTAAATAATTGTATGAATGGCTAAACAAATAAATAGTTAAAAATGCCTAAGAATGTTTTTGGAAAATATATATTTAAGCCAGAGAATATTTGCGTTATTAATGAGTAATAAATGACAAAACTAAATGATAGTGCCAATTTGTAGTGCAAATTTTTGTTTGCCGAATTGTTTAACGGTCTTATAATTTTTTGTTATAATCGTGTTTAAAGTACACACAAAACAGTTGGTTTCAGAACCACCAATTTTTGGAAATTTTCAAACCGATAAAAACGAGAAAAAATAGTGGATAAAGTAAAATACTTAGCACACAGCACCGCTTCGTTTTTGATGTGTATAGAAACTAAACGATGAATACATAATTCAATTGGAGAGCTGAACTAACCCACAAAAAGTAGTTGACGAGCTCTAGAGCTCCAGAATACCTTTTTGTTCGTTGCACAGCCCACACAGCCCAAAATGATAATGTTACTCCATAGATGATACTTTTTTTGTATATGGCAACACAAGACAAATAGAAATGACAACATCAGATCCATTATGGTTAAAATAAATTGTATTTGAAAGCAGCACTGAACAACTTTTAGATTACAATAAGCAATAATGGATGTAAAATGGAAAATGGAAAATTCAAAAATAAATAGGGCATTAAAATGAAGAATGAAACTATAATGAAATTAAAACTTGTTTATTTGTGTACAACAATAATATTTAAAATACTTCTTAAATGTGTACTATCACTATATACAAAAAAGGTAAAAAAAACCAAAAACAAAATACATAAAAATTACATTGCATAGAAAAGCAAGAAACACACAAAACATACTCGAACAAGATTGAGCTGATCGTTGGGACTGTGCTGGCTGCGAGGCACACAATGTTGAAAATAACTGGAAATTTGTACAATCCGAATTGGGAATTATTCGAACTATTTTGAAAACTCAGCCTAGCGAGTTTTCCAAAATGATCATTGAAATTCGAAAAGAATATGGTTTTTGTCATGCCCAGCAGAGTCCCATATGGAGAGGCTCTTAAGGACACAGAAGCATACAAGAATACTTATACATATATAAGATACAGAAACACATACATAATCACAACAAAGTTTAAACAAATACAACCGTTAAACTACATACAATAAGCAACGGTAAAAAAGCGGTATTAATTCATCATTGCGAAATGTACAACAAAAATGGTAAAAAGTTGAAAAACAAAAAGGAAACAAAAAAAAAAAACGTAAAAACAATACAAAAAAGCAAACATTATTTACAATATATTTACAATTCTATAAAAATTATATTTAAAAATATTTACATATATATACTATATATGGACAAAACCAAATCATGATGTGTTTGTACTTATGCACGAGTTTTTGCGAAACAACAGACACAAACATGCCATGCAACACATAAACATTAACAAAATCCAAATGCAGACAGACATCGTACATACATATGTTCAAGAAAAGTTATACACATACTTACATATACAAATACATGTGCAATAAAAAAAAATGATAAGAAATGGAGATACACACAAAGTTAAGTGCATTATAATTGAATTTATAGATTTAAAAGACAAACAAAAAAAAGAAAAAAGAAAAAAGAAATTGAATTAAAAATGATGAAGCTATTAAGTGAGTTATTTAAACGGACTACTGTAACGATTAATGCCAGTGCATATGTATTTATTCACTACTCATATATACATCATATATACAAGACATACCTACACATACAGCAACATATAATTTCGTTGAAATCAATCATGTACCAAATTGAAGTCAGTTACTCAGCATACCATCATCACATCATTACATCAATTATTATCATCAACATCATCATCATCATCGATACACACTCAAACAAACACACGAACATGTATTGCAAATTTAGCCAAGTCAAGAATGAATTTAAAAAACAAAGAAACCAAATACAATGCTAAATGTATTGCGTTCTCGAACTAAATGTGTGTTTTGTGTCAAATTTTTACTTCAAATACCAAAATACCAAAAAAAAAAAACCAAAAAAAAAAGAAGAAAATAAGAAAAGTGAATAGCAAACTAAAACACGAAATCATAAGAACATTGGAATATTTGATGATACTTTCTATGTGTATTTGGTGTGAAGTAAATTGAAATTGAAATGTACCACAAATAGGGAAAGAAATATGAAAATGATAATGAAAACAAAACCAAAAGTAAAACAGAATTTAACACAATTTTTGAATTCATTAAATAAAGGTATGTGTTTAGATATATTCAAACAAAATAAAAACTAACGGCTTTTTTATTTATGTGGTCCATCGAAAGTAAGTACATCATTCCCATTGTTGGAATGCCAAAGAAAATTGGGTAAACAAAGTGAAATATCAGGTAATTTTTTTTTTGTCGAAGCACTCATTTTACTACTGCCAATAAAGTGCAGCTAAAGTAATTGAATTTGCTTGTAGTTCAAATCAGAGTTGAGTTAAAGCCTCTACTTTAACTAACCATATCATCGTAACGCTAAGGCCAACGATCCAAACGCATCAAATACTTGATACGATGTTTGACACCGTATTTTGAAGTGCAACTGCTGCCTGTGAGGAGGGAGGTGACAGATCTTGTTATTTGTAATGTTGTGCGATTTGGATGTTAATATAATTGATATAAAGAACACGTTTTCAACTGGTTTCGAAGTCCTTGTCTAAATTATAAACTGTGTTTTGTTGATGTCATTCACCTGCAGCTCGCAGTTCATTCATGAACAGTAGCAATCAGATCGTCAGACGTCAGCAACGCAATTGGTTGAAACCCAAAAATTTAAACCATTTGTGAATTAATGTCAGGTGAAAATAGTCGTCAATGATATGCTTTTATATTCATCTTCATTTTACTTCTTGGCTTAAAGGTTACATCAATTATTTGGTCAATATTTATCAAGGGACATTATTCACTTGAGGGATTGCAGCTCTTACAAAATAGATGAAGATTCCTTACTTATGAAGCACAATTCAAAGATTAAATTAACTACAAAAGTTCAATTTTATTAGAACGCATTGAGGAAATATATTAAAAAATATTCAGCACAATTTTAATACTTAAAAATTCAATGTCTAGAGATAATGGCGATAAGAAATAATCTTACGCAACGTCAGAATCAGACAACTACCACCCAAGCGTGATGCGCGATCACATGAATGAAAATAATGAATGATCGGAACCACGTTTCGGTAAATACGAGAGTGTCGAATTCAAAAGAAAGAGAGAAAGTTTAGTCTTAAGAGCTCTAATATTCTGAAAAATTAGAGAGAGGATTTTAATTGATTGGTTTTACGAATGAGGGGGCCAAGCAATTTCCTGGATAGTTGTATTAAGCTTACGACGAGCTCTCTCTGTTTAGTATTCATTGTATACCAGTAAGAGCAAGACTAAGTCACAATCCGCGGAGTGAAGGGGAAAGAGTTCGGCAGTTGGTGAGCACTTTAAGATAATAATTGACAGCTAGGAATTAGAATTGTTTTAAAATTAATATTTTTATGGGGCTGCTGACATGAGTTGACATGTAAAACTCAACCAGTCAAACATTCGCCGGGAAAAATGAAAGGTATTTATCAGTAGACTGTAATATTGAGAAATTAAAAGGTGATTATAAGCATGGAAATGACAAGTTGTTAATGAGCAAAACGCTTTACAAAAGCTGGTATACTAGATAACTCAGAAAATGCTATGAAAACGGCTTTAACTTAATTAAAAAAAATAAAAATTTGTGTACTAACTAAAAAACGTAAATATATTGCAAAATTTATGCTTGTTAACTCATCCATTCATAAAAATGCCCGCAGATAAAGATAATTTTATAATAATTCTCATTAAATATACTTATTTGAGTTTTGTTGTTTTTATTTCAAATCGGACAACAGTTTGCACATAAAGTTGCCTGACCCTTACGTTTTATTTCTAGCGAGCTGTACATATACATAAATATACAGCAGTTTCTCATTCATAAAAAAATTGTAAAAAGAGCGGGACGAAAGAATGAAACGAGACAGATCGAGAGATGAGATTTGGTTTGTGAAAGCATTGTGTGCATTTATAAATATATACTAATGTCTTTATAAATACGATTTACATTTTCGATTTCAGCCAGAGATAGTCAACTTTTGTAATCTGTTACACTGGCTGATAGTGTAAGTAATCGTGAGACTTAGACTGGTTGAACAGGGGGAACATAAATCTTGGAAATACCTGCCGAGCACGTACAGATCGCCAATTCTTACCTCATTACTTGGAATTACTCCTGACATATTTCAAACAATCGAAGTCAATTAAAATACAACTTGTATGTGTATTCAGAGCTAATTGCGTTACATTGGAAAACCGATTAAAATCCGGTTTTTAGTTTTTACAGTTGTCTCTGTGTAAAATCCGCAAATTTTTCAAGGTTGAAGCATTTACTCTACGCGTTAAATAATATATGCTGATATTGTGGTTGGTCATGATAGTGAAATATGTGTATATATTTGCACATATATACATACATATTTCTGATAGTTTTGGAATGCGGCCAACGAATTTTTTATTTACAATTTGGCCAGTGGGCGAAGCAAAAAGGGAGATTTTGGAAACATCACGCATTCAACACGTGAACAATGTAAAATGTCTCAACTGAAATTTCGATCATTAATTGTTGTCATAAAATTGTATTTTTGTATCGTATTTTTTTATACTTGTATGTATTTTTTTATAATTGCTGTTGTTAAAAGTATGCTTTCGTGAACACTTTAAAAATATCATTAAATATCGTTATTTATTTATTATCCCCATCTGATGTTTTGACCTTTTTATTTCGGTGAAAAATAACGGTTAATAGACTCGTTATGTAAAATTACGATGGAGAGGGGTCCCTCCCTCCTCCCTTGATCGTAATCGTAATGAACTGTGTATGCTCAACTGTGGGCACAACTGTAAAACTGAGCAATCTTATCACTGCGAAGAGCACAGTCCGAGTGAACGAGAATATTTCGAATTAAGTTCGACAGGACGGGGTCTAATGAGAGACCACTCTGCAATTGGCCGGAGTCCTCCTCGAGGAGAGAGACCGGAGAGCGAATAAATGAATGCCGTGGAAATGTTGTGGTTGCGGTTGATCGGTGTTGATTGTCGCTGGCAGTGTGTGTCGACTTTTTGTGTCATTAACAACGTCGTAAAAGTTATTCGCGTTTAAAAATAAAACTTGCCAAATAGAAGCGAACAAATTGAATTTGTTAATTGTGCACCAAGTTAGATAAACAGATGACGACCATCGATGAAACACCACCGCCATCGGCCACAGTCCAGGCATCGGCACCAAACCAAACGGCTGTGACAACCAATTCAAATGCCGATCCCGAGGATATTACTCTGGATTACATACTGAAGCACATTGGACAGTTTGGTCGCTTTCAGCTGATCATCTTTTTGCTGATCTGCTTGCCGATGATGTTTCATGCGATGTTCTCCGTGACGTACGTCTTCACGGCTGGCACTGTGATGCACAGGTGAACTTTGCTTGGAGTTAGTGAGTTGGTCAGCAGCCAGTGACAAGTGAACTCTTCTTCAACTCCAACAGATGTAACATTACAGAGTGCGATAGTCCCAGTAGTCGATACGACGAGCCCTGGACGGAATATAGCATTCCCAAGAATGGCAAGGAGTTGGACAAATGCAACCGCTATGAAAACAATGAGCTGTCTGGCTGGGATCAATCTCAACAGATTTGCTTACCTGACAACTACAATAAGGACAAAAAACGGTGCTCCGACAATGAGTTCGTTTTCCGCGATAAGGAATTAACCATTTCCAATGACGTGAGTATCAAAGCTCAATTTGCGATCAACCACGTCAGCCAGACTTAAATATTTATGGATGAATATTAATGTTAATGAAAATAAGTATTGGAAAGTAATAACTTGATTTCTCAAGAGTAGGAATTCAAATTTATATTTATATTTATATTTATAATGTGCCACAAGTCAATGTCGTAGACTCGTCTCGACTTAGTCTGGCCTGCTTCAATCATTTCATTCATTTTCAGGGGCAATAGAAATTGCGGCTTTCATAGATACAAAAAAAAAGAACACTTTTTAGATTAGATATGCAAATCGGAGCAAATCTCATAATAAGAAGAGCTGACGACTCAAGTGAATAATGAGATGTGAAATAATTGGTTAGCTGCAATAAAGCATTGCGGAAACTTTTCCATTATTCGCCATTTGCATTGTTGGTGCGCATATCAAATAAATAGTGATTAAGTATGACTCTTGGAATCTTTTCATGCCCCCAGTTTGGAATTTACTGCGAAGATGAATGGAAATTATCCATGGTCGGCACCATAAACAATCTGGGAAAATTCTTTGGCATGCCGCTGGGCGGCTTTGTGGCAGATCGGTAAGGGAATATGGTTCAATGCAGCACTTTTTCCATAATAATTCTAATTGTTTTTTCCATTGGCTTGCAGTTTTGGTCGCAGCTTTTCCATTGCGTTGGGCGGCATTTTGGGCGGCTTGATGGGTTTTGTGGGCTCCTTTTCGCCCAGCTATATTTGGTTCCTGATCTTTGAGTTCCTCGACAACATGGCCAGCGGCACCCTGTACGCCACCTGCTTTATTATCGGCATTGAGCTCGTGGATCCGAAGCGACGAGTGCTCGCCTGCAGCGTGATATCAATCTTCTATTCCGTCGGCGAAGTGGCTTTGGCCATGTTTGCCAAGGTCTTCGAGGACTGGCGCCATCTGCTGCGGATTACCTACGGGCCGGCGATGATTCTGTTCGCCTACTTCTGGATTCTGCCCGAGAGCGTGCGTTGGCTCCTCAGCGTTGGCAAGGAGGAGCAAGCCAAGGCGATACTGCGTAGGGCGGCCACGGTGAATAAGCGCAAACTGTCGGAGAGTGTGCTGGACAAGCTGGTGATTGCCAATCGGAATAAGCTGGAGCAGTCCGAAGAGGGAAGATTTCCCATTCGCGAGGCGTTCACCAACTTCAAGTGGCGCATTGCCAACTGCTCCTTCTGCTGGAATGTCCATGTGCTCGTGTACTATGGACTCAGCTTGAATGTGGTGTTGCTGGATGGCGATAAGTACAACAATTTTGCCTATATTGCGCTTGTCGAGATTCCGGGTTTATTTTTGCCCTTGTTCATCATGGATCGGTTTGGCAGACGCTACTCCCTGTGTGGCCTGATGCTGTTCAGTGGTCTGTGCTGCATTGGCACCATTTTTGTGGGAGGCGATAAGCAGGTGCTGCAACTGGTGCTCTTCCTGGTGGGCAAGCTGACCATCACGGCCAGTTTCCAGGTGCTCTACTTCTTTGCCTCCGAAATATTTCCCACCAACCTTAGGAACAGCCTGCTCAGCTTCTGCTCCATGATGGCCAGATTTGGTTCAATGCTGGCGCCGCAGACGCCGCTCTTGGTGAGTCCTTGCTATTTTTCCCATATTCGAAGGTTAACACAACTTTCTCGATTTAGGCAAAGTATTATGATAGTGCGCCCGCCATTCTGTTTGCCACCGGTGCCATCCTCAGCGGCTGTCTAACGCTCTACTTCCCCGAGACCACCAATCTTGTCTTGCCTACAACGGTGAAGGAAGCGGATGCCATTGGGGTCAAAAAGAAACCTCCAAAGGATCTGGAGCTCAACCTTCCCGCAAAGTAGCATCTAAATAATCTGTAAGCAACTTTAACACAGAGCGGGGAAGGGAAGTTAATTACTCTTTAGTTGTTTTCTAATTTTACATAATTCCCCTTTGATTTATTTTTTTATAATTGCTGTTGTTTAAAGGATGCTTTAGTAAACACTTTAAAAATATCATTAAATATCGTTATTTATTTATTATCTCCACAACCACCCCATTGCTCTGCACAAGTCAAATAAAAAAAAGCCAATTTAAATATTGGGAAACTTAATGATTTTCGCAACAGCGGACAAATTTTTATATATACATTTATCAAGTTTATTTAAAAGTATGATTTTTGTGTTACTCTGTCCAATTGATACGAAACGCATTTCTCATTATATAATTTTGTAGTGTTATCAAAACATTCGCAGATACTTTCACAATTATCAAGCAATAGAAAGTCGTCAAATTAATAAGAATTGATTATTTTCGGCATGGAATTGTAGTCAGAGGCGCAGTCAGCTCTTCGCAAAAAGGGGTTGAACAGCTTTTCTTGATGACAATAATTATTTTGTTTTTAATTTTAGACACACTTTAATATCAACTTATTTTTTGACCTTTTTATTTCGGTGAATAACCCAACGAGTCTATGTAAAATTACGATGGAGAGGGGTCCCTCCCTCCTCCCTTGATCGTAATCGTAATGAACTGTGTATGATCAACTGTGGGCACAACTGTAAAACTGAGCAATCTTATCACTGCGAAGAGCACAGTCCGAGTGAACGAGAATATTTCGAATTAAGTTCGACAGGACGGGGTCTAATGAGAGACCACTCTGCAATTGGCCGGAGTCCTCCTCGAGGAGAGAGACCGGAGAGCGAATAAATGAATGCCGTGGAAATGTTGTGGTTGCGGTTGATCGGTGTTGATTGTCGCTGGCAGTGTGTGTCGACTTTTTGTGTCATTAACAACGTCGTAAAAGTTATTCGCGTTTAAAAATAAAACTTGCCAAATAGAAGCGAACAAATTGAATTTGTTAATTGTGCACCAAGTTAGATAAACAGATGACGACCATCGATGAAACACCACCGCCATCGGCCACAGTCCAGGCATCGGCACCAAACCAAACGGCTGTGACATCCAATTCAACTGCCGATCCCGAGGATATTACTCTGGATTACATACTGACGCACATTGGACAGTTTGGTCGCTTTCAGCTGATCATCTTTTTGCTGATCTGCTTGCCGATGATGTTTCATGCGATGTTCTCCGTGACGTACGTCTTCACGGCTGGCACAGTGATGCACAGGTGAACTTTGCTTGGAGTTAGTGAATTGGTCAGCAGCCAGTGACAAGTGAACTCTTCTTCAACTCCAACAGATGTAACATTACAGAGTGCGATAGTCCCAATAGCCGATACGACGAGCCCTGGACGGAATATAGCATTCCCAAGAATGGCAAGGAGTTGGACAAATGCAACCGCTATGAAAACAATGAGCTGTCTGGCTGGGATCAATCTCAACAGATTTGCTTACCTGACAACTACAATAAGGACAAAAAACGGTGCTCCGACAATGAGTTCGTTTTCCGCGATAAGGAATTAACCATTTCCAATGACGTGAGTATCAAAGCTCAAATTGCGATCAACCACGTCAGCCAGACTTAAATATTTATGGATGAATATTAATGTTAATGGAAATAAGTATTGGAAAGTAATAACTTGATTTCTCAAGAGTAGGAATTGAAATTTATAAGCTGCCACAGAATTATTCGATTTAACGTTTTTACAACTCATTTATAAAATATCTTTATAGTCATAAAGCTAGTTAGTTTTTCGGGTCTTATTAACAGTAACCTATTATAAAGATAAATATAAAGATAAAACAAACGAAATGAAATGCCAGTTAAAAACAATTGGAACAACAATCTCAGATAATCTTTTTAGGTGTCGCTCAACTTTGGCGCTAAGAAACCAACCTAACGCCAAATTAGTATAAAATTTCCGCATTTTCATTGTTTAATATTGTATTTGGTTTGTTTATGTTTACCACACATGGCGTTTGATAAGCTGCGTATTCAAATTTGTATCTCTTGACTTATTAGGGTGTGAACGTAAGAAGAAAATAAATGTGCCACAAGTCAATGTCGTAGACTCGTCTCGACTTAGTCTGGCCTGCTTCAATCATTTCATTCATTTTCAGGGGCAATAGAAATTGCGGCTTTCATAGATACAAAAAAAAAGAACACTTTTTAGATTAGATATGCAAATCGGAGCAAATCTCATAATAAGAAGAGCTGACGACTCAAGTGAATAATGAGCTGTGAAATAATTGGTTAGCTGCAATAAAGCATTGCGGAAACTTTTCCATTATTCGCCAATTGCATTGTTGCGGGGCATACCAAATAAATAGTGATTAACTATGCCTCTTAAAATCTTTTTATGCCCCCAGTTTGGAATTTACTGCGAAGATGAATGGAAATTGTCCATGGTCGGCACCATAAACAATCTGGGACAATTCTTTGGCATACCGCTGGGCGGCTTTGTGGCAGATCGGTAAGATCGGTTCTAAGCAGAACTTTTTCCATAATAATTCTAATTGTATTTTCCATTGGTTTGCAGTTTTGGACGCAGCTTTTCCATTGCGTTGGGCGGCATTTTGGGCGGCTTGCTGGGCATTGTGCGCTCCTTTTCGCCCAGCTATATTTGGTTCCTGATCTTTGAGTTCCTCGACAACGTGGCCAGCAGCACCCTGTACGCCACCTGCTTTATTATCGGCATTGAGCTCGTGGGTCCGAAGGGACGAGTGCTCGCCTGCAGCGTGATAACAATCTTCTATGCCATCGGCGAAGTGGCTCTGGCCATGTTTGCCAAGGCCTTCGAGAACTGGCGCCATCTGTTGCGGATTACCTACGGGCCGGCGATGATTCTGCTCGTCTTCTTCTGGATTCTGCCCGAGAGCGTGCGTTGGCTCCTCAGCGTTGGCAAGGAGGAGCAAACCAAGGCGATACTGCGTAGGGCGGCCACGGTGAATAAGCGCAAACTGTCGGAAAGTGTGCTGGACAAGCTGGTGATTGCCAATCGGAATAAGCTGGAGCAGTCCGAAGAGGGAAGATTTCCCATTCGCGAGGCGTTCACCAACTTCAAGTGGCGCATTGCCAACTGCTCCTTCTGCTGGATTGTCAATGTGCTAGTGTACTATGGACTCAGCTTGAATGTGGTGTTGCTGGATGGCGATAAGTACAACAATTTTGCCTACATTGCGCTGGTCGAGATTCCGGGTTTCTTTTTGCCCCTGCTCATCATGGATCGGTTTGGCAGACGCTACTCCCTGTGTGGCCTGATGCTGTTCAGTGGTCTGTGCTGCATTGGCACCATTTTTGTGGGAGGCGATCAGCAGGTGCTGCAACTGGTGCTCTTCCTGGTGGGCAAGCTGTCCATCACGGCCAGTTTCCACGCGCTCTACTTCTTTGCCTCCGAAATATTTCCCACCAACCTTAGGAACAGCCTGCTCAGCTTCTGCTCCATGATGGGCAGATTTGGTTCAATGCTGGCGCCGCAGACGCCGCTCTTGGTGAGTCCTGTTTTTTTTTTCCATATTCTAAGGTTAACACAACTTTCTCGATTTAGGCAAAGTATTATGATAGTGCGCCCGCCATTCTGTTTGCCACCGGTGCCATCCTCAGCGGCTGTCTAACGCTCTACTTCCCCGAGACCACCAATCTTGTCTTGCCTACCACGGTGAAGGAAGCGGATGCCATTGGGGTCAAAAAGAAACCTCCAAAGGATCTGGAGCTCAACCTTCCCGCAAAGCAGCATCTAAATAATCAGTTAGCAACTTTAACACAGAATGGGGAAGGGCAGTTAATTACTCCTTAAATGTTTTCTTATTCTTCCCAAAACATTGCATTTCTTTTAATCTTCTGATTACTATGCGTGAAACGTGGTTTATCTTAAAATGTGTGATAATATTACAATTAGAAAAGTTTTTATAGTTGTCTCTGTGTAAAATCCGCAAATTGTTGTTGGTCATGATAGTGAAATATGTGTATATATTTGCACATATATACATACATATTTTTGATATTTTTGGAATGCTGCCAACTAATTTTTATTTACAACTTGGCCAGTGGGCGAAGCATAAATGGAGAAGTAAGTGATTTTGGAAACATCACGCATACAACACGTGAACACTGTTAAATGTCTCAACTGAATTATCGATCATTAAATGCTGTCATAAAAAAAAATGTATATTATGAGTTTTTATATTTTTGTGCTTCACCCAACCAACAATTTTACATAATTTCCCTTTGATTTATTTTTTTATAATTGCTGTTGTTAAAAGTATGCTTTAGTAAACACTTTAAAAATATCATTAAATATCGTTATTTATTTATTATCTCCACAACCACCCCATTGCTCTGCACAAGTCAAATAAAAAAAAGCCAATTTAAATATTGGGAAACTTAATGATTTTCGCAACAGCGGACAAATTTTTAAATATACACTTATCAAGTTTATTTAAAAGTATGATTTTTGTGTTACTCTGTCCAATTGATATGAAACGCATTTCTCATTATATAATTTTGTAGTGTTATCAAAACATTCGCAGATACTTTCACAATTATCAAGCAATAGAAAGTCGTCAAATTAATAAGAATTGATTATTTTCGGCATGGAATTGTAGTCAGAGGCGCAGTCAGCTCTTCGCAAAAAGGGGTTGAACAGCTTTTCTTGATGACAATAATTATTTTGTTTTTAATTTTAGACACACTTTAATTTCAACTTATTTTTTGAACTTTTTATTTCGGTGAATAACCCAACGAGTCTATGTAAAATTACGATGGAGAGGGGTCCCTCCCTCCTCCCTTGATCGTAATCGTAATGAACTGTGTGGGCACAACTGTTAAACTGAGCAATCTTATCACTGCGAAGAGCACAGTCCGAGTGAACAAGAATATTTTGAATTAAGTTCGACAGGACAGGGTCTAATGAGAGAGTACTTTGCAATTGGCCGGAGTCAGTCTCGGAGAGAGACCGGAGAGCGAATAAATGAATGCCGTGGAAATGTTGTGGTTGCGGTTGCGATTGTGTTTGTGGTTGGTGTCGCTCGGTGTTGATCGTCGCTGGCAGTGTGTCTCGTGTTTTCGTGCCGTTAACAACGTCGTAAAAGTTATTCGCGTTTAAAAATAAAACTTGGCAATTAGAAGCGAACAAAGTAGAAAAACGCTTGCGTATAAATAAACTTTAGTTAATGTCGCAAATTGAATTTGTTAATTGTGCACCAAGTTAGATAAACAGATGACGACCATCGATGAAACACCACCGCCATCGGCCACAGTCCAGGCATCGGCACCAAACCAAACGGCTGTGACAACCAATTCAAATGCCGATCCCGAGGATATTACTCTGGATTACATACTGACGCACATTGGACAGTTTGGTCGCTTTCAGCTGATCATCTTTTTGCTGATCTGCTTGCCGATGATGTTTCATGCGATGTTCTCCGTGACGTACGTCTTCACGGCTGGCACAGTGATGCACAGGTGAACTTTGCTTGGAGTTAGTGAATTGGTCAGCAGCCAGTGACAAGTGAACTCTTCTTCAACTCCAACAGATGTAACATTACAGAGTGCGATAGTCCCAATAGCCGATACGACGAGCCCTGGACGGAATATAGCATTCCCAAGAATGGCAAGGAGTTGGACAAATGCAACCGCTATGAAAACAATGAGCTGTCTGGCTGGGATCAATCTCAACAGATTTGCTTACCTGACAACTACAATAAGGACAAAAAACGGTGCTCCGACAATGAGTTCGTTTTCCGCGATAAGGAATTAACCATTTCCAATGACGTGAGTATCAAAGCTCAATTTGCGATCAACCACGTCAGCCAGACGATGTTTGGGGCCTCGAGGCTTATCAGCCAATGAACACCAGACTCTGACAAGCATGGACTTTGACAATAAGTCATCAGATTTCTGCACGTTCCACTGGACCAAGTGAGAGTTCAGGAGCGCACTGAGGCATTAGCAGCCACACTCTTTGCATTTATTTCACGGGTCACAAGACCGGGGCTTTAACTAGCCACGCGTCAACTATTTACAATCATTGATTAGTCAAATACCAACAATCGGGGCCTTTAATTATTTTTAAAATCAAGATAAGAATAGGGTAGGAGCCTGATATAGAGCACAGCGGAAGTAAGTGACTGACTGATTGCCCGACTGACTTGTATATAATGTCTTTTTCCACATTATCTTTAAGAGTATAGATTTTTAATCTTCTTTAATATGACGTATTTCAATTAACTATGGGTCTCTGATACTTTGTTGTTTACACTGTAAACAATAATTGATTGCTTTTGAAGGTGTTATTATGTTTAAGATACTTAAATATTTATGGATGAATATTAATGATAATGGAAATAAGTATTTGAAGGTAATAACTTGATTTCTCAAGAGTAGGAATTCAAATTTATAAGCTGCCACAGAATTATTCGATTTAACGTTTTTACAACTCATTTATAAAATATCTTTATAGTCACAAAGCTAGTTAGTTTTTCGGGTCTTGTTAACAGTAACTTATTATAAAGATAAATATAAAGATAAAACAAACGAAATTAAATGCCAGTTAAAAACAATTGGAACAACAATCTCAAATAATCTTTTTAGGTGTCGCTCAACTTTGGCGCTAAGAAACCAACCTAACGCCAAATTAGTATAAAATTTCCGCATTTTCATTGTTTAATATTGTATTTGGTTTGTTTATGTTTACCACACATGGCGTTTGATAAGCTGCGTATTCAAATTTGTATCTCTTGACTTATTAGGGTGTGAACGTAAGAAGAAAATAAATGTGCCACAAGTCAATGTCGTAGACTCGTCTCGACTTAGTCTGGCCTGCTTCAATCATTTCATTCATTTTCAGGGGCAATAGAAATTGCGGCTTTCATAGATACAAAAAAAAAGAACACTTTTTAGATTAGATATGCAAATCGGAGCAAATCTCATAATAAGAAGAGCTGACGACTCAAGTGAATAATGAGCTGTGAAATAATTGGTTAGCTGCAATAAAGCATTGCGGAAACTTTTCCATTATTCGCCAATTGCATTGTTGCGGGGCATACCAAATAAATAGTGATTAACTATGCCTCTTAAAATCTTTTTATGCCCCCAGTTTGGAATTTACTGCGAAGATGAATGGAAATTGTCCATGGTCGGCACCATAAACAATCTGGGACAATTCTTTGGCATACCGCTGGGCGGCTTTGTGGCAGATCGGTAAGATCGGTTCTAAGCAGAACTTTTTCCATAATAATTCTAATTGTATTTTCCATTGGTTTGCAGTTTTGGACGCAGCTTTTCCATTGCGTTGGGCGGCATTTTGGGCGGCTTGCTGGGCATTGTGCGCTCCTTTTCGCCCAGCTATATTTGGTTCCTGATCTTTGAGTTCCTCGACAACATGGCCAGCGGCACCCTGTACGCCACCTGCTTTATTATCGGCATTGAGCTCGTGGGTCCGAAGCGACGAGTGCTCGCCTGCAGTGTGATAACAATCTTCTATGCCATCGGCGAAGTGGCTCTGGCCATGTTTGCCAAGGTCTTCGAGGACTGGCGCCATCTGCTGCGGATTACCTACGGGCCGGCAATGATTCTGCTCGTCTACTTCTGGATTCTGCCTGAGAGCGTGCGTTGGCTCCTCAGCGTTGGCAAGGAGGAGCAAGCCAAGGCGATACTGCGTAGGGCGGCCACGGTGAATAAGCGCAAACTGTCGGAAAGTGTGCTGGACAAGCTGGTGATTGCCAATCGGAATAAGCTGGAGCAGTCCGAAGAGGGAAGATTTCCCATTCGCGAGGCGTTCACCAACTTCAAGTGGCGCATTGCCAACTGCTCCTTCTGCTGGATGGTCCATGTGCTCGTGTACTATGGACTCAGCTTGAATGTGGTGTTGCTGGATGGCGATAAGTACAACAATTTTGCCTATATTGCACTCGTCGAGATTCCGGGTTTCTTTTTGCCACTGCTCATCATGGATCGGTTTGGCAGACGCTACTCCCTGTGTGGCCTGATGCTGTTCAGTGGTCTGTGCTGCATTGGCACCATTTTTGTGGGAGGCGATAAGCAGGTGCTGCAACTGGTGCTCTTCCTGGTGGGCAAGCTGACCATCACGGCCAGTTTCCAGGTGCTCTACTTCTTTGCCTCCGAAATATTTCCCACCAACCTTAGGAACAGCCTGCTCAGCTTCTGCTCCATGATGGGCAGATTTGGTTCAATGCTGGCGCCGCAGACGCCGCTCTTGGTGAGTCCTTGCTATCTTTCCCATATTCGAAGGTTAACACAACTTTCTCGATTTAGGCAAAGTATTATGATAGTGCGCCCGCCATTCTGTTTGCTACCGGTGCCATCCTCAGCGGCTGTCTAACGCTCTACTTCCCCGAGACCACGAACCTTGTATTGCCTACCACGGTGAAGGAAGCGGATGCCATTGGGGTCAAAAAGAAACTTCCAAAGGATCTGGAGCTCAACCTTCCCGCAAAGCAGCATCTAAATAATCAGTAAACAACTTTAACTCATAAATTAAAGCACAAGAGAGTTCAAAGACACAACTCGGCATCATTTATTATTATACACAGGGGCGTACACAGAGCGGGGTAGGGCAGTTAATTACTCTTTAAATGTTTTCTTAATCTTCCCAAAACATTGCATTTCTTTTAATTTTCTGATTACAATGCGTGAAACGTGGTTTATCTTAAAATGTGTGACAATATTACAATCCGACTCGCCTTTACGAAAAACTGTGCACGCCGTTGATTATACATAAGTATATAATATATACTTAGATATATAATCACACATACTGAAACACACTGGAAAATAATACAAATTCATTGGAATAAATGCTACTTTTAGAGCCAAACATATATAAACATAAACATTAAAATTAAGAAGTGTGTTCAATTGTGTTAAAATGCTTTTATTGTTAATTATGTTAAGCAATAAAATAAAATTATTATTGAAATATCTTTAAGTAACAAATTGAAAAATGAACAACAAATGGAAATTAGCAAAGTTATAAATTAAAGCCACCATATCTTCGCTAAAAATGAACCGATCTTCGAGTTATTTTCATTATTATTTGCAGGCTCCACTCTAGCTGCGAAAATATGGAAAGATTCAAAGGTGTTTCACACAAAAACGTATTTATAAAGTGTTCTCCTTCATCTGAATGATATATATCAACCGATATGTGATCAAGCAAATACAAAAAGACAGACTGAACCATCTGGAATCGAGATCAATTTCGATTGACCATGAATTTAGATATCCTATGGAGGCGGATAGGTCTCTATTTACATTTTCCGATAAATCATTAAATCTTTTGTAAGAATATTACATTATCATTAAATTCTGTATAATCAAAAATATATACTGAAAATTCTGAATTTATTGTATTTATAATAACTCTTAAGATTATGGAAGTTTCTTGCAATGTTTATATATATTTTAATGCGTCCGCACATAAGTAGCACGGTCTTCTTATAAACAATTTGAAATCTGTTTTATATTTCTATATGTACTTTGTTTTACTTTAAGGTTTACGATAGAATTAATAACAATAACAAAGCAAAAAAAAATAAAAAATTTGATATATATATATGATTAAGCTGATTTATTATGGCAGCCGGATCGCTTTTCAAGGCAGAATGGCAATTGATTAAATTAGCTGCAAACATTGTAAAGCAACGATTTTTTCAGTTGGGAACTCAACTATTAGATATTCTCCAAAAAATAATACTCGAACTTAGTGCATCGGTTTCTGATTGACTTCAGGTTAGCTTCAATTGGTTTGAGTGAAAAATTGGGTAATTGACTTGTTACCCGAGGCAGAGTTTAAGGTACTGTTTTGCTGCTTCTTAGCACGAGGTGGCGGGGAGGCCTTCTTGCTGTTGGAGTTGCTTATTGTGCGCACTTCCAGTTGGTTGAGCTCACGCTGCAGCTTTCTGGCCATGTGAAAATCCATGTGCTCCGGCATATTGACACTTTTCACGTAGGTCTTGCATTCGGCGCAGAGCTCAAAGGGTGAACTACTGCAGCTGGGAGGTGGCTCCAGTGGCTGCTTGGCGGCTAGAAATTTGGCTATGCTGTTCATAGGCTTTGCAGAAGTTGTTGCAACCGTTCCAGCCGCCTTTTTAGCCTTCTTCACAGGGGCAGGCTTCGCCGCGGGTGAGGGAACTGCAACTGTAGTGTTGACTGTAGCGTTTAGTCGGCTGCGTTGCATTTCCTCGCGCTGTTCCTCGCGCAGCTGTCGATTCAGCTGCTGGGCAAAGTGATGATCCCGATGGGTTTGCAGTGTGCTCACATCGTCCGGCAATTGGGCGCCACACTCCTCGCAGCTGACCATGCTGACCAGATCTGCACGCAGCTCGGGCTGAGCGTACTCAGCATAGCTGCTTCTATAATCGCTGGCTGGCGCTGGTGCATCCACGGAATTTTCTTGCTTCTTCGATGTGCTGGGTTCTTCTTGTTCAAGAGTGCAGCTTGATTCGATGTCATCCAGCTCGGCGGCCAAGCCGTGCATATCAGAGGAGTCGTCACCTTCAGTGGATGACTCATTTGGCAGCTCTGCTGTTTTGTTGACTTCCTTCTGCTCCTGCAGATACTTGGCAAAGAAGCTCTCCTTTAACTCGGGTGGCGTTGCAGCAGGCCCTGCCTTGTCGTCGCCGATCTCTTGTGTCACAGAGGATCCAATCAGTTTCCGCTTGTATTCTTCAAAGAAGCTCTTCTTGGGTGACGGAGCTGACTTTAGTGCCTTTGCTTCCTCATCAGTTTCTGATGTTTTTGCTTGCAGCTCATTTTCGTCTGCTCTTCTGTTCGCTTCAACTTCAGAGTTATCCTTCACAATCTGTACGTCTTTGCGCGTTTGCAAGTAATTGGCAAAGAAGCTTTTCATTTTCGCCTCTTCGGTTTGCTTCGGCTTCTGCTCGACAAGAGGTTTCTCCACTGGTTCCTCAACGCTAATGCGGCGCTTTTTGGCCGCCTGATTGGCAAACATGGTTTGCAGGTTGTTCTGCAAATTCGATGCCGTCTCAAACTTGCCCACGCTGATGCCCAGAAACTTGATGGCATTATTGAGGGCCGCATCGCTGCCAGCACGCAGAAATGTCTTTGTGTTGGCCTTGATCAGTTCGAGTGCTTGTGTGGCCAGCGTATCCTGATCGCAGTGCTTGAGTGGCGAGGAACGGGAGCTGGCCACCTCCTCACCATCGATATCCTGCACAAACTGCACAACCATTTGCTTTGCCTTGCGATTGTTCTCCATAAAATCCTTCTCCAAACGGTCGTTCATTTCGCTCGCCAGCTCACCAAGCCAGTGCTGCAGACTCTTGAATCCGGTTATGTTGTTGCGACCCGGAAATTTCTTGCAACAGCCAATGCTCTTGGAGTAAAACCGAGGCGTGACTGCCTCCAAGTCAATGCCACATGCAATCTGATGTAGCCAGGTGCTAAAGAGAAGTTACAATTTTACTAATCGAAATTCAATTCACCTACCAGTTAAATTCAACCTGTGACTTACCCGCTCTTCTCGTCCAGCTTGCGTTGCAGCTCCTTTTCCGAATACTTCAGCACTTGACCGAGAAACTTAATGCCCAGCGATTCGCAAACTGTTTCACCGAATTTACCGCCCAATCCCCTGATCTTGCCCAAGGGCAGTTGATCGAACAGAGCGGGTATCTCGCCCAGCGGTAGAATTGTCTGCTTGTTGGGCTTGTTCATGCCCGCCCCAAGCTTGGCCAGAATTTTGTTATGTGCAATGCCCGCTGAGCATTCGTAGCCCGTTTCCGCCTTGACCGCTGCACGCACCTCGCCCGCAATGCATGCCCCGATGAGGAGACGCAGATCGCTCTGACGCACAGCGGGCAAATCGTTAGCATCATAGGCAAGCATAAAACGCTCATCATCCACAAAGGGATTGGCAAAGCGATTCGTTATCTTATTCACATAGTCGCCAATGTTTTCGTAGCCGACGGCATAACTGTTGACCAGCTCCTGTGGCTTTAGTGCAAACGAGCCCTGCAAATCAAAATGTGAAACAATTAATTTATATTATTATTATCTATACTGTTGGCAGCAGCAGCAAACAACTTTGAATGATAAATTGGATTTGGAGCCATGCGTGTCTTAATATAATTAGCTTGTTGTTAGATTTAATTAGATATCCACAATGTGTTAAGTGCAGTTTGAGCTGCATAACTCTCGTTGATCGAACGTGTTTATTAGTTACTCTCGTTGTTGAGAATGTTTAGCGGTGGCTTAAAATATTCAATCGTTCGTCGGTCATTAGCTACTCTTGTTGTGCATAAAAGGCTTCTAGCCTCAATATATATTGGAAATAAACTTTATAATGTAGTAGAAATAACTTTGTAAAGTTATCAAGAAGGTGATAGCGCAAACATATCCATATATCTATATATTTCTACACTTTTAAAATTATATTATAACAATTAATCCGGGACAAAAGTGTGATTTCCATCTATACAGTTGCGAAAATAATAATAATATTAAAAAACAAATGTTTGAAATTTGTAACTTATGAACACCTTTTAAGAAGTGAAAATGGAAGTCCTCTCTTTCTATCATTATGAATCAACTTTAAACGTATTTTGTCGTGAATAATGTTTTTGCATGGACTTAACTATAATATTTATACTAAATAATTTTTGTTTCCTAATTGTGTTTTTTCTAGTTTTTCCATAATAAATGCAACATATGTAATTTAATCTATTTTTTTGCTTTAAGTATTTTTTAATTTTTGCTAATAAAAATCATGCCTGGAAGGAGCTGCGGGACTCACCGTCTGGAGCTGTTGCACGCGTTGGTTAACCGTCTCGGTGATGTCCAAATATGCCTCGTCGACGGAGGCGCGTTCCAGTAGCTGTGTAAAACGTTGCAGGACATTTGCCACTTCTTTGCCGGCATCGCGATATTTGCTGGTATCCGCTTTTTCACGGATATTGGGCACCGAGCAGAGAACGATGTCGGGGCAGAGTGCCTTGGCCTCGTCGCCGCGCATGTGGCGCGTAACGCCCTTGCCGCGTGCCGCATAGTTGACGGCGATGATGCCACCGCCGCGCCAAGGGTTGTATTGGACGACGGCGAGCGGCTTTCCTCGGTGCTGTGGTTGTTGCTTCTCCTCCACTTGGCAGAAGAAGCAATCCATGTCAACGAGTAGAACGATGCGGTCGTACTTGTTTTGCATGCCGACAAAGGCACGCGTTGAATTACTCATGATATTAGCTTAAGATTTTGTGTTTTACTCATTTTGCTTCAATTGCGCGGTTAATTTCACAACCAACAAGCGGCAAACAGATGTACTGAAGCGATAACTTAGACATAGTTATATCGATATGCATCGGAAGTTAAGCTCGATATTTACTGAAATCAGCTGTTTAGCTGGAAAGACTTCTGTTTGCCATGTGGCAACGCCGGAATCAAAAAAATGTAAACAGGCGAATTAGTTTTGTTGTGCGCATAAAAATAAATAAATAAATATGTTTAAGTGCATTAAAAATTATTTAAGACGGGTTCTTAGTCCGCAAATATAAACTAAGTGTCAAAAGCGGCACGAAGCTTGCACTTTGCTGGCAACGAAGCTACTTCCGCTTTTTCGAATGTACGAATAAATTGATTGAATAATTAATAATGTGGAGTGAATAATAATTAAGTATTATTTCATGGTTATATTAGGGGTGTTATTCCATGTGAATATAGTGTTTAATCTATTTATATGTAAATTGAACTGATTGCGGCTTATCTTATACAATTTTGGCAAGCCGCAGAGCTATTGATTTTTTCGAATACCGCTTGCCAAATGCATTGCACATAAAAAAACACTCAAACACGCCCACAAATACTCATGCACAGAACACTCGCACGCAATACGACAAATATACATACACAGCGACCTAATCATTTTGGGTTAATGCACGCAATTTATTATCGGAGCAATTATCGATTTGCGTTTGACCAGCGGCAGGTCAAAAATAGAATATTCCGTGTCGCGCTTTGGTTGATCTATTTCCGGTTTGTGTTCTATTCTGTTCCCTGTTCCTCTTCCTGCGGCTTTCTTTGAGCTGTGCGTCATGTCCAAACAATGTCATAGCTTGCTTGATTTGTGTTTAGTGTTTTACGTGTGTGACGAACTTATGGCTTAATTTGGTAAACGCACGTAGAAACTGCCCAGCCCAAGCCAAGTGGCAGTTATATTTATTGCATGCCTAAATACTGTGACAGCCTCTGCTACTTGCCTAAGCGATTTGAGTTGCTTGTTGTTGTTTTTGTTTTTTTGTTGGTGTGGGCTGAGGTTGTGGTCTTTGCTATTTTTATGTGCGTGCAAAGGTGTGTTACTGTGACCTAATTCTGTATGGTGTATGAGGCTAATAGAAAGAGGAAGAGGAAGTGGCAGGTGCATCACTGACCTGTTGTAATATCTAATGACATGGCCATCAAAAATCACTTAACGATTTGTGTAACATTGTTAACTTTTATAATGACCATACAATGACTCAAACTCATTTGACTAATGCTATTTTTGGAATTTAAATTTCTTAGTACTTCAGGTTGTAGTCTTGACTAAGAAATTATATATTTATTAACTCCCACAAATATATTGAATAACCTTATCAGCAAGTTTATGATATATTTCCGAATTAGATAAGCATCTGTAACCCGCATTTGAATGCCAAATGAATTATTTAAAATATCTCCAAATGAAAATGTGGCACTTCAAGTTGACAAACTGAATACATTTACTAGAATCACTTTTCCATGTCCATCAGAATGACTTAACGATTTACGTAAGGTTGTTAACGTTAATAATTACCATGCAAATTATTTGTTTATTTAATGTTGATCTTCGAAAATAGTTTATACATTGAAAATAGTTGTAAAAAAACGCCATTGGATTAATTATACATTTGGAATACAATTTTTTTTTATTATTTTTGATTGTAGACGTGACAAAGTAATTTTATATTTTATTAACTTTCCTTATTTGATAACTGTGTGTTGACCCGCATATTAATCCCAAATGAATTATTGAGAATTTCTTTAAATGAAATTGTGGTAATTCAATATGACAAACCCTCAACTGACTATATTTACTAGAATTGCGCTACTGCTGTCTGCTACCCTGTCTCCAGCATTAACGCACAATTATGCTAATGGCTCAGCAACAACCACTTGACCGACCATTTTCCCCTCTTTCCCCTCTTCCTTCAGTTGCCAATAGACAACCCACTCAGTCTCAACACTTTTGGGGGCATTCAACAGCGAACAACCCGCAGAACTCAGAGAGATAGTCTCAGTCGGACGACGGACGTCGGACGATGAAGTCACTGGGGCGTTGTATCGCACACCGCAGAATTTCGAATTCCATTTGATTTGAGTGATTTTTTAGTGTCTCGTTTACTTTTCTATTTGACTGCGTGCAGTGAGGACGCCTGTTGACATGGTGAAGATTCTACAGGCCTACAATTTTGCCAGGCAGCACACATATGCGCTCAATGGCGACATCCTGGCCGCCACCCTGATTGGCAACAATCGCATCGCCATCAGCAGCGCCGAGCAGTTCATCGAGATCTATGACATAGCTGGTAAACAACACCAGCAGCAGCAGCAATCGGAACAATCGGATCAACAGGAGGATGCCTCAGTTGCTGGAGGCACAGGAGAAACTGCCTCACCCACGCCAGCGAGCGATGAGCGCATGCCAAGCAGGTACACACTGGCCACGGTGGGTGAGGTGGTGCAGTTAATCTACTGCGAAGCGGGTAAGCCCTAATGCTTATTTACAGACTGATTAAAATGTTTATCCTTTAACTAAATCTTATTCAAAAGTTAAATTGCTTACAGCAAGAACATTAAAATCATCAAATTTGATAAATTTTTTTTAAATATTTCGTAATGTTTTAGATTTTCTTTTAAAGTTCTTTTAGTTCGTACTTCAAAAATCTTAATAGTATACAAAAATTTATAAATCTTATATTAATTGATATTTTGATACTTTTCACACCTTTTTTTTTAAAGATATTTTCTTCAAATGAATTTCAACAATGACTTTTAAGTTCACCAAAAAGGAATCAACAAATTAAAAAAAGTAAATAAATAAAAATTAACAGACTAATTAAAATGATTATTCACAGAATAAATCAAATCATTTATTTGTTTTATAATTAATATTACTTTTATGAGTTTGTAAAGATAAATTAAATAACTCAACTGATAATATAAACCTAAAAATGCGTATGAAATTCATTAAAAAAGCCTTTTAGAAAATATCAACTGCAATTTAAATTTAATAGTTCTAATTTGAAGTTAGGTGTATATGATTGTATACAAATATTCTTATTTAAGTAAACCAACTATTTTTAAGTCCTCAACAATTCCTATAAAATTCATTTAAAATTGGCTTTTAAAAAATGCCGACCGCAATTCATGTTTGAGTGTTAATTTGATGTGCTATCTTGTGTCGTATGCAGGCAAATACCTTCTGACTCTGGAGAAGGAGCAGGCTGGGAGTCCGGTGCACTCGAATAGCACCAGTATTAGCTGCACTTCGAGCAGCAACAGCAACACCGTCTGCACCGAGGATGAGACGAAGATGTTTGTGCGGATCTATGCCAACTTCTGGAAGTTTCCCGATGCCAAGCTGAATGAGCTGCCCATTACAATACGCATCGCGTCGATGACAACGCCGAAGACGCCGCTGGTGGAGAGCATCGATGTGATTGAGTTGCCACTGCGCAGTCCACCCGAGCTGGTGCAGTGTTGCCAAACGTCGGGCAACATCATTGTAAGCAGCCGGGATCGCATCTATCTGTACGAGTACACGCAGTGCGTCCATGAGAATACCCAGCCGAGATTCTCCTTCATCGACTTTCTGCCTTTCAAGTTCTTTGTGCAGCTGAACTTTGTGCCGCTGCGCCTCTGCCTGGCCGAGAATGTGATCGCCTGTCTGAGTCATCGTTACTGCGTTGCCTTCAAAGTGGTGGATGCACTGGCTAACAAGGCGACAGCAGCATCGCCGGCAGCTGCCAATGAGCTCAGCTGCCTGGACAACGATTATGCCGGCGATGAGCCACTGTCCGAGTCCCTAAGCTTGGGCAGCAAGGCAAGCGCCGCTGCTGTCAGCAGTACGCACAGTCAGCAGAGTTGCGACAGCGATTCGCTGCAATCCTCCAGCAGCGCGAAGCCCGCCAATCTGGCCAATCATCATACGGGCCTGGCAGGTCGCACGCCCCTCGATTTCAATGTGGCACGAATGGTGAACACCGCCTATGGACGCGAGTTTGAGCCCGAGTTGCGCTCGCAGTGGGATCAGTGCGATAATGCCAGCGGTCGCCAGGAGGACAACAGCCAGGAGATAACCATAGCGCCTCAGCGCGCCGCCGACATCAAAATCAAGCTGATCAACGAGGCGAAGGCGATGAATGTGCGTGGCATTGCAGCCGGTGGCAACAACAGTCTGACGGAGGATGCATCCGTACAGTACGATGTGCGCAAACTGCTCCAGATCTGCATGAGGACATCGGAGCCACAATCGAGGGTCTTGGATATATTGCGCTGCATGGACTTGAAGGCGATTTATCAGCGCAGCAGCAGCGAGCAGCCGCAGCTGGGGGAGGATGAGGATGATGAGTACGAGATGGGCAATCAGCAGGTGCCCAGTGCTGTGACCACGTTCAAGCATGCCAATCGACGCACTCTCAAATCCTCGCAGCATCAGCGTTGCGTGGGGCACGCTCTACTCGTGGCTAGCAGCGTGGATGGCTACTTGTATCAGTTCTGTGCGCAGGGCAAGTGGTACAGCGAGAACGAGAAGCCGGTGGCCAGCTATAGTTTTACGGCGCCCGTGTTGCAGGTGCATATCAATGATTATGTCATCTATGCCATCACCTCGGAGTCCGTGGAGACGCACACCTCGCGCATCGGCCACAAACTGTTCCACAATCGGTTCGAGTATCCGAGCATTGGCGCCCTATTTCCCGAGGAATCCTCACCGGATGTGAGCTCAGCGATTGCCGTCATTGGTCTGGCTGCTTTTATGCATGTTCAGTTTGTCTGCGTCAATCGGGAGCAGCTGGTGTTGATCACGAATGCGGCGCTGGAGCTGCACAAGCGTCGCAGCACTGGCGAGGTGGCCGTGGTGGCAGTTAAACGCAACATCGCCGCCCGATTGCTGGCCGAGGCAAAGGCCAAGCACAGCAGCTTGCTGAGGAGCAGCAGTTGTGCTGCCCCCTCCTCGGTGGTCAACGAGTGGACACTGTACAACCTGGAGGTGCCGCGGGTGGAGCACATCATTGAGGATCTCGAGGGCATTGCCGAATCGTATCGCAGTGCGAGCAGCTCCAACTTCTACGATCTCATGGAGGAGGCGCACGTCATGCTCAGGCTGAGCCTAACCCTGCAGGGCGAGCGTCTCGGCGTGGACAGGGAGCAGGCCCTGCGCAAAATGTTTATGACCAATTGCCGCAAATTGGCCGACTTTTCAATACGGTAAGTGATTCATTTAAAAGTTTGTTTTTCTCAAATGCTCAATGCATATGTTTATAATAATAATAATAATTAATAATAAAATGGTTCAGGGCTAATGATCTATTTTATCTTTCTTTCTTAATTTATTTAATTTAAAATATTCTTTACTTCCCAATTCATTTCTCTCTATTTCTTTTTAAACAGCTCGAATAAGCAAGAAGTCTATTTGCAAGCCACTGGCTTCTATAAAATGTGCCAGCTTCAACTCGTGGACGTTTACAACAACTACATTCGGGAGTTCGAGAACAGTGAGCAGTTGGTGGAGACATCACAGCTGGTTGGCCTCATCTATGCCGTGAAACTGTTTCTGCTTAGCCTGGGCACGGATCGGCTGCGCTCTTCGTTTCTCCACCAAACGGTGCCAGCGTATTTTACACCAGCCCGAGTGCTGCAACAGGGCTACAAGCATGTGCCGCTCTCGCTTGAATTTCTCAACATGTTCATCAAGCATGCGCCAGGTGATTTGGCAAATATAATGCTCAGTTCGCCTGTGGTTGCCGATGCGATGAGCGGTGAGCTGATCAACTATCTGAAGTACTTGACGACGCCGTAAGTATCGATGGAATTATCAAACTGAATCTATAGCTTATTCAAAATACATATTTTAGCACACCCGATGAGAATCTGCTGCTGGCTGTAACAGCATGTCGCATGTCCAACTATCTGCTGGCCCAGGAAATAATAGCCAAGTCAACGCGTCGCACTTTGGCCGTGGCTCTGATCAAGCACAAGAACGTACTCTTCGATGACAGCACGGTGCTCTATCAGCGTCGCCAGCAACCCGACCATCAGCAGCAGCAGCAGCAGTCCCAATCAACGGCTCGTAAGCGTTCTCGGCGTGGCGCCACACAATCCAAGGGCAAATCTGCAGGCGGACAAATCAGAGCTACGCCCATGCCCGCGCCCAGTGCAATTGTTTCGTTCTCCGATTTCTGCGAGACGATTCTGCTGGCCAACGAGCAGCCCGCTCTGATTGAGGCGATATGCGATGCATTCATCCACGCACTGTGCATGGAGCACAGTATTACGCTAGACGTGGTGCTGCAGCTGTTCCTCAACTACATTGCCTCGCACATTGGCCAGAAGGGCTACCAGACCTCGCAGAAGGTGTTCGTCAGCATCCTGCAAGTCTTCTTTTACGATCTGTACGATGTCAGCTTTTCGCTCCAGCCGCACGAGGTGCGCTCCCAGACGCCGCCACAGCTGGACGATGACTACGATGACGAGTGCAGCAGTTCGCGTGCTCCATCTCTGCACAGCGAAGCGGATGTGCACTCGCTGTCCAGTTCCTGCGCCAGCTCGGCACCAGATGAGCGCTCGATAAGTGGACGCCAGCAGCGGATTGTTTACGATCAGCTGCAGGAGCAGCAGGGCGGATCGCCCTATCAGAAGCGCAGCTCGAATGCGTCGCTGTCGCAGCCGCAACCGGATGATGATGTGGCTGCCACCAATCTGAAGGGTCTCAAAATACTCTTTCGCATGTACATGGGGCGCCTGAAGGCGCTGAGTGACCTAATCACCGACCTGCAGTCCGCCGACGTCGAACAGCAGAGCAGCCGCGAGGATTTCCTCAATCTGCGCATGGAATGCATTGCCTACATGGTTGGCATGGCGCCCAATTACTGTAACAGACCCAGTGTGCGGCATGCCAACGAAACTCAGTCCAGCAAACTTATCTATGTGCCCTATATACCCGACTATAAGCTGCCCGAGGGCGAGGAGTATGAGCAGCATATCAAGGCATACATACGACCGATTCCCTGTCTGCTGGAGCGACCGCAGTACTTGAATCGCTTGCCGCCCTTTGAGCGCAGCGACTTCAGCTATCCCAAGAAGGATGAGGGCGAGTTCGAGGTGCGCTTCACTGGCTGGCACAATGAGCTGCTGACGTTGACTCTGAAGGTTCAGAGTCTGCTGGCCTCCAACAAGGTGGATCGCGAGATTATTTCGGAGTTTTTGGCTTTCATACCGAAATCACCGCACTTGATAGGCGTTGATAGTTTCTTGGTCATCATATTGCCCAAGAACTTGGCCATCAACTATATGCTGAGCTTTTGCCCAGCATTCTTGTGGCAATATGGCAAGGTGAGCTATTGTCTACATTTATTATGCTCTTAAACTAACTAGTTTTGCTTACAGTCCTGTGGGTTTACACCCAAGCACTGGGAATCACTGCTGCGCAAGATATTAAGCAAACAGGATGCGTTGCCCAATTGGAAACCACACATTGCAGGTAAAATCCTTTATATATTTATGCAAGGAGTATGTGTTCTGATTGTATTACTTTCCCAGAGATACTCAACAATTTGGTGGCGGAGCTGAGCTTCGAGGAGCTGCTGCAATGCTTTCCCAGCGAGGTCATCCAGAATCGGAATACGGCACAATACTTTGCCAAGGAGTTTGCGGAAACTTGCGTATTGTACGAGCATGAGCAATTGGTATTTAAGCGACCCGATCAGCCGGAGGGTAGCAGGGAACATTTGCCCATGGATAATATTGATGAGGAGAATGTTTTCGAGCTGACTCTGCGCAAGGCGGTGGCCAAGCAGCGGAGCATTGCACTGCGTTCCATGATTGAGTCAACGGGCACTCAACTGTTCGATGCAACCAGTAATCCTATGTATAATCTATGAATAGTCTGGGTCTGATCTGCACCTGTATCTGTATCTGTAGATGAAGCATTCCTCTTTTAACTAGTTCGAATATTATCATATTGCAAATTCATAAGATTGATTGTCATAAACTATAAATCAAAAGATTGTTGTAGTTGCATCTTAGAGCAGCAAATGTAAATTGTATCGGTTTACATATATATATACGTATATATATATATATATCACAATACATACACATATATGTATGCATGTAGAGTTATTATTACAGTCTCAATAGCGAGGCAATATTTATTAATATTTTTGTTTTTAACACAAACGCAACATTTCGATCGGTTTTTGTAAAAGTGGTTTTTAGAAAAGATTTACGACTTACTTATTTAGGTTGTACACTTAAAGTAGACACTTATGTGCAGTATTCGCTGGTGGCACGCCATATTTTAAACCAGTTAAAGGCCTGTAAAGCGGCTCAAAAAAAAAACCTACCAAATTAAAGCTGTTATTGAGAACAAATTCTTGAGCTCGCTGAGCACCCGCTTCTCGTCTATTCTAAGTTCGATGTTTGAGTAATCTTAACTATGGTATTATAATTTTAGCTAAACATTCTTTCTCTCTCTAACTCACATACAAAAAATACAAGTGATATTTTTGAAATTCTTGCATAAAGTTGTAACAATAAAGAGCATCAATTGTATGATAAAGAGCCCATTAAATTATTTATTATTAAGCTGCCAACGGTTCAATGCCTTCGCACAGCTGTGAAAAGTGCATTTGAGCTAAGTTTTCAGTGTTTAAAATATGAGCCGTAGCCAATTAAGTTTCTGGCGACGCTTATTAAAATCGTGTGAAATAGCTGTATGGAACCTGCTACATCCGCAGCTACGCCCCCCTCCATCTTCATCGTGGATATCGCGGTCAATTAAATGCGTCAAGTTTACAAATGCGAGGCAAGTGAGGCACGTGAGACTCTGGGCAGTTCAGTTGCCACGAGTCGGCTCTGCTTGAAGCATGGCACAGCCGCAGTTGGATTTGGAGGCCGATAAAGAGAAGGCAGCAGACGCATCGCCAACGGAGGAGAATCATTTGGATGCACTTATTATTCAGATTGGTCAGTTCGGACGATTCCAGATTATCAACTACGTGTTGCTCTGTTTGCCCATCATATGCAACGCCTTCTTCTCGATATCCTATGTCTTTACGGCCAGCAATTTGGTGCACAGGTAACTAAATTGTGAGTGAAGAATTATATTCTAAATACAGCTATTTACAGATGCAATGTCAGCCAATGCGATAGTCTAAACAGCAGCTTCACTGAGCCCTGGTTAAACTTCACGACCCCTCAGCATAATGGAGCCTGGGATCAGTGCAGGGCTTATGAGGCAACACCTGAAAGTGGTGGACAATGTGAAGCCTCCTTTTTTGATAGCAGCCATCCTATCGACTGCCAAGCGGGCTACAAGCTAAGGGGTGACGAAAAAACCATATCCTCAGAGGTAAGTTTTACCAAGGTAATCAGCAGCTTTAGTCTTCGTATCTATAAAGTCTTTTGTTTAACTCAAACTAAGGGATTTTGATTTTTCTTTTAATGAAAATAATAATAAGCAAATTAAATATAAATTAGGGAAAAAAGTTCGTTTTATATTTAAGGTGTGCTTATCTGAACATCTCCAGATCAAAATTATTTTTATTACATTTTTAAATTTATGTTGCATTTGTTTATCAACGGAATATAATTCGGGTTGTAGGAATTTAATTTAATTTAATTTACCTTATTTATTTCTTTATTTCATGGACTAATGCAGGTTATAATATACATTTCCTACAAAACAATTTCGATTTTGGTAACTTTTCATATCTTTACAGTTTGGCATTTTCTGCTCAGATCAATGGCAGCTGTCGATGGTGGGCACTGTAAACAACATTGGACAGTTTGTGGGCATACCTTTGGGTGGCTTCTTGGCAGATCGGTGAGTGAAACGTAAACTTAATCTGGAAAACATAGCAAACTATAGCTTTTCTTTTACAGCTATGGACGCAAGTCGCTGCTCGTTGTGAGTGGTGTTTTGAGTGGCCTGGTTGGCTTTGCGCGCTCCTTTGCATTCGACTATTACAGCTTTCTGTTCCTTGAGTTTCTGGACATGGCCGTTGGCAGCACACTGTTTCCCACTGCCTTTCTGCTGGCCATCGAGCTGGTGGGGCCCAAGCATCGTGTGGCGGCTGCCACGGTCATCAGTTTAACTTATGGGCTGGCAGAGGCGGCACTCGGCTATCTGGCCAGCATTATACTTGATTGGCGCTGGCTGCTCCGTGTGGTCTACACTCCGGCGATGCTGCATCTGCTCTTCATCTGCTTGCTGCCCGAGAGCGTGCGCTGGCTGCTGAGTCAGTCCAGGGAGCTGGAGGCTGTGGAGATTCTGCGCCATGTGGCGCATGTCAATCAGCGCTCATTGCCCGAAGCCCAACTGAGCGAACTGGTGCGCAACAATCGCCAGCAGTTGGCCAAGTCGGAGACTGCCACAGGAGGTGGCCACTACACTGCCCGGCAAATCTTCAATGCACTCGGTCTGCGCATTGCTCAGTGCTGTTTTGTGTGGTTCACCAACACGTTCATTGCTCTGGGCCTTAGTCTGAATGCAAGCAGATTGAATGGCAACAAATTCCATAACTTTAGCATGACGGGATTAATGCAACTGCCCGGCATCCTGCTTGCCACGCTGATAATGCTGCGCATTGGCAGACGCTGGTCGCTGAGCTTCTGCCTCAGCACTTGTTCCATTTTACTGATCGTAATGGCGGTTTTGGAAAAGGGTGAGCTTCAGAATCTTTTATATATTATCAGAAAAATAATAAAGGATCTCACTTATGTTCATTTCCCAGATTACCCAACATTGTCTTGGTGTCTATACTTTTTGGCAAAAATGACTTCAACTGGCAGCTTTATGATATTGTATTTCTTCACCTCAGAAATATTTCCAACCAGTTGCCGCAATAGCATGTTGTCATTCTGTTCGATGGTGGGTCGCTTCGGCTCCATGTTGGCGCCTCAAACTCCGCTTTTGGTAAGATCGACACACTTGACACAAGAGACCCACTTTTAACTGATCTTTTTTTTTATACAGATAAACTACTATAAATATGCGCCACATTTGCTGTTCGCCACATTTGGCATGCTTAGCGCAGTCTTAGCCCAGTTCTTCCCTGAAACTGCCAACAAAGTGCTGCCAACAACATTGGAGGAGGCTCGTGCCCTGGACAAAAGTCTGCCGGTGAAAGAACCAAAACTATCAGTAGAAAAAAAAGCTGCTGTCTAATCATTTCACAACTTCTGTAAATATTTGGTTTCAATTGACAATTGTAAATATTATGAACAGATTGTCGTATCAAATGCCATGTAAATATATCAAATTGTAAATAACTGAGCTTAGTGTGAAAATTTGACAAGAAATCTTTTAGTGCTGCTTGTTTATCTAATCAGTTCACATTGAGCTGCACATAAATGATTATATTATGAAATATAAGTCAAATTAAGCAATCAAATTAGCCATAAACACTGGTGATTTGCATTACATTTTCTAATGTACAATTGTAGATTTATCATTCATTCTTTAGCCCCAACTCGATTTATTTTTATTCACTACAATATTTTAGTGAATGAGAGGTGAAATACCTATTAATCTATTTATAGTTTACAACATACAAATGTATTCTATGATGACAGCAATTTATCAATGATTTATTTACCAGTGAGTTATTTACATTCAATATAAACTTAAATCGGTTATCTTCTGAAAACTTGTTTAATTTCGTAATTCCAATGATTAAGAATGTGAGTTCACACGTAGTAATATAAATATTAGTCTCATAAAATTCTCACGGGAACTAGCCAAGCAGGTGTTCATTAGCAATTCAAAAAATTATTCAGAATAGATATAGGTAACAGACAGCAACAGCTGCTTGCAGCAGACAGAATGTCGGGGCGGACTCTGATAAAAGCCAATCAACCACAATAAATGTGTTATAAATTGCCGTCATATTTGTTATCAATCAATGATTGGTTTGTTTAACTATTTGTTTTCCTCGGTGCAGACGTTAAATGCGATTAACCAGCAACATTAGGTAAGATTAGAAAAGCGAGTCACAACTCTTGATAGGGTAGAGATAAGAGCAGAGCAGAGCAGAGCAGAGCTGAGCAGAGCAGAGCAGAGCGAGAGCTGATTAAAACTAAGCAGCAAACTGGTTGGAGAGCGGATCTCTCTCGTAAACGAGGCGAGCATGCCGCCAAGTGTCGTAATCAGTCAAAAGCAAACAAAAGCAGAGCGTAAAATCACTGGCTGCTTATTTTTAGCATTTTTCATATTTTTAAATTATTTTAGAAATTAATGACTTTAAATAAAAATTGAAAGCTAAACAACAAATTAAAGAAGTACATTTTGAAATTTGTAATTTTGGAAATTATTGTAATTGTTATTAAATTATTAAATATGTTTCCACTAGCACATAAGAGATAACTTAAGTTTCTCTCTTAAATAATCTACGCATTATTTTTCAACCGGTTGATTTGCCGGGCGCGCTCTGCATGAATCAGTCAATGAGTGGCATTACTCAGAGTTAGACGTTCCAGCGCAGTTCTGTTGAGAGCCGATTGCTACACATACATATAACATGCGCTATAAAAAGCAGACGAACTTCATGTCGTATTTTTGAATCGTGCTCGCTTAATACAGACAGATAAAAGTGCATTTAACACGTGGACGCGACCCAAGTTGTTCCAACTATCGCGCACATGTCTGTCGGCAAGGGGAGTGAAAATGGCAAAATCGCCAACGGCAGTGAGAGCCCAACAACGTCCAAGGGACATGTAGCTGGAACTCGGACTGCTGCCGAGAATGGGAACGTGGAGGCATCCGCTGCTGAAGATAACTCACTGGATGCCATTCTGGTGCGAATCGGGCAGTTCGGTCGATTTCAAATCATTAACTACGTGTTGCTATGTGTGCCGATGGTGTTCAATGCCTTCTTCTCGATCTCATATGTATTTACCGCCAGCACAGTGGTTCACAGGTGAGTTGCCTCAACATCAACTGAATCTGAATCGCCATCTAAAAGTGACTGTTCCCAGATGCAATATAACACAATGTGATAGCCCGAGCAGTATGTATGAGGAGTCCTGGCTGAATTTCACCGTGCCCTATAAGAACTCTGCCTGGGATTCGTGCAACCGATATGTGAGCTTGCCACCGGGAGGGGAACCTACTGCATTTAGCACTCCCTCGAGCGATATATGTGCTGCCGAGTATTTTGGTGATCGCACTGAACGCTGTGGCACTGATTTCAAATTCAGAGATGAAGAGGAAACCATTTCGACCGAGGTAAATAATCAAACATAAAAAATGCTTGAGCATAAGCATTTTTTTGAAGATTTTAGTGAATCTATTGATGCAAAACCATTATTTCGAGTCTATCAAAATCACGTTTAGGGTTTTAAATTTAAAAATAACCAAATACTTATTACGCATCATTGTGAAATTATTTCTAATAGTTGTTTGTAATATATACAAAATAGTTCATATTAGGGTATGTATTTTTATAGCCGGGTATTTTTATTTTGCCATGTTGGCCATAATTTTGGCTTCAAGGACAGCTCACCTGAATATTCAGAAACTATATTTCTAAAACGCGAGAATTAAAGCTGTTTTTTTCTTTAATTCGAATGTGATTTTTCTAATATTTCTTTAATACTCGTATGTCAAGTTTTTCTGCAAACACCATTCTTACATTTTTGTTACTTAATATATGTTGAAAATTATGATTTTCAGATTTCACATATACAATATATAATATATAATTTAATTTGAAATACTTGCAATTTTATGGCTATTCGAAATCACAACCGCCAACGATAGACTAATAAAAAAAAAATGAATGGAAAAATTAATTAGCATAGGATGATAGAATAATAAGGTTTTATAACATAAACATATATTCGTTTGAGTATATTTAGAATTGTTTGTTTCGTGGATGATTCTTACTAAAAATTGGCTATTTGGCTACTTTACTTTACTATGCTATTATACTATTTTATACTATAATATATAGTCTAGACTAACAAAACAAAAACATTCGCTTATCAACATCATCCCTCTTTATTTTTGAGGAACATTTGCTAAATTTGCAATAACCATCGCTGCGTAGTTGGAAAGACAAACAACGGCTTCATGATTAAATTCTGTCGATTTAAGGAAAACACAACATTTATTTAGTTGTGTACACACATTTGTGTGGGTGCGTGTTAGTTGATGTGAGACGAGCTCCGGCGGATAAGCGAAAGTTGATTTTCTATAGAATGTAGAATGTGTTTCGTTCGCACAATTGAAATATATAGTGTTTTAGTAGTACAGGGATGATAAATGGCTTGATTAGCAGAGGAAGAACTAAGCTTGTCAAACTTAAGTTTGGGATCTAGAGGGATACCCAAATCAACATATTCAATGCGTTCCAGGGAATAATAACTACATTATTAAATGTTTTAATTTAAATATCATTAAGTGAACTCGATTTCTCTTGTAATTTCCATAGTTTGGCATCTTCTGCAAAGACGAATGGAAACTTTCGATGGTGGGCACCATAAACAACGTGGGGCAGTTTGTGGGCATCCCCCTGGGAGGATTCTTTGCAGACCGGTAAGTCGACAATCGCATTTCGATTTGAATCTCGACACTAAGCATATGTTTGTTCACTTAGCTATGGACGTCGCACAATGCTGGCTATTGCTGGAGCGCTGAGTGCCGTTATGGGCATCATCCGTTCCCTGTCCAGCAATTACACGATGTTTCTCTGCTTCGAATTTCTGGACATGGCCGTGGGCAGCACTCTGTTCCCCACGGCCTTTTTGCTGGCCATCGAGCTGGTTGGCCCCAAGCGTCGTGTGGCAGCTGCCACCATCATCACCATCTTCTATGCAGTGGGAGAGGCGCTTCTTGGAATTTTGGCATCACAAGTGCAGAACTGGCGCTGGCTGCTGCGAGTTCTCTATGCGCCGGCCATTCTGCAAATCCTCTTCCTCTGGATTCTTCCGGAGAGCGTGCGCTGGCTGCTCAGTCAGGGCCAGGAGGAGCGAGCGGCATCCGTTCTGAGGCGGGCAGCTCACATCAACAAGCGTCCTCTGCCAGAAGAACAGGTGGAAGAGTTGCTGGCCAACAATCGCCACAAGCTGGAGCAGTCCAATGAGAGCCAGTATCCAATCATGCAGACAGCCCGCTTCCTCGCCTGGCGCATTGCCAATTGTTGCTTCTGCTGGTTCACGCACACGCTGATTGCCTTGGGCCTGAGCTTGAACTCGGTGAATCTGGGCGGCAGCAAGTACAACAACTTCATGCTCAATGGCTTTGTGCAAATTCCCGGCCTGCTGCTGCCCCTCATCATCATGGATCGCATTGGCAGGCGATACTCGCTGTGTGCCTCCATGTTGCTCTGCGCCATCTGCATGGGCGCCTCGGCAGCCGTTGGGACAGGTAAGTTACCAAAATACTCTTTTTAAAATAATAAATTAACCTGGTGAATGTTAAATACATTCAATATTCACATTTTTATTTAATCTTGAGCTTATTGAGTTTTTGCAAATACATTAAAATTGAATTAAAATAATAAATTTAATATAATAAAATTAAAAGTGAATAATTACATTCAAATTGAAAATGAAACAAAATAACTTATATAAATAGTTTCAGATCATTCTGAAGGTATTAAACTGAAAAATGGTCCTCCATTTATTAAAAAAAAGGGGGAAACCAAAAAAAAAAAAATTAATCATTCCCGAAATTGCTAAAAGTTATTAGCTTAGTTGTAAGGAATGAATAAAAAAGAGAGTCAAATGTGTGAACCTGTGTAGAGAAATAAGTTTACCACACTAAGATTATTAAGAAGAAGCCTACTGGATGATTCTGAACGGACTCAATGCGAACTTGGTTGTTTTTATACTGAGGAGACCAATTACATCATCAGTATTCAAGAATAGTTGAATGGGGCATTAGATTATTTTGACCAACTAATAATTCTGAAACATATTGTATAAAAATAAATATACATTATATAATATAATTTTTCTTTTTGGTCTGTTTTTTAGATGATTACGCTGGCTCGCTGACGCTCTTCTTAATTGGAAAGTTGGCTATAACGTGTAGTTTTCAGATCTTATACTTTTTTACCTCGGAGATATTTCCCACCAATGTGCGGAATAGTCTGCTCTCTCTGTGTTCTATGGTGGGTCGCATCGGTTCAATGCTGGCTCCGCAAACGCCCTTGCTGGTAAGCAGATCCCATTTTATGAATATAACCCATCTAAGTCTGTTTTTATATTTTTAGGCTAAGTACTATGAGCATGCTCCTGCGATTTTATTTGCCACTTTTGCGCTTGTCAGCGGTTGCCTGACGCTCGCTTTTCCAGAGACAGCAGACAAAGTGCTGCCCACAACAATGGAGGATGCCCGCGACTTGGATCTGGATCAGGCACGCCGAGGACGCACACACGAGAATGAGGAGCAGGAGCCGCATCGGAAAATGCGTTGATCAATTTGTTTAAAAGACCTCCACAGTTAGAATGCTTGCTGGCAATTGATATTGCCAAAGCTTATAATTTGTCCACGCCAAACGCATTTCTTGTTGAGATTGTAGTAAGTTTGTTCTGTGCTTAGTATTAAGAAAAAATGTCGATTTTATTGTAAAACGTAATTGTTATTTTTATAGTATTTTTTATATTTGTTTATTGTATATAAAAAGTCACAACTGGCAAAATATACAAAATAATCGTTTTCTCTTTGAGGTTTCAAATAACAAGAAAAATATATTTATATAAGTATTATTTTATAACAACGCCAAAATAAGAACTAAAATAAAACTTTGTCTGCGGTCTAATTTGGTACAATTGTACCAACAATTGTACTCATACAAATTTAAATTCGAAGTAACGGAACATTGTTTGAACTCATACAACCAGCGCCTGTACGCTTAATAGATTGGTTTGTCATCTATGAGGTAATTGAGCAGCACATTAATATGACTAAACTTTAAATTAATAAAAAAAAATGTAATTCTTTAAAGGGCCATCTAGCGGCCATGGCGAACATCTGTTTTTATAATGTAGCGCCATCACTGGAAATGGAAGAGAGTTAACTGCGTAGCCAAGTTTAACACCATTTCAATTGACGGCCCAATGGTATGCTAGATTATTTGCATCAGCATCATATAATTTATATTCTATGGTTCTGAAGAGCCCAATTAATTTGTGCTAGAAGTATTATAAACTTGACAACACTTATTAAATTGATAGCTCGATGGTGGTAAGTAAATGCATTATACTTCCGTTAATCAGTGAATCACTTTATAATGTCTTAAAAGACTCTTAATCCGATGGGAATCCACATCTTGAACAAAGTGTATCAATTTCAGCATTTAGATCATTAATTATTATTAGTTGCAGTTACAAGAAACCGCCGTGTTAACAAAACAACTGCAAGGGCAACGCGGAAAACCTTAGAAAACTTTTTGACATTGGATTATGATGAATATAACGCAAATTTACGTAAATATAAATTTCAGCAAAAAAGAAAAATAAAATAAAATGTGTATGTTAGTATATACATTTATATTCTTTAAAATTATGTATACTTTTTAATCATTAAATACTGTTAAAAAGTTTCTCAAGTTTTCTGGAAAATTCTTCCAAATTCCAAATTCCTTAGCACTTTCACTGAAAGTTGCCATTAACTGACGCTGGCCATAATTGATAAGCAGGGCGCACCTTGAATAGTCGGCCATCTATTGAAAACTGCAAGTTCGAAGCAAATATTTAATTATCTGTTATACAGTAAATACATATGTATGTATGAAGTTCACACGCAGCGTTAATGGTTCCGTTTTATGTGAGATGAGAGTGTGTGCATTTAGTGGCAATTAATGCTGAGAGACAAGAGGTCTCCTTATCGGAAGCGTCTTGTTGACATGCTGTCAACTTACGCAGCTCGATGATATCGCCGATACGCAACCTTAACTTTGCCCCATCAATAATGGCCGAGAGTGCTGCGACTCAGTTGAAAGTCGTCAATGATTGTGACCAGACATGAGTGCGGACTATGAGAGCAGCTACTATGCTTTGCGCAGCCGGTAAGTCTTTGCTCAAGTGTCAAGGAGTTAATTATGAAAATGAATATCCTCAGCAAGGTGCGCGATAAGCCTGCGCTGTGGGACTCATTTCAGGATCCGCCAGCGAAGCGATCAAGTGGCTCCGATGCCGACTGGAAGAGGCTACAGTTTTTCATCAAGCTCTTCAAGCTGTTCACCTACCTCTTTGTGTTCGCCGTCGTCTTGGCCTCCAGCGTGGCAGCCAAGCTGACTTATCTCTACATGGCTGGCAATACAAATGGCATTGCCCAGGTGCGAGTCTGCAGCAAATACCGTAAGTCAAGGCCAAGGAATATTCTCTGCAAGGGTATACAAAATACTTGCTGGCATAGTTTGATGAGCATCACCTTTACTCTCGTGCAGTGCTACTCGGTGGCCAAGTGATGGCCGTGCCCAGCAAGCTGGAACAGATTGCCTGGGTCTGGGCCCTGATCTTTGCCTTTGCCGCACCGGAGCTATTCACGTTTCTGCGCGCCATGCGCATCAGCATGTTCAAGCGCGAGCAGAGACCAAACGGATTGGAAGTGGCACTGGTGAGTAATGCACGACTACACTCAGAAACAAAATCCCCCTAAATTTAAGTAGTAAATCACTATACTTTTGCAGCAAAGGATTCCTCACCTTATTATGCAAAACGTAAATTACTAAATTTATAGTTGTGGCTTACGTTGGCAAAAAAACACAATATTTTTGGGATTGGCAATTTTCTTTTAAGGCGATTATCTAAAATTTGGGGAAATTTGTTTTCTGAGTGTAGTATCTACATTGGCAAGATTGATAAGCTTATTCCTGTTGCTGTTGTTATTGTTATCAGGTCACACTGTTTGAACTGTTGCATGTTGTTGGACTGGCGCTGCTCACCTTCACCGTGCTGCCCCAATTGGATGTGACGCGTGGAGCTATGCTGGGCTGCTGTGTCTGCTTTGTGCCGGCGCTTCTTAGTGAGTAACACACACACACGAACACACACGCAAACTATCATGCATCAAGTACCAGCTAGCATCTTATCAGCCTCATTGTCGTCCGGACTGACAGCAATCAAATTGATTGCCTTGCGCTCTCCCTTTAACATTATTATGATTATTATTATTGGTATGACATTGTTTTGCAGACCTACTCACGCGCACACGTCTGCATTGGAAATCAGGGGACATTGTTGTGTATGGCGCCTCAATTGTGGCAGTGTTATCATTGGGCAGCGTCTTCCTCGTTTGGCCAGTGATGTCCACGCAGCTCGAGTTGCAGTTGCTGGCAATTCCTTTGATATTGGTCTCGTTTCGCTGGTGGGAAAACTATGCCACTAAACACGCAGCGATTGGTGAGTCAACTGATTTTGAGTATATTTTCAAGACTATATAGCACAATGCTGCATATTTAACGTGTCTGATTATGAACTATGTAAGTTATTCCCTGTATATATTAAATCAGGTAAGAATGCTCTGGTAGAGTAAGCTCGACAAGGAGAACAAGCAGTATTTAACGTCTTAGGTATATTTCTTTATATGAAATGAATTTAAATGAAAGTTATGAAATGAAATAAATGTTTTCTGCGTCTGGTCTACGAGTCGATATAGATATGTCCGTCTGTCCGTCTGTCAGTCAGTTTGTTGAGTACGTCTTCCATCCATCTGCCCCAATGAAATTAATTGCGATTTGATCTTGGGAATTTCGCATATCCTGGTAGATTGCTCTCGTCTAGCGCACTCGGCATATAGGAAAAGCAGCTAAAAACAACTTAAGCTTGCTTTCGAAGATCAATATAAAAATTGATTAAATGTATTATGACTGATTATAAAAAATTGACACGACTATTAAACAATCAACTTTAATTAGTGGTTTTTCTTGGTGGTGATAATTAATTATATTTAATTTTGTGCGTTGCTAGCTTATTTAAATTTATAAATAAACACACACATTCAGCAAAAAAGGCGATCTAAAATGTAGAAAATTAGCTTAAAATTAAATTATTTTTTTATTTCTGGTTTGCTGAAATGATTTCTGAATATATGAAAATGATTCCTAAAATTTGAAAGGCTTTTATTTTGTATTCTTAAAGCGTATTTCTAATTATATTTCTGAACACCTATCTTTTCTATACACTATCTAAAATATTGGAATATGTGAAATCTAAAATTACAAATATTTAATAATAATATAATTCACAAAAAAGGTAATAAGAAGCCAAACAGAGAAATTTGAAATTTGTGCTAAATTTTCAGAAATATGTACCTTGAATTTATTAAAAGAAAATGTCGGGTTTTTAGATATATTGTATTTCAATAATAAAGTGGGTTACCTTTGGCGCAACAGGTATATCCAGATTGATTTTTTTCCTAGTGTGTTTGAACAGGCTAAGTAGGCTAAGCAATAAATCTTACAGCTTATCTTGGAGATAAGCTACTCTATCCTGCTAGATAGACTTGGTAAGTGTAGAGTGTGCTAAGATAGATTGTCATAGTTACACAATAAGATTAAGTCAGTTAATTAATTGATTCTGTTGATCCATTCGCAGCTTATATTATACGCAATATAAGGTGCACACGCTCCAGGTACCACACCTATTTGTACTTGGCGCCTCTGAAAATTGTGGTCTTTGGGCTGATGGGTTTTCTGTTGCATGGCGAGAGCTTTATTGAGTATTTCACGCTGTTTTCCAAGGCATGGCAGACGCATGCCATAACACTAACGGTATGTAAAAAGCTCATTAAGTTGAGATGTGTTGTTGTTGTTGTTGGTGCTTTTACTTTCGGTTTGACTGTCGAAATTCCAGCACTGGGATGGCTTGCAAGATACGGTTAATTTGGCACACACGTCCAACAATGGCAGCTCGTTAATCAAGTCCTCGCCAAGAGCCCAATACTCGCTCCAGTCGAATAGCAGAGCCGTTATTTACGCAGTCCTGCTGCAAGTTGGCTCTGCGTATTTGTGCCACATTTTCGGCAAGTTTGCGTGCAAGATAAAAATACAGCATTTTAGCTATTCGCTGCCGCTGAGTCTGGCAACGCCAGTCACCGTTATTGTGGCCACAATTGTGGCACAAATGCGTGCCACGGATATCTGCTGCCTGCATGGCCTAATCCCTGACCACCTGACGCTGCAAGCACTTGGAAAGAATCTGGAGCAGCTGGGAACTCGCAGCGTGGAATACGCCCTGTGGCTGTGGCCACTCTGGTTGCTGGCACAGATTTGGACTTGCCTACACATCTGGCGGCCGAGAAATGATCGGAATGCACCCACTGAGAAGCTGTACGTGTGTCCCTGGTACTGTGGCCTGCTGGTGGATCAGTGCTCCATAATGAATCGACGCACGCTCGACTGGAGCGATGAATACTTCGCCATCAAGGTGGGTAAACAGGGTGGAAGAGGAGGAGTACTCCTCAGGAGTGCTGCTCAGGCAGCAACTAATTGCGCATAACGTTGGCAAATGTGTGACTTGAAGTTCATGTTCATGAATTATTGTAATCAGGCATTAACATTCATCATCCAGTCAACTTGGAGGCGTTGGCAGTTATGCTGCCTCTCTTAGTGCGGCATCTCATTGCCACGCCCACACGCACTCCCATTCCCATTCGCATTCCCATTCTCAGCTCCGCTCCTCAATCTCTCAATCTCACATTTATTTGCGCAGGACTCTTTGACTGCGTCGTGTTTCGCTTCGAATGTCAGGCAATGTAATTAAGTTAAATGACGGGGAAACTGCAAAGTTTGGCGGGGAAATATTTTGTGTGCCCTCTGTCAGAGCCTGTCCCTGTCTACACATATGTGTATATTCACACATTTATAGTGAAATTTTCATTGCGTATGTTTTCGTCAATGCGAACTTAATTAAAAGTGTTACAATTTGGCCTCCCTGCGGTTCATAAGGAATTTTTGTTAGTTGTCAAAGGGTTTGGCTCCAAAGAGTAACACAAATGGGAAAAACTAATTAAAATAAAGTCACATTTGATGATTTTTGAGATTGTTAATTAGAATTACAGCGAATTATGCATTTGAAAGGGTTGTAACGCTTTAAGGGCATTAAGAATCTAGTTTTGGCCGTTAGTTTTGAGGATATTCAAATAATTTTAAAATGTTTGCGCAAGGATTAGAAATGTTGCTACATTTTTAGGTAAAGTTAGAGATATTAGGCTTAATAGAATTTACAGAAGCTCAGAGTGTACATGCGATCTTATGTCAGAATATTTATTAAAATACATATTATAAAGCCTAGAATAGATTACATGCAAACTTAAGATTAATTTTATTGCATCTATATTTGTCTAAATAGTCTTACAATTAAGAAAAGACAAGAATTCAAATTTGGACACTGGGAAATAAAAATCGGACTGAACAATTTTCTTGTTTTGGAAATAGTTTCTAAATATACGAGAAGAAATTAAAATTAAAAAGGCTTCTTTTCTAAAAAATAAAGAAATGCTAGCTCCTATTTTTAGAACTAATGCTTTCTAAATTTTATAAATATGATTTCTTAATAACAAAGTGACATAAACTTGTCGCCATAAGATTTGCTATTTTTTTTCTAAGTGTGCGAGTTAATTAAATCATCCACTTCAATATCTGCAGAGAAGGTACGAAGTTAAAAGCTGAACTCGTCGACCTGATTAAGAACATATATATTTTATGGGGTTGCAGTTAAAGTATTACTTGGCACACATAATACCATTTAGGATGACTTATGCGCAAGGAGTAAAAGTATATAAATTTAAGAGTTTGTGGAGCGAAAAGTTCCAGCTTCTCAAATTTATATATATATTTTTTTTTTTTTGCTTTTTTTTAATGCGCGAAGAGAAATCACTTGGCAAACATTTTGTTTTATGAATACTGCATAAATTTTGAAATAAATATCGCACACAGAGCGACTTGACGGCACCTCGAGATCCTGTTTTGGCATCGGACATAGATGCCAGTCGGGATATACAGGAGGCGGACAAAATACCACAACTGATTGTTTGTGCCACAATGTGGCACGAGACCGAGGACGAGATGATGGAATTTCTGAAATCAATTGTACGCTTGGATGAGGATCAATGCGCACGACGAATGGCAAAAACGCATCTAAACGGCGGCAAAGCGGATGATGAATACTATGAATTGGAAAGTATGTAAATAATACAAAGTGCAACTATTTTGCATCCCCAAAAAAAGAACTCTGCATGAGCAAGGACTCCCATTACTTTCGAGTGTCCTGCTGTCGTCGCATTGATATGCATATTGAAAATGTTTTTCCTTCTGGCTTCCCAAACAACAACAAAAAAAGGCTGTCAAATTCGAAATATATGCCAGCCAAATGCGGTGCTGCATAAAAGGATGCTTGAAATAGATTTGTACACTATTTGTGGGATTTGGCGTCTTAATATTCTTGCATTCACTTGCCAAAATGGCGTCGAGCCAAGAGTTGAGCAGCCAGACGGTATCGGCCATAAATTTGCTGAGTCTTTGTTTGACAAGTTTACGACTTTTCACGCTGTCAAATCTATCTCTGTCCCTATCTCTCAATGTCGCTCTCTCTCTCTCTCTCTCTATACCTGTAGCGAACATTTTCTTCGACGATGCTTTTGTGCTGGACGAGCAGCACTGCAAGAACAAAAGGAACCCGCCACTAAACGAGTACGTGAAGACATTGACACGCACCATAGACAAGGCGGCCTTCGAGATTTATGGGGTCAATATTAAAATCAAGCCGCCATTGAAGATTGAGACGCCGTATGGCGGCCGCCTAGTGTGGACACTGCCCGGACGCACGAAGATGGTCGCCCACTTGAAGAACAAGGACAAGGTGCGGCACAAGAAGCGCTGGTCCCAGGTCATGTACATGTACTATCTTCTCGGATTCCGCATAATGGAAACGGAGCAACTGTCGGCGGTGCGCAAGGCGGTGATTGCGGAGAACACCTTTCTGCTGGCCCTCGATGGGGATATCGATTTTCAGCCGCGAGCCGTGCAACTGCTCATTGACCGCATGAAGGCGATTGATGAGCTGGGCGCCGCCTGCGGTCGCATTCATCCGGTGGGTCGTGGTCCGATGGTGTGGTATCAGAAATTCGAGTACGCGATTGGACACTGGCTGCAGAAGTCCACGGAGCATGTGATTGGCTGTGTTCTCTGCAGCCCCGGCTGCTTCAGTCTGTTCCGGGCCAGTGCCCTCATGGAGAACAGCGTAATGAAGCGTTACACTCTGGTCAGCTCTGAGCCCATGAAGATGGTGCAATACGATCAAGGCGAGGACCGCTGGCTCTGCACTCTGTTGCTGAAGCAGGGCTCCCGGGTAGAGTACTGCGCTGCCTCGGATGCATTTACCCACTCGCCGGAGTATTTCAATGAGTTCTACAATCAGCGCAGACGCTGGGTGCCCTCAACGCTGGCCAACATCTTCGATATACTCGCAGATGCCAGAACCGTGGTGAAGAAGAACAACTCAATATCCACGTTGTACATCCTGTACCAGGCCATGCTCATGATTGGCACCGTCCTCGGACCGGGCACTATATTCCTGATGATGGTGGGCGCATTGGTGGCCGTCTTTAGCATCGATATTTGGACGGCTTTCCTCTGGAACTTCACTCCCATTCTGCTCTTCATTCTGAGCTGCGTTTATCTCAAGCAGAAATTCCAGCTGCTCATCGCATTTGTGGTCAGTGCTCTCTACTGCCTCGTCATGATGGCTGTCCTCATCGGCATCATTGTCCAAATGCTCGAAGATGGTCCCCTGGCGCCCGCGTCCCTCTTCTTTCTTCTCGTTGCCGTTCAAATCACCATCTCAGGTAAGCCATTTCGTTCAATTTAAACAAGAAAGAACCCCTATCTTAGATAAGCCGTAGATTATCCATGTAGATCGGACTTAATTGGCTGACATTTAATATTAAGTTCGAAGCTTTTAAAAAATAGCACTACTATTCAATTATATTAACATAAACAGCTGTGCAATGTCCTTGCATAAAATCTACCAGGTCCTTTTGTTTCAGGCTTTGCTTGATGGCTTAAGGCGTTTGTATCATTTCATTCAAACAGCCAGCGAACGACCAACTTTTCTGTTAATTAAGAAATGTTTTATATTTTTTTAGGCCTCATGCATCCTCAGGAGTTTATGGCTTTGCTATGCGGAGTCGTCTATTACATAACAATACCCTCGATGTACATGTTGCTGATGATCTTCTCAGTTTTCAACATGAACGATGTCACCTGGGGCACTCGGGAGGCGACCGTGCTGAAAGATGATGACGAGGAGTCACATGGGAATGATCACGACAACTATTTGCCCGGGTGGTTAAACGACCCGCTGCTCATCGAATCGGAGCTGGGCGAGATTTCACTGTTGGAGCAACGATTTTGGAAGGATATGATTAGGCAGTATTTGAAGCCATTAGAGCTGAGCAAGGAGCAGAAGCAAGCCATGGCCGATGATCTAAAGGAGCTGCGAAATATGGTTGCCTTTGCCTTTGTCATGGTTAATGCAATATTTGTGCTGATTGTGTTCCTGCTGCAGCTGAAGAAGGAGTTCTTGCACCTAAAGTGGCCCATTGATCCCACTGATTTTGTGTCCTTCGATCGCGACAATCTGCAGGTGGGCATTTACAGGCAGTACAAGGAACTGGATCCCATTGGCCTGTGCTTTGTCATATTCTTTGGCCTAATATTGGTCATTCAGTTTATAGCCATGTTCTTCCATCGCTTTGCGACAATGTCCCAGCTCCTAGCCGCCACTCAGCTGGACTGGTTTCGCTCCAACGGACAGCTGAGTGACGAGGATGCCGTCCTCGAGCTGAATGGCAATGCTGTCCACATAGCTCAACGCTTGCAGAGACCTCGGAGATTGTTTGATGATGATGACGATGACGACGATGATCATCATTACGATGAGCTGGAGTTGGGGCAGCAACGCGAGAGCATGGTGCGTCGTCAGACTATCTGCCGGCTGCATGAGGAGCGTAACAAGGAGCACAGCGACTACAGCGATCTGGTTAGGAACTTTGAGAAGCGATTCTTCGGCGAGGATGATCTGAACATGAAGAATCTGCATTTGAGCCGCAAATCGATTAAACTCTTCCAGGAGCGTCGTTCTGTCGCCAAGGTCAATGCAGCCACTCCCAGTGGCACGCCCACTCCGAAGAGGGGCAATCGGCCGCCTATTGTGCCTCTGAACGCGAAGAAAGTCAGTTTCAGCACCACCATGCAAATGCACAATAATGGTGGCTACGAGACCAGTGAATTCTAGCACTCAAGTATTATGTCTTATATAATAAGAATCCTTCAAATATCTATCCACTATGCATCCCACAAAACTACACACAACTAAATATCTCTATCGAGTCTGTAATCTAAACTTAAAAGCCCTGTGGCAAAAAAATATAATTAATTGCAATTTAACTCAAGTGGTCGTCAGCGAAGCTTACTTCCACAAGGACGTCTTGCGGCTCATTAGCATAATTACAAGATGGGGTCCCATAGAGATGGTGCACGGGGCAGAAGGAAAGGGAGGGGGGTATGACAGGGTTCTGTCATTCATCAGTGTCGCGAAGACAGTGGCTTCAGTTAAGTGCTCCTCCACTGCGCTTTTTGTGCCAAGCCAAGCAGCAAGTTCGCCCCTCCGGCTGCAAAATGCGGAATGCAAATCAAAGTGTCATTAGCTTGGATTTGACGAGGTTTCTGCTGCAATGCACAGCTTTTTACTTTTTACTGCCTTCTGTCTTGAGCGCAATAGGGGTGTGGGTTGAGGGATGTATTCTTTCGCCTAGGTGTTGGCATAACTGCTTTGTAAGTGAATAATCTTGGTTCATCTTTTTGGAGTCAGCCCAAAATAACAGAAGGAAAAAATCACTTTGCCAACGCGCATACATCAAAAGGAGTTGCAACATGTGGCACGTCGATTGAGTGTGTAAAAGAAACACTGCCAAAATAAAAGAGAAGCAACTGTTACAGCTGGAATAAATTTGTCGGCATCCAGAAAGTGATTGCTGGTACTGAAAGAAATGAGATCAATATGAGAATATATTTACGACTATATCTTGGCTGTTTCTTCCCCGATCTTGATTAATGTGGATGCATATGCATTTATCGGAAATCTTAATGTATCGGTATTCGAGAGGATAAGCGGAGGCAGTCAAAAATAAAGCAAACTTGATCTGCTCCGCGTATGCGAGAATCTATATTCCAAATTTGAAGCATCTATCTCTTATAGTCTCTGAGATGTACGTGTTCAGACGAACGGATGGACAAACGGACAGACAGACATGGCTAAATCGACTCGGCTGTTGATCCTGATCAAGAATATATATACTTTATGGGGTCGGAGATGCTTCCTTCTGCCTGTTACATACATTTGCACAAAACCATTATACCCTTTTTACTCTCTTTACCCTTTTTAGCTTTTTACCCATTTTAAATGGGTTCAGGGTATAAAAAGACGACCTGAGCTGAAAATATAATTAGTTCTATTAAGTAAATAAAAGTCGGAGTAAACATTAATAAGAAATTTCGAAATGAATTAAACATGCTACATTAAGATGAAAGAATAATAATTAGTGTACACAATATACGCAAAAAAGGATATAAGAGAAAAAGTACGCAAAAAAGTTTCTTTTCAGATTGAAAAACTTTTTACAGAGAATCATCTTGATTTATTACTTATTTCTTAAATATTTGCTTGGGTAAAACAGTTTTCCGCAGCAATCAATTGGATAAAAGAATGTGGAATGCAAAGGAATGGAATTTTAATTTGTAAAAATAAATCAAATAGTTGCATTAAATATTCACTTAAGTTTCACAGATTCAATTAAAATTCACTTGTCCTTTGAGTTGAATTCAGAAACCTTGTGCAAGTTCCCACATTTTTGAAAAATGTAAAAAATCATCACACAACATATATAATGGATAACAGGAGTGAATTGCAACACTTTCAAATTCTGTGACTACAAATCTGGCAATTTGTTTCAAAAAATATTGGTTATCCTTTTGGGCAATCAATTAGCTGGCTGCAGTCAAAGGCAATGAACAAAAATGCATTGGGGCAGAAAGACACTCCGCTGTGGCAAAGTAAAAAAGCAAACTTTTTTCGAATTTCAATGCGTGGCTTGCCTTTGTAGATGAATCGTTGGCTAGTTGGCTAGTTTCAATTACAGTTCATATAGATGACCTATTTGAGGTGTAAGCATGAGAAGAGAACAAAAGAGACACTATTCCAATTCGATATTTTGCGGACGTTGCACATGCTTAATATTGTTTTGTTGAGTTCAAGCCACAGGCTAATAAATTTAACATTTATTCATATTTATGGATAGTCGCATTTCTTGTGCAACAATAACTGCTCAGCGGACACATAAAACAAAGTGGCACGGAAACGGCATCGGCACACAAAATACAAAATACAAAATACAAAACACAAATAAAATAAAATACGATTGAAAAACTTTGCAACAATGTTTTTGTACGCTTTGGTTTTTCTGCTGCTATGCTTGGCATTTGTACAGTAAAACCAACAACTATGCGACCGGCAGGCATGTACATAATTTTGCACTTATCTGACCTCAGGCCGTTGGCTCAGTGATGCAGTGGTGCTGTGGTGCAGTGGTTCAGTTTTGCTCTTGTTATTGTATTTTATGGGCTTGCTATGCATTTACAATTGCAATCCAGGCCAGGACAACGGCAAGGACACGACGGGACACGCAAACAGCAAAACAGCAACAACAAAACTTTGTTTTTTGCTTTTGTCATTTTTAATGTCATTTAATTATGAAAATAATTCTGAGTTGATCGCTTGCTGGCTCAGTGGCTGGCAAACAGCTTTTGTCCCCAACTTGTCCAACTTGTTCTGCTTGCCACTGGTGCTGATGTTCCTGTTGTTGTTTGTGCAAAAATAATTAAATGAAAGCTGCAGGATGTTTGCGCACAATGTGCACTGATTATATGCCATGCCGTGTCCTGTTTGCCAGCAATGCCCCCTGGCATTGTTTTGCTACAGTCTAGCATATTTTGACCTGCCTGACAGTTGGCTTAAACAGTTCACTTCTGCAAGCTTTAAAGGTCAAAACTTGTTATTTGCATTACATGCTGTAATTAATTTTGTAATGATATGGGTTTTTTTTTTCGCGTTCGTGTGAGTGGGTTTTTTCTTTCCGGCTGAGTGGCATTTACTAAAGTGTTTTCCGATTATCATAATTTCATTTCATTATCTGATATGTCATTTGTAATGACTTAACTAATTTTTAATTAAAAGTGCTAATATATTCAATTGCAAATCAAGTATCTGTTGGTTGAGTACACCCATGAAATTATAATTATAGCTTAATTAAAATATTTTTAAAGTTCGCAACTAGCGAAACATTTATGTACAAAAATATAAAAAGTGGGTTAAAAGTTGAATTAATGTTAGATAAAGGTTTAATCATAAAACGCTTTAGAACTTTCCTACTGTGCCGGCAGAATAGCCTAATCTCAGCCAGTGAGAATGTGAGAATTTAGATAAGACTGCTTAAATAAACTTCTTCCTTTGCTTAGCTTCTTTCTGAGCAGTTTCACATTTCTGCAACACTGATTATTTTATAATTAATTACGTGGGCTCAGAACCCTTTTCACTACTTGTGTATTGATTTGTTGTCTTCAATTAGTCAGCATTTGAAACTGCAACTGCATTGCAAAGTGCGGCAGCAACATGAATGATTGGCTAAACAAACACAGCTCTCCGCCAGATAAGAGCCCAGCTCTCCCGTGCCCCATATGATAAGCCGTGCGACTCGACTGAACTGCTTCATGTTCAAAGTGTAAATGTTTGCCATAATCTGCTGCAAGTACATATGTTGGGGAGCGAGTGGGCCAGTGAGTGTGTATGGGTGTGCTGTTGTTGCTCTGCCTGTGATTGATAACAGTTCTAATTGGATCCCAACAAGAACTGGGTGGCGATAAGGGGACAGCTGTGCCAAGGGGCTGGCCCCTTCCAATTTTAATCGCAATCGCAATGAGCACTTACATTTACACATGTTTGCGCTTCATTATCAGTAAGCAGCCGGAGTCCGTCATTTTAGGTCCCGTCACTTGGTTCGGGCGTGCACGGTTCCAAAACAATTCCGATTCAGTAGTGCTCATTGGGTTTTACGGTGCGGTTCGCTGTGCGCAAATCTCTCGTTGCGATTCTGTGATATTCGTGTGCTCGGATCCCACTCAGGATCTTCTCTGACTCCACATTAGCTTAGCTCTAAATATAATTCTTAAACTCATAAATACTTTACGATAGACAAAATGCTGCGCTATAGCTGCAGAGCACTTCGCAACAGTTTTTCAAGCAATGCTTGGAGGGCGGCCAGTTCACATGGATCCCGGCAACCAGTGAGTGTAAGCGAAATCCAATTGGCATACAAAGTGAAAATTAATTGCTCTAAATTAGTGTAAAACATTCATTATCTGGTAATATTATTGCTCAAAGCTGATTGGGGTCAAAACGGGTGAAGTGCTTATTCATTCCCTATATCTTTTTTGACAGATTTCTTCACTTGAGTTATTTAACGTATAATTAATTTCTGAATTATATCGTATAATCTATTCAGTTGATTTATACTTAACTCATAATTAGTTTCTAAATTATGTTGAATAATTGCTTTTGTGCTAGACTAACAAGAATTTTTTCCAGCCAAGAATGGGTTGATTAGCAGCTTATGGTTTGTTCAAGAAATCAATTGAATGAAAAGGCAGCTCTTTAATAATAGGTGTGACTTGTCTCAATTACGTGATTCATTTTAAATAATAAGAAGTGCGATATTCTTCCTTCGACGTACAGCTTAACACACAAAAAAAAAACAACCAAAAATAGGTTCAATTGAAGTCATTGGCTAGACACTTGCAGTATCTGTATATAAGCATTTGTAAGCTTTCATACTTTCAGAATGTAGACAAAAAAAAAAACTCTTATCAGTTTTTTTTTTTTTTTGTTTAATGTCATTTGGGTATGAGGGAAAATTTCTGGCATTGTTGAAGCTGATGATTTCAGAAGAGATTATGACGTACTTCGGGATGACCACAGTCAACACTAAATAAACTATGGCAATTGGTTGACTTTTCCAAGTCCGTGTTATGTAAGCGACTTATTGGGGACACTGCACACTAGTAGATTATGAACCGAGTTTCCTTGGCACTAAAATTTAATCAGCACTCAATCTGCTCAATAAAAAGGCATCAAGAACGACTACAACAACAACAACAACAACAACAACGACAAAAGCCAGAGCAGTCGCAGTGTAGTTAAAGATTTTGGTTCGTATTTTGTTTATGACTCATCGAAGTGGCAACAGCTTGGAAGGGCAGAAGTGATTCTGAGGGTCTGAAATGGGCCATCAAAATAATGCTGGGGTTCAGCTAATTGAATGGACAGCTGAAATCGATTTATGTTTTTTGGGTTAGAGGCATGCTGTAAATCATTTGCAGCATGGGCTCCGATTGAGGGACATGCTAAACATACAAATGGGGTTTTACTGGCGGCATGGCAAGTGTGACGAAACAAAACAGAGCAAAATAAAAAAAAATAAAATAGAAACACAAAAAAATTGTATTTGCCGGACAAGCTGATAAAATGTCACAAAAAGCGTTTGCACAGCATGACAGCTGTTGGTACAGTGCGGCGTATACGTGTTAAAATAAATTGTAAAGTGTAAATATTGTATTTCAAAACTACAGCACGTACACTAAGAGAAAAAAGCTAGAGGCAACGTAAGTGTGTCAAGCGGGCGTAAAGTGTGTGAGAAATGCCAGCCGGTTTTTTTTTTTTTGTTGCCTGTGGCATTTAAATGCCGTTCGCCGCTCGTCTTTTCCAATAAACTTAAAGCTCCTTTAAATATGCATAGACCAGCCCTGGCCCCGGGCAAGGGTCGACAGCTGCATTTGCATACGTCCAAAGTTCGTAGTCCGTAGTCCGTAGCCCAGAGTCCGCAGTTAGCAAGTTCGCAGTCCCTACTCCGGAATCCAAAGAGTCCAACGTTGCCTTTGACACTCAAAACGATTTGGCTAGGTCAGGGTCGTCACTCCTCCAGGCTGCCCGCCTGCCCGACTAGTTTTCCGGCGTCATCGTCGCCCAGTTTGACACGTGTTGGCAGCTATGGGGCAGCTACAGTGCTTTTGTGTGCCTCTGTTCGTGTATGTGTGTGTGTGTGTGCGTGTGTGTTTGCGGTACATCATAAAAAGTGAAACAGTGGGAAAAACAACAACATGACAAAACAAAACAAAAAACAGCGTTGCAATTGTGTCGAGCATGAGAATCAAACAGCTGTTGTCGTTTTCTGATTAGATCTCTGGGAATCGCTCGAGAGCTTTATTATGCTTTAACACTTAGCACAAGAGATAGTACAACGAACACCCATGAGATAACTAAATATATAACTTAACTTATTCTCTGAGTCTAAATACTTTACAAAATTAATGCTCTTTTGCTTGAGTTTAATATACCTTAAAAAACCTTTTCTATTCTGCTTATCTTACTCTCTTTTAATTGATGTTTTCATAATTAAAATTGTGCTGGAGTTATAATTATTTTGATTATAGCTGCCTTAAAGATTATTTGTTAATTATGCTTTGATTTGGACCACAGTACACTGCCTGCTTTCACTGCGCCTACGATTATTTTCATAAACATTTACGTAGGCCGTAATCGTTTTTCCACAGTTTTATTGGCGATTTTATGGGGTCTGTCTGCTGACGGCCATAAATTATTCCAGCAAAACAAACTTTTGGGCAGTCAATAATTTAATTGCTTAGTAATTAGATTTTTGACAGCAGCAAGTGTTAACTTTTGCCAGGCGTTTTTCCAGAAGTGCAACAACAACTGTTATCTATATGAAAACAACGCGAAGCTCAGCATTTGATTACAAACAATAAAAAAGCTAGCTAAATATGGTAGACATATTGTTGGCATGTTAAACGCAATGTCAGCAGTAGGTTAATGCAAACTGTTTGCATGGGGCGTTGACGCTCGACTGTATTATTAGAAATTCCGAATTGACCCAGTAAAAGAAAAACAATTTCCATTTGCTGTGCATCGCTCGATTATATTTATTGGGCTAATAATTAAAAAAAGTAAACAAGTTATTTTTTATTGATTGCAAATTAAGCACAATTAAGTAATAATAATAAATAGGCTATAAATTATAAAATAAATAATTATAAATAAAATATTTATATATATTTTGATTAATTATATCGGTATTTATTCGTGTCGTGCGTTTGTCTTGCTTCGGTGTCCATCTCTAGTTCAGCTCTTTGCATTTAGCTGATGAACGCCCCGTTGACAGCCAGACAAAAGATTTGCCCATTGTTATACTTTTACTATTGCTGTTATGCATCAGGCGACTGGCAAAATATTATGATAAGAATCTAAACTGAGCAATGATAACAAAGCGAAATGTTCAATAGCCAAAGTCAAACAAGCAAATAAAAATTTGTTGTCATTTCGACTGTTTTGTGTGTGGGACACCTTTTGATCGCCTCAACATTTTTATGGAGTGTAGTTTCAGCGCATTTATTACTTGGCCAGCAGAAAATGTTGTTCTGATGTCGTCAATTTGAATGTAACGCAATGAAAATATTTACGCCTCAATTTAATTTACAGCTCAATCGTGCGATAATTGGCATTGCGTTCTCGCTTACCTTTGTCGTTCCCTTTGATTTCGTTGTAAAACATGCTTTTTATTGCGCCTGAGAAAAGCCAATCAATATCAAGTACAAACAAAATATGGAATAGTCACTGATGTGTGCATGGCGCGTTGGCGGCGACGCTGATTGATTGATGTGCTACGTAAAATAAAAAATCATCAAAATAAATTGCATAATGGCAGCACAAAAGATTAGACGAGGGTGTGTAATTAAATGCGAGCCGCTAAAAAATACTGATTTGCAGTACGTTATCAAAGGATTACGTTGCAAAGACTCGACAGGAAATCGATCTTAAACATAGCACAAATATGCTCCTTTTAAGACTATTTACACAAACGCTCGCATACGTTTCGAATGAAATGCATTTGAGCAATTGAGCTAGTTTTTTACACAAGTTCGTAAAAAATCAATATAAAAATATCTTTTAACATTGTTGAATTTGCTTTAATAAATCGAGCTAAATCGAATATTAAATATCATTTTTTTTGGCAAATGTTTTATGGTATTTCCGGCCTAGGTATTAAATATTGCTGAACGTGTCTGTTATTTTGATTTTTCATTGGCTGTGTGATTGTTGACGGAAGCATTTGCTCAGCTGATATTTCCGACTGTCAGGCATCAATTTAGCTTCCGTTGTATTTCCCGGAAGACGCAACGTTAACTTGTGAATATAAATTTAAATTGTGTGACTGTCAAATTTGATTTAAAATCACTTTAAGCCAGCAACTCAAATCGATAAGTCAAATTGCACTTATGCTTTTTTTAAATACATTTTTTAAAGGATATTCATAGCCAAAATGCTTTTATGTGAGGAGTGTTCGTGGCGAGGGCGGAAATCCATTAGTCATTATTTGTAATTTATTATCTTAGCAAACATTATGTATACTCAACGTGCGCCGTGCTAAAAAAAAATTGCTACACATAACAGCTAATTATTTGCTGTTCTAGTTGTAATTATTGCTCTTGTCTGCCTGTTTATTATGCAAATACATCACATACATATATATATCAAGGCTTGACTTAACGCAAATCGGTGATTATGATTTATACACACAAACGCACAACTGATTGAGCTCAATGATAATGATTGGAGCCAGGAACTAGGCTGTCTAATAAATTAAATTGCCATCGATTTGTTGCTTTTATTTCCAAGTGTTGTGTTGTCGTAATTTACAACCTCAGCATGTGTTTACAGATTGTCAGAGATAACACACACATACACACACACACAAGCATACACTTCTTGTGGGGGTTGAGTTGTTGCCCCATTTCAATGACTTGGCTCTCACAGTCCATTTATGAACTGTGATAATACTTGATTTGTGTCTTATCTTGCTGCAGTTGTTACCACCGGAGAAGCGCTTGGAGAAGGCCCATCCTCAGTTCACGGAACGTAGTCAGCTTCAGTACGCCCGGCGTCTGGTGGTCAAGTTGGGCAGTGCGGTGATTACACGAGAGGACAATCATGGCTTGGCTTTGGGTCGTTTGGCATCCATTGTGGAGCAGGTATGTCATAAGTAGTTATTAAGTGTTTATCAGAAATCCCACATTATTATTACACGCTTACTTAAATGACTTAATTTAATTGCTCTTCATGTTTTGTCATGTGCAATCTTAAGATATTTTTAATTATAGGTTGGCAAATCACATAAATCTGCACATTAAAACTACAGAATCATATAATGAGTTATAATTGATTTAATCTATTTTATTTAAGAAATACACTTTTGAAAAACTTACTTGAGAATTTAGCAGAACTTTTGATTTTCCAAATCCTTAAGCATTTTAAGGACTTATCTGTAGTAAAAATAATCTCATTTATCAATTTTATTTCTGTGTTGTTTTCGTAGTTTTGCTGTTTGATTTGAAACTTTGCTCAGAAGCTCGCCAGTAGCTGCCATAAAACATGTAACTTAATTGGTATTTTTACTCTTTCCAGGTGGCCGAGTGCCACTTAGAGGGTCGCGAGGTCATCATGGTGACCAGTGGCGCTGTGGCGTTTGGCAAACAGAAACTTGCCCAGGAGTTGCTCATGTCGCTGTCGATGCGCGAAACGCTGAATCCGAAGGACACCAAGGAGGTGATACACCCATACACACACACACACACACACACATACATACACACAATATGCAATTTAAAGTTTCACACTAAGCTGCTGGCTATTTCATTAGTTTGATGGCGCCACGTTGGAGCCACGTGCGGCTGCTGCGGTGGGTCAATCGGGTCTTATGTCACTCTACGATGCGATGTTTGCGCAATATGGCGTTAAGATTGCACAGGTCGGTTGCGGACAACACTTTATCTGATTACTTACCACGAAAGTGTAACACAGAGACTGAAACAGAAACTGAAACTGAAGCTAATACATGTATTTAGGTGCTGGTGACCAAGCCGGACTTCTACAACGAGGAGACACGCAACAATCTCTTCTCGACACTCTCCGAATTAATTAGCCTAAATATTGTGCCAATCATTAACACGAACGATGCCGTCTCCCCACCCATGTTTATACGTGACGATGAGCCGGCTGGAGGCGCTCGAAAGGTACGCAGCTAATACCATCCCGGGAATTAGTAACCACCTTTGTGTGTGCATGCCCACAATAATGTGGCCCTGTGCCCCTGTGTCTCTGTGTCTGTTGCAGGGCATACCCATTAAAGACAACGACAGCCTGTCGGCCATGCTTGCGGCTGAGGTGCAAGCGGATTTGCTCATCCTTATGTCCGATGTCGATGGCATATACAACAAGCCCCCCTGGGAAGATGGCGCCAAACTGATGTACACCTACACCAGCGATGATGTGAATAGCATTGAATATGGCAAGAAGTCAAAGGTAAGTTTGGTCCACACCTATCAATTCCATTCCTTAAAATTATTTATTTCCAAACAAATTAAAAAAGTCCAAAGAAGTCTAATTTTAGTCATTTTGATCTTGGTAATCAATTATTTAATTTTTAATATAATCTCTGCAAAAGTGTATAAAAGATTTGGCTTTGGATGATTTGATTTAGTTATTGTGATAACTTACTGGGTTAATAGTATGCCATTGTTTAAAGAAAGAGTGATTTACTTGCTATGCTCAAGGGTCTTAGTCACAAATGCTATTAAGAATTTTCTGTGACTCCTGCTAGATATTTGTGGGCATTACGTGACAGTCATTTGCAATTGTGTTTTTCTTTTCCTGCTGTACCTGAGCTGCTTTCATTAGCGCACATCTTGTTAAATATTTAAAGGGCAAAAAATGTTGACACCGCAAAAAGTTTTGCTGTTTTGCTGTCCTTGCACAATAATTTCTGAAAATGGTGACAGACTGAGGGAGGGGGAAGGAGGAGGCAAGAAGTAACAGCTGCAGTTGTCGCGTATTGCAACTTAATGGTGTTTATTATGGTAGTTTGTTTATGGCATGCTTCACACTTTGGCTAACTATTCATAATATTTCCCGTCGCTCTGCAGGTGGGCACTGGCGGCATGGACGCCAAGGTGAAGGCAGCCACCTGGGCCTTGGATCGGGGCGTCAACGTTGTTATTTGCAACGGCATGCAGGAGAAGGCTATTAAGACAATTGTGGGTGGCAGAAAAGTTGGCACATTCTTCACAGAGCTAACGGAGAGCGCCAATACGGTGCCAGTCGAAGTGATGGCAGAGAATGGTAAGTAGCACAATTCTGATTGACAAAAGCAATGCCACTCGCCAGGAAAGCGATGTAGAGTTCATTGTATAAAAAACTATTCTATAAGGTTAATGAAAAGCCAGCTAAGAAATTAGTAGTTGAGATGCAATATATAATATATATATATATATATATATATAGAGAGAGAGAGGGAGAGAGGGATCAAAAAAATGACATTACTCGAACATGATTAATTTCACATAAGTTGAGTTGCTTACCGATGTTCGCTGAAGAACTAAAGGGGAAGTGAATAATTAGATTAGATTTGTGTAGTTCGTCAGCTGAATTCGTCACAACGACTGATTTTGTTAGTTGGCTTAATGAATTGTATTACAGTTAGTGTCACTTGGCAAACAGTCCGGTCAAGTCTCAACTGGAGGGCTATGCTTAGTGCAACTGTTAAGTGGCTTTCAATGAGCGCGAACTGGCAAACAGCTCGGGGGCAACACTCGGGAAGTGGCTGACTGGCTGACGAAGTGGCCATTTAGTTTGCACCGCTGCAGCTGTTGGTGAATCGAGGTCAACGTGTCCTGAGGTTCACCATTGTCAGCCGCACTAAGTGGCATCCGTTGGCCTCACAGCGCCAACTGGTCCGAGTTCTCGTCCTGGTCCTGGTCCTGGGCTGACTAGCCTGTTGTGCAGCTATTTTTAGTTAGCAAGTTTAATTTAATTGTTATTAGAGACAGCTAAGGTACAGCGTTCGCAAACAGCTTCAAGAGTGCTTGTTAATTAAGCTGCAGCTTGGTGAAACTTATTTTTGGCTGCTTTTGCAAATAGCCAGCGGGCGCTTACAGACGTTGCAAATGTTGCAAATGCTGCAAAGATTAAAGCTCTCAGCGGAAAGTGCTTTTTACTGACTTGACTCATGCTTAATTTGTAACGCAAGACAAGTATAAGGTAAATTAAGCAACACAAGATATTCAAAGTGGACGAGACTCGGCAACTTGTTATGTTTTCTGCTGAAAACTTGATAGCCTTCTCGACTTAGTTGCATTTCATAAAGCAAACCGGAAAGAATAACTTTCTTCGGGCCATTGATGATCACATTCCTTTGCATACCTTGGGCTGCATCTGATTACATCTCAATGTGATTATAAATAATAATAATAATAGGTGTGCAAAAGATAACTTACGAATTTTCTAAATATAATTTCAATATTTAGTCCAATTTAAGAGCACATTAAGTTAAGTGGCCATTAACTGCACGGTGAAACAGGTGCCTGTTGCTTAAATTTAAGCCAACTTTAATTTATCTACTAAATTTGCTTGCAAAAGCTAGGATTGAATATATTCATTGTATTAAAGGGTTAACTGAAATAAAAGGTGTTCATTTCAATGTAATTCTGCAAAGTTTCTTGGCTATTAGTTACACTCTGAGCAGCGACAATCCCTATGTATATTAATATAAACAAATAAGTCTTTGTATAATATAAATATTTGCGAAATATTGCAGAGATTTTTATAAATGGGTTTTCCATTTTTGGTATTTTAGGTCAAATATGTGCATATTTGCATTCAATAAAATGTGTAAAATTGTTGTCGGGGTTAGGTCGGTTTATAGACTCAAAAAAGTCGAGCAGGGTAAACATTTCTTGATATAATTTTTTATTGTACCAGAAGATAATTGCTATTGAGACAAACCAAATTCGAAGATGCCATTTGGCTAAGACTTTCGCAACATTTTCATTAAACAGCTCGCACGGGCAGTCGACAAATGCAGGCTCTGAGTGCCGCGGAACGTGCCACAGCCGTCAGCAATTTGGCCGATCTGTTAGTTAGCCGGGAGAAGTTCATCCTGGAGGCGAATGCCAAGGACTTGGCCGAGGCGCAGAGGAGTGGTTTGGCAAAGCCGTTGTTGTCCCGTCTGTCGCTCAACTCGGCGAAATTGAAGAACCTGTCGGTTGGCCTGAAGCAGATTGCCGAGGACAGTCACAAGGTGAGTGAGAGCAGCAACAATTTCAATTATATGTCCCAAACCCGTATTAAGTGTTGTATGCGAAAATCAGGCAAGACACTGGGGACCCTAAAAAGTTGAGGCAAATTGCATTTGTTTGGCTGTCATCAAATGTTGTTAAAAGTACTGTTGACTTGCCAAAAATTGAGTTAGTATGCAGCCAGGGATTTGGTCTTGCCTCAGAGCAAAGTGGTCATTTTATGGTGAAACAACAGCAACAAGAAGCACGAGCAACTCTTGTTTGTATGCAGCTACAGCTTTCTGGCTTTAACAACATTATGAAATCTCTAAGCAATTTTACACTTCAACAAAAATTGACACCCGAAGGAAGGAAATGGAACCAAAGGACCTAAGCAAGTGGAAGATAAAAGACAGCTCAGCTACACATAGCATACTTACAATGTGTGTGTGAGTGTGTGTGAGTGTGTGTTAGTGTGACATTAACCCACACTCTCACACACACATCGTGGCAACAGTTGAAGGGGCACATACACAGAGAGAGGGGCTTGCCCCCATTCAATCCGAGCCACCCCTTTTATAGCCCTTTTATTGGATGTGATTGTGCGGAAACGTACAACTTTTTCCAGTTTGCCAGAAAAACGTTCTTTTTCTGCTTCTCAGTAAAACAGGCAGCGAAATCGTGACACAAAGTGGCAATGCCGCAAAAATCATAAAATGAAAAACGAGAAACGAGAAATAAACGAGTAACGCACTCAATAAATGGATCGAGGGATGGGGAGAAAAGCATGGGAGATGACAATTTGAATAATAAGAAAGGGCATCAGTAATGTGGTGCAATTTAAGAGATGAGCTCTTTTTATCGCCTAAATCCTTGCTTTCATCTGCCAAATGCAGAATAAATCGGAGTTGGGCACTTGTAAATTGTCAAACGATGACTTAAGGCTTTCGCTTATGAAAAGAGAAATGCTTAACTAATAAAAAAATGTGCTTATATCCAACACACTTAATATCAATGCAAATAAATAATTTTCGATTTACTAAAAGCAAATGCTCAAAAAATATATAAATGTTTCTTGTGAAGCAAACATTAAAAATGACTTTTCTTACCCGATGCCGAGTTTAATTTAGTTTGAATGTTGTGCGCAAAATGTGAAATTTCGCAAAGTCAGTAATAAAAAGTTGAAGTGATGAATAATAAACATCTCATAAATGGTTCTCGTCTCTGTGTTGCCCCATTGTGGACTTATCCAATTGTCCTTTGTAAATATAATTTAAAGTTTTGCGCTTTACGATGCCAGAGTCAATAATAATGACCATGTAACCAAATTTACTGAGCTGACTCAACTTGAGTTCCAGTTTGAGATTGAGGTTGCTGCCAGGCTCGGGTTCTGGGGGCAGTCGCAGTCCTTAAGCGGAGCGGAGCGCAGGATATCGGTCCATGGCCAGTTCACGTTATCTGTAGCCAATTTCCAGCAGCTTTTTGTATCGTTAACGGGACAGAGATACAAAATGGGGCCAGCAGCAGCCCATTAAAATTAAATACAGATTACGGCAAGCTGTATGCCTTGATTTATGTATCTAAAACGGCTCCGGCTCCAGCAACGCATAAAAATGGACGCCCGGGATTAGAATTGGCAACTAGGAGGCAATGTGGCATAAATACACAGTTATTTTATATTGTCCCCACATTGACCCATATTTGCCCACATGGCGTATGCGTAATGCATTAACTGCTGACTTGTTAATTGACTTTTATTTATTTGTCCACATTTTCTTCATTCAGAATGTGGGTCGCGTATTGCGTCGCACTCGTTTGGCAGATGGACTGGAACTGAAGCAAGTGACTGTGCCAATTGGTGTCCTGCTGGTGATCTTCGAGTCCCGCCCAGACTCGCTGCCTCAAGTGGCTGCCCTGGCCATGGCCTCGGCCAATGGTCTGCTGCTCAAGGGCGGCAAGGAGGCGGCGCACAGCAACAAGGCGCTCATGGAGCTGGTCAAGGAGGCGCTTGCCTCTGTGGGTGCCGAGCACGCCGTGTCCCTTGTGAGTAATAATGCAGCTGTAAGTTGATAGCCCAGTTAACTCACTGTAATTGGCCATTTTTATAGGTTTCCACTCGCGAGGAGATAAGCGATTTGTTGGCCATGGAGAGCCACATTGACTTGATCATACCACGTGGCTCCTCGGAGCTGGTGCGCAACATTCAGGAACAGTCCCTCCACATTCCCGTTCTGGGACACGCCGAAGGCGTTTGCCACGTCTTCATCGACAAGGACGCCGATTTGAACAAGGCTCTGCGCATTGCCCGAGATGCCAAATGCGATTATCCTGCAGGTAAACAGAATGTTTCTCAAATTTTATATCATTCAAAATGCATTGATTAGCTTAATTCAGCTGCTAGATTTCTTATCGTAGCTTTTTTTGTAGTTACAAAAGTGAATTTTCTTGAACATTTTGGAATATAAATAAATATAAGTAAATAGTTTTTTAATTAAATCAACATGCATATAGCTAATTATGCACAAAGAAGATTTTACTATTGTTAGTTATTTATTTAAATTGCTTATACTTTTTCAAAAGAGAAACAATTAAATATAAAATTGAAGTTGACAGCTACAGTTTGATTTACTTATAAATATTACATTTTAATTTAATTTTCCAAATTGAGAATAAGTATTTTATGCATCAAGAATATTTTCGTAATATTTATTGATTTTTTGAATGGTATAGCATTTTTTGAAAAATAATGTAAGGAAACAACATGAATTCAATTTATGATAGTAGCTGAAATTTTCTTATCCAGTGGCAAATATCTTAAGAGAAAACTTTATTGCATTTTCATTGTGCGGATAATTTATGTTTCATTATCAAATAGCAAAAAAATCGCACGTTTGATGCTGAGTGCCACATTTTAATTAGAGAAATTTCCGCACCAAAACGCATTGCTCCAAAAATTAATTGCATTTTTTGTTCTGCTATCGTTGTTGCCACCTCGTTTACCTCGTTGCAGCCTGCAACGCAATGGAAACGCTCCTCATACACGAGGATCTAATGAGCGGCGAGATTTTCAACGATGTCTGCAACATGCTGAAGCGGGAGGGTGTCAAAATATATGCGGGGCCGCGTCTAAATCAGCAGCTGACATTCGGACCGCCTGCGGCAAAGAGCCTGAGGCACGAGTATGGTGCACTGGAGTGCTGCATTGAGATTGTGCCCAGCCTGGAGGAGGCCATTAATCACATACATACATATGGAAGCGGTCACACGGATGTCATTGTTACGGAAAATGGTACGAAAATTGAAAATTAATTTCAATTACTTGCAATTGATGCAGAAAAATTAGTCGACCATGGGTCAAGGCATTTCAGGGGGGCAAATTCCTCAGGCAAATGACAATTCAATGTGCTGGTTATAAATAAGTTTAGCGACAGCATTGGGCACCCCCAGCGCCAGTTTGGCATACTGCGATTTATTACTGAATTGGCGAGCAATATTTTCAAATATTTAGCTAAACCTGCCCCTAACTGGACCTGAACCGTATTATGCCATTAGTAGAAAGGCATATGCGTTAATTCTGCAGAGGAATCAAAAATGATTTAGTCAATTACTATTCGTGGGGATGAATAGATTTGGAACACTAACTAAGTATAATCAGTAGCGGAATCTGCTGATTTTGTAAAAAAAAACACAAGATGTAAAAAAGAAAACATGTCTTAAACTGGGGGAACATAGAAGCTGTCAATCCGATAAAGATTCTCGCTTGGATGATGGATGCAACAGTTTTCAGTGCATTCAATAATATCCAATTATGCGTTACAAATTGACAAATTTCCGATGGCTTCACAAATAATTCTTAAATAATTATTTATACAACAATTTAGGTAAATACGCATAAGTTGATAGATTGAAGTTGTAACTTAATTTTGTTTACACAATATTGATTGCAACTTGCTTTAAATGCAAATCAACTTTTTGACTTGCTAACTGACCTGTGTGCTAATTGAATTAAATACTAAATAAACCCGCTGCCAGGTCAAGTGCACTGGCAGCTTTTTGTGGAATTTGCATATGTGTGACGTCATCGTTAGTATTTTGTGTTTTAGCCAAGGTTGGGATCAGGTTCTCAGGTCGTGTCGGTTGTTGGCTGCTGCCACCACGAATTTAAATCATTTGGGAAATTAATTTTATTCAGCACACAGCATGATGTGCTCGTGCTCATGCCTGCATATTACATATTCTGTTTTTCTGTTTTCTATTTTATTTTTTCTGTTTGCTATTTGCTGTTTTTCCGTTTTCCATTTTCCGTTTTCCGTTTTTCATTTCGTGCAGATGCCGCCGCAAAGCATTTTCTTGGGAGTGTGGACAGCGCCTGTGTTTTCCACAATGCGAGCTCGCGTTTTGCGGACGGTTTCCGGTTTGGACTTGGCGCCGAGGTGGGCATCTCAACGGCACGGATCCACGCACGAGGCCCCGTCGGTGTCGAGGGCCTGTTGACCACCAAATGGATACTCAACGGTCAGGATCATGCGGCAGCTGACTTTGCCGAGGGCGGACAACGCAACTGGCTGCACCAGTCACTACCCCTTGAATAGTTTTATAGTTGTTGTTGTTATTGATAAATCTTGTAAATACTTTGTGCCTGCAGTATGGTAATTAAAAGTAAATCGTGCTCTGGGCAATGTGCTGTACCTGCATCATCATTCCAAGGGGGGTAATTAACCCAGGAGGGGGCTGCCTGATGACAGCTGCCAGTCTGCCAGTCTGGCAGTCTGGCAGTCGCGGCCACATAGGAGATATAATAATTCAAGTGGAAATTATTTGAGCGTGCAACTTGCTTAATTAATAAAAAAAAGTGTCTACGGCGAAAGGGGAAAGCTGTCAGGCGCGTATCCTGCGCGCAAAGTTTGTGCACAAAGTTGTTGAGCGCGTGCCACGCCCACAATCTGATGCTGCACGCAACGCCCAACGCAACTTGAAGCCGAAGCTGGAAGCCCTCAACAGTATTAACAACATAAATTGAATTAAAATGATTCGAGCAGAGCGATCTCTGCTTTAAATTGCAAGCAAAATAAAAACCCTGCGGAAAATACAATCGTAAATTAGCCATAAAACGTGAATGATTTCCCAAGTCCCAAAACCCATTTAGTATGCAAACGTCGCCAAGTATTTGAATTTTTATGTGCATTGAGGCAAGTTTTCAGCGCTCAGTTTTCAGTTTTCAGCTCTTGGCGCTCAGTTTTTGGTTTTTGGTTTTCGGTTTTTAGTTTTCATTTTTCTCTGCCTGGCACTTTAGCTAAGTTTATTTTAGTGCTGCACGCTGCATTGCGTGCCAAAGAGCCACCATGGCCCAAAAGCACCGCACTGCACTGCACCACCCGCCCCTAACCCCCGCAAGGTGCCACTGCGCCATGTCATCGCATCACGGCTTTCTGAAGCGTTCTCAGCTACCAATTTGAACTTGGAGTTTGGGCCAGTTTGCGCCATTTCGCCCATTTGCAGTGCCAAACTCAGTTAGCGCCATACTCATATTTAGCGGCGAATAAATGCTTGGGTTGAGCGAAAAGTTTCCCATTGGAGAATTTGAAATCATTTGCATTTGATATGTGGATAACTCTCAAGTCAGCAAATTAGATTGATTTGACGGCAATTAATTAATTAATTAATTACAAATAAATGAGAAATTCTGTTACTAATTTATTCCAAGAACTGTCAGCTAACAAGTCATTCAAGTTAAGCAATAAAAATATTGCATACAACACTTGAATTAAAATGCTAATGAAAAATAATTAAAGTAGTATTAAAGACACAATTAAAAACTTCTACTAATTTAATCGAAGAACTGCCAGCAAAAAATGCATACAAATTCGATTCACATTGCATACCAATTAATTGGTGAGGATGAACTTTTAAGCAACTTTTTGACTGACCCCAATATCCGGCTAGATTTTAAACACTTTGCATGAGGAGCCGATATCAGCGTGTACAGGCCAACATAATTTCTGGAAATTTCAACTGGTTTTGGCGTTGAGCTCAAAGGCAACATCGTGCTGTCAATGATACGTATAGTGGCAGCACCTGCCTGTGGCAACAGTCACGTAGTTTTCAATAGTTTTGCTAAGCACTTGAAAAAGTTTTGGCCACACTTTTGGCAGCAGCGAACTTTCAGCTGATACTGCAGTTCGCCAACTAAGATGGGGAGCAGACCCATGCTTGCACCATAACTCACAAGCAGAGAATGCTGCCACTATACGCTACACTTAATTAAAATAATAAACAGCTCGCATATAAATCTCGTAGTTAATACTACGTTAAGATCTGACGATATGCGACGGCACTGACAACCGACAAATTGTCACGAAATGCGCTCGCGCCTCTATCTAAACATACACGGCACACACCACACACCACACGCCACATGCCACAGCCCAAACGCCACACACCACAAACACCACACACACCACACACACACACACACAGAGAGAGAGACAATTGTCTTCAGTCTTTTCTTATATTTTTGCTTTATTTTGCTTTCATTTATTTATTTATTTATTTGATGTTTTCGTGGCTATGGGCATCTTGGGTCGCACCATCTATGGGCCGAGTGAGTGACCGAAATGAGTGAGCAGCTACTCAAAACAATTTTGTCACATCATTGGCACACCATTGAGCATTATACAGAGAAAGGCTGCCTAGAAGTGGCCAACTATGTACTGCACAACATTGTTGAGTTCTTCGCATTTATTTATATCAAAAACTTAAAAATATATCTACAATGGGGATGCCTATACAAGTCCTGGCGCATATTCGCCCTCATGCAACTCAAAACATCGCTCTTGCCAACTGCAGCAGGCATAATTGAGTGTACATGAAATGATACAAGCCGATAATTGGGCATTTCAATATTCTAAATACTCTTGGATCATATTAATGCTGCCAGTTAATTTTCTAATGTTTTTGAAGGGAGTTATAAGAAATAACATTTAATCAGAAAATATTATTGAATCTTTTATTTATGAACATCTCCTTGACTAATTAAATCTTTTAGATATAATGATAAGAGACATAATGTGAGAAGATGATGTATAGAAAGATAGAAGCCATATATATGTGTACTTTGAGCTACGACTTGCACTTGATCTATTTATAAAGTGTTCCAACAAGAAGCAAAAATATAATATAATATACCATATTAATCCTAAGTCGAAATACTTTCTGTCTTTAATCAATATCTATATTGCAAAAAATTAAGCCGATATATACAAATACCATAACTGAGTCACATAATTCTTATTAATATTTCTACTTTCGAATTACAATTATAAACCATGAGTAAAATGAAAGATGTAGAAATTGTAGTTAATGAAGTTCTCAAAATCTGAGTGAATTTTCCATTTAGCAGGAAAATCAACAATGTAATAAAGTCAACGGACCCATATCCGGCAAGTGCCCCGATATAAATATGTTTTTGCGTTTCCGTTCCCATCCCGCTGCCTGATGCTCTGTGGGCACAGACGGAATTCATCGGCATGTTACTATATTGAAAAAGATCCATTGTTCGAGATGACGGACAGAGCTTATTTAAATGCGAATGTCGACCATAGAGCGAATCACTCTGATTGCTGTCGCTGTGGTAAATAGACGTCGTGAGTGGCGTGTTCGCTGTGGTGTCTGTTACAAGGATATAACAAGTGGGGACTTTCTGTATTTCAGTAGTGCTGCCCCATCAATCTCAACAACAACAATCTTAAGCCAAAATGTGTGACGAAGAGGCATCAGCTTTGGTTGTGGACAATGGATCCGGCATGTGCAAGGCTGGCTTTGCCGGCGACGATGCTCCACGCGCTGTCTTCCCATCGATTGTGGGCCGTCCTCGTCACCAGGGCGTGATGGTGGGCATGGGTCAGAAGGATTGCTATGTTGGCGACGAGGCGCAGAGCAAGCGTGGTATTCTCTCCCTGAAATATCCCATTGAGCATGGCATCATCACCAACTGGGACGACATGGAGAAGGTTTGGCATCATACCTTCTACAATGAGCTGCGTGTGGCCCCCGAGGAGCATCCCGTCCTCCTCACCGAGGCCCCACTTAACCCAAAGGCCAATCGCGAGAAGATGACACAGATCATGTTCGAGACCTTCAACTCGCCAGCCATGTACGTGGCCATTCAGGCAGTCCTCTCCTTGTACGCCTCCGGTCGTACCACGGGCATCGTCCTGGATTCCGGCGATGGTGTCTCCCACACTGTGCCCATCTATGAGGGCTATGCTTTGCCACATGCCATCCTCCGTCTGGACTTGGCTGGTCGCGATCTGACCGACTATCTGATGAAGATCCTCACCGAGCGTGGCTACTCCTTCACCACAACCGCTGAGCGCGAAATCGTGCGCGACATCAAGGAGAAGCTGTGCTATGTCGCCCTGGACTTTGAGCAGGAAATGGCCACAGCAGCTGCTTCCACCTCGCTCGAGAAGTCCTACGAGTTGCCCGATGGCCAGGTGATCACCATTGGCAATGAGCGCTTCCGCACACCCGAGGCTCTGTTCCAGCCCTCATTCCTGGGCATGGAGTCCTGCGGCATTCACGAGACCGTCTACCAGTCAATCATGAAGTGCGATGTGGACATCCGCAAGGATTTGTATGCCAACAATGTTCTCTCCGGCGGCACCACCATGTATCCAGGTAGGTTCAAATTGCCTCGCAATTTAAAAAAAAAAAAAAATTTTGACTTATTTTTATTTGAAATAATTTTACATATCAGCAAAGTTTATTTATATTATTATAATTATTACTATAAAAATAGAATTCACTTGAATTCTAGCCTTAAAATATGATTTCAATTTTACAATTGATTATGCGGAATATGAAAAATCACAATGCGAATTCTGATATTTTCAGGTATTGCTGATCGTATGCAGAAGGAAATCACCGCTCTGGCTCCATCCACAATTAAGATCAAGATTATTGCACCACCTGAGCGTAAATACTCTGTATGGATCGGTGGTTCCATTCTGGCCTCGCTGTCCACCTTCCAGCAGATGTGGATCTCCAAGCAGGAGTACGACGAATCTGGTCCTGGCATTGTGCACCGCAAGTGCTTCTAAGCATTTAGTGCGCAACGTCAAACACAACAACAACAACAACCACAACAACAACAACAAAAGAAAGAACAACAAGAACAATAAGAACAAGTGGCGTTTATATATAGCCTTTATGAGAACATCTAATATGCATATATCTTTTATCTGACATTGGGTATATGTTTAGCTATGGCCAGGCTAGCTGCATCTGGGCGCTAACTAGGCGCTCCACCCATGCAAAAAAGTATCTTTAAAATTACATTTAGTTGAAGAAGAAGAGGGAGAAGAGGAAGAAGTTAAATTGGAGGCAAAGAGACCCAAACGAGTAGATAGAGCATCTTTTATATTTAGTTTCCATTTGGATTTTGATTTGTTGCCAAGAGTTACACGGAGCTGACCAAGAGAACAAAAAAAGCTACAAAAATAAAAGACAATCGGATGTACAATAAAACATTATATCTATATATATATATGTGTATAAATTAATGTGACGAAAGCGAAGGCAAAAGCGAAAGCGAAAGCGAAAGCGAGTAATCGAAACATTGAAGTGCCATCAAACAATCAGTCGCATGTTCAATAAATGTTGAGAAAGTTTTTTAATTACGCTTCGCAAGGGAATCTTTGAGCCTCCCAAACGTCAATCAGCTACTTGCGAAACTTTTCTACGGCCCGCATCTGTAGCTGTATCTGTGAGAATGTATATGTATCTAAGTATCTATCTAATTTGGAGGTGGCCAATTTTCTATACAGTTTGCTTAGCTGTCAAATTTTTCGGCTCAACTTGGTCGCATCTCTCACGGAAGTTGCCCAACTTGTGCCGGATGTGTGCTAATGTGTGTGTGCTAGTGTATGTGTGTAAGTGCAAGTGTGTGTGCCTGTGTAGTTAGCCATGATTTATGTCCCAACTGAGTGACTATATGACCGTGTACATGTGTCTTGTGTTGTCATGTATCAGCTGCGCACTGCAACTTAATGCTCGTTATGTTCCTCCTGCCACATCCAAGTGCATACATATGTATATAAATGCATATATATATATATTTACCTATATGCATATTCACTTAGCGAGTGCGCGTGTGATATATTTGCAACTTGCCCAAAGTGCAAGCAAACTTTGCAGTCACTTTGGAGCAACATGCCAAAGACATGCTGAAGCAACAATAAACTGGTCAAAAGTGTTGCTGCTGCTGCAGGCAGTTGGCCATCAACTTTTAGTGACTTGCAAACTGAGCTGCTAGAAACTAGTGCGTAATTACTTGATCAACATGACGAACAACTTTCTCAACTTTCACCTCAGAAGAAAGGAAAGCAATGCAGAAGTTTCACCAAAACGATACTACAAATACACTAATTGAGTTGACTTACCAACTTATTGGTATCACCAACTGCAACTGAACTGCATTCAGAGTGAAACTTGGCTTAATGCAAATGTCAGTTTCGGAATAATTTGCGCATACCCTAGCATATTTATATATGCCACGAAGATATTAAAGGAGGTAGCTTAAGGTTTGGCAATTGTAAGTAAAAGACAGATATATCTAGGGTTATATAGTATACGAGTATATATATATATATGCTGTATTAGTCATATATATAATATATGGCATATATGATATATATCCGATGTACCCAAACTCAACAAAAATCTCAAGAAATTAATAAAAAATCTGATTTTAAGTGCTTTTCATGTGACAACCTGAATTAGAGGCAATCATATAAAAGTGACAAATATGGTAAAAATAGCAAAGATATCGGTGGAAAATAAAGTCTAAGCAGTAAACACTTGCATGAAATTTGAAATTTGAATTTAAGTTGAAGTGCTATTTTCAATACTACCAGTAACAAATGTGTCATTTTCTCACTTCTCACAAACTCACTGATATTGTGTCAGAATTGGGAGGCCAACATTTTAGATGTCAATTGGATGCACTTCGAACAGATATCAAATGACGCATGTTGTTCAGATATCAAATGCCACATACGCAGCGTGTGCCACGAGTTTGGCATTTGCCTGTCCACTGACATTTGTCTGTCACTGTGGCCCAACCAGTTGTCATGTGTGGCACTCACATGTGTGTCCATTGTTATTGCCCCTCTATTTACTCAGCCCTTGGCCCGCTGTGACACCCGAGTGCGGTGTCATTATTTAGCCAAACAGAATCACAGAAATTAGGAACAACAATCGGGTCACGATAAAATTGCCGCAGGGCAGATCGGTCAGTCGCCAGTTGACCAGTCACTCAATCAAACAAACCACAGGACAGGGACTATCAACATATGTCAGGCGCTTGGATTTTGCATTTGTTTTGCAGTGTGTCGCATTAAATAAAATGGCTCACAACCAGTGCAAAGCCCTCAGCCCTTGTTGCCATTCGTGTTGCCTGTGGAGACCCTTAATGTTGTTTTGATACCCAGCGGAGAAAATAATCTTAAGGTGGGCATAACAAATCGGTGACAAATCAAGACTTTAAAATAAATTACAACTTAAACTATCAAACAACTTTAGAATCGCAACGCTTAAGGATTCGATTTTCCCAGGAATGTCACATTTTAGTTGTAAGTTGCTACAGGGTATCTATGTGTCTAGGTAAGCTTGCCATGTTAACCATGGCATGCTGTTGCTGTTAAATTGAATTTAATTGCAGCTGTCGCCCAGATTGTAGTCTGGGCTGCTGTTTGTTTAGTTTGCTTTCAATTTTCATTTTGGGAGAATTGTTTTGTATTTTGCAACTATTGCATAACTGGGCTGCAATTCAGTTGTTGATTTTATGCTAATTTAATGCACTTACTCGATTTCAAGCCACACCCTTCGAAGCCTCCAACCATTGATAGCAAAATATAAATTGCTGATAATGCGCCGAGCAAATATTTGCCATTTTCATTATGTCAATTTTGCATGGCTTATGCAGCGCAAATATTGGCATTAAAGCCAAGTTAACGAGTTGGGGCACCCAGGAAGTTTCGAGACCAGAACGGAACTGGGACGTGATTTGGACATGACATGGGCGTAAATGTAGACGAGCAGACGAGAACGAGAACGTGAACGTGAACATGGACATGGACATGGACATGGGCATGAATGGAGCTGAGCTCGTCGGTTGTTGCTTTTGACATGCTAACAAATTGTTTTTCCGGCTTGAGGTGCACCACATGCAAACAGGAAATTAATAAATAAAGGGCCAACTGCAAGCTACAACTTATAACCTACAACTTTAACTTTAACCCGTACTCACCAACCCTTACCCAGCTAACAGCTGACCTTAACAGACTTTGACTACGATAACGACTCGCTCTCATTATCATCTCTGTCAGCGTCCTCATCATTGTGGGGTTGCTGCCTCAAACAGAAGCTGACAAAGCCACCAAAAATATACGTTTTGCAAATTAAAATAACTCGACCGATAAGTTTCACTCTAGCGAAATATGCAAACTACTTTTGAAGTGCTGAGAATTAATTACTCTTTCAGGCACATTAATCTTTGTTCTGAATTCCGCTGACATTTCATAATCATAATTTGAAGACGATCATCCAGTGAAATGGATTAAAGAGGCAACAATGTTAAAACTGCTTTAATAGTTGGCATCTATAACTTAAACTTGACCCTTTTAGCAGGCTAAAGCAAAACCATTAAGTTAAATACGATATTGGATATTGTCGCATTTATAGAGCATAAGCCAATTATGGTCTTGTTTAAATTTAACAATATGAAATGTAATATTTTCAGCAAGCTGGAAAGCTGCCAATTTAGAAAAAGAAATTATACAGTTTACATAGGATTAAATAATTGTATAGTATAAAATAATTCAGCATGCCAAATCGTTAATATAGCTCAGCAATGTTATACAATTTGTTGCATCTAATGTTTATTAATCTCAATTGCTATAAATAATTAGCAACTGTCTGATAATTAACATTAGCTCTTTATTAATAGGATGCAGTATAAATGCCCTAAATGCAGCCAACAATTTAGAAATGCACTCAACACATGATCATTATCATCATGCTGTTCGCTGAGGCATTATAATTGAGTCATCATCAGCAGCAGCATAATTGTGCATTGAGATTAAGCTGTTGCATATTCGATGAGCCACATATTTCTCTGGCAAGGAGATTGTTGCAGACTATTTCGCTTATCTCCTCAATTGATTATAATGCTTAAAACGCATTTTTTCTATTTTTCAATAATCACAGCACTTAATTACAAGCAGCCATTAATTGAATTAAAGTTCAGACTGCAGAGATAGAACGAGATAAAGGAATGAAAGTAAGATAGAGGTGTGTGAGAGAGAGAGACAGTTAGAGAGACGGAGAGAGATTGCATAGAGTTAACTAAACGTGAATGATGGAATCTCGTCAGAATCGTCTACATTCTCCTGCCTCTCTTGTGCCAATTCAAAAAGCATTTTGCGTTGCCATGAATACAGATCGGGGACGTCGTTTCTTTTGAAGCTTAAAGCCACACACACGCATACACACACGCGCACACACACGCGCACACACACGCACACACACAAACACATGCATATCTGTGTGAACCATTTTGCCTTTTACCTTTATAAATAAGTCAGCAGCAGGTGTGGGGAGCGGAAGGATTGGTAGGCCAAGTTGGGTTGTCGTCCTGGGTTTTTGTTTGGGTGTTGTTTGCCGTGGCTCGTTACACTTCACTGGCTGCAACAACATTGACAAAGATGCGATAATCGCTTCATTTAAGCCTTCAGCCTTAAAGCAGGCCTGTGCAGGCGTCCAGGGGTATTGTTGGTTGAAAAATGTAAGGGAGTTGCCCTCATCAGAATTGATCCATTACTGAAGCTGTTGTATTGGAAGTTGTTTCGCCGCCAAGCTGAGCTTTTTCCCAGCTATCCCCTTCATTAGTCGGTATTAAACAGTTTCGTTCCGTTGGCTCTTCGCTTGACAAATCCATCAGTCACCTCATTCCTTGTGGTTTCGATGGCCTTAAAGGCTTGCCACTTTAATCGGCTGACTACTGCCTGCCTTTCTTTCAACTTGGAAGCATTCCCTTATGCAAATACATTTTGCTTTAATTATGTTCTCAATTAATATCACACCGAAATAACAAGTTGAGCTGAATTTTAGAAAATCTTAAATTAAAATCGCTTTAAAAACAAGAAATGCCACCAAATATTTTTAAATATACACAATTTTTTTCTCTCTTTTAATATATTTCTGAAAAATAAAGAATATTTCTAAAAGTAGAAGTGCAAACAAATACTTTCAGTAAAAAGTAATAAATGACTGTTTAATGTCTAAGGTTGATAATAGTTACAAAATATTTTATGTTTGAAGAATTATGATAACATACTGCAAATTAGACAAACCTTTTCTACGCTTTGGAAAACATACCCTGGAATTAAGAAAACAAAGTAGATAAAACGTTCTCAATAATAAGGTGATAATTCCGAGAATTTCTGAGTGCAATCTTCGACTTTTATTTAATTTTAAAAAAATCTATTATTAATTTGGAGAAAATACTACACTCAGTAAAAATCGACCTCAAATTGAAAAATGATAAATGCACTAGAACTAAATTCATTTCTCTGACTTATAGAAATATTTTAGAATATTTACCCAAACTGGACAAGCAAAAAAAAAAACGTTTTCTTCCTTTCGATATTTCTTAAGTATTTTAAATATGTAAGAAAAATATTCCTGTATCCGCTCAATAATGTGTGTTATATGATTATTTGCCTGTAGCTTGCAGGAACTTTACGGCGTGCAGACATGCATAAGTATGTTGCATATTCATATGCACGTGCATACTTAATGCATTTAGCAATCCAGAGTGCGAACAATTGCGCGATGAACTCCCAAAGGAAGTGTCGGACAATTTGGTGTATTTTTTGCACACCTTGTGAAGTGAGGCGCCAATTGAGTATGCCGACACGCGTACGCATTTAAATGTATACACTGAAATAAAACACGTAAGAATGCTGTAGTCGAGTAAGCTCGAATGAATTGAAAGCAATTCTTAAATGAAGTATGACAAAACCGTTTGATACCTGAATTAATCTGAAGAAATTGCAAACGAATACGGATACAAGATTGCCAAAGTTCCCTTTCCCTGGTATTAATAATATCTACTTTTATTGTCAATTAATTTCTTTGGAAAATATGTTGCAGCAAATATAAATGACAATATGGTGCACGTCAAATCAATTTCACGATTGGTATACTAATTAAATACCACGTTATTTTCAATCTTCGACCTTAATTAGCATATTTGAAGTTAGGGCCGTATATAAATTTATGCTAATAGCAATTGCGCACAGGCTGGTGCATGAAAGTAAAGTGTCACACAAGTCATACAGCACGTGGCTTAAACGGAGACGATGAAGTCGCCCGACAGGCTGTTGAATGCGAACATCTGGCGCTTAAAGCCATCTCAATTTACATAAGACATGCCAGATGACGACTTGCAAAGCGCAACAAGGTAAAGTGGGCTCGTTTTACACACAAACAGACACACACACACACATCCATCCACCACACGCACACAAGCACACACACACCCACACACACGCATAAATTTATATCGATGTGGATTTGGCTAAGCAGACGCTATTTATGTGGTTGCAATGCTCGCAAACTGGAGAGACAAACACTCACAAGCACTCTCACACACACACACATACAAACACACTCCCAAACACACTCACAAACACACGCACACACCCGCGCTTACACCTACATATATATACACAGGAAGTCGGAAAAAAACCATAGCATATAATACAATAAAATCGACGAGCAGAGCAGCGGTTGCTTTGAGAAGCATTTTAAATTGAGTGAAAAATCTTTGAGCCAGTGAATAAGCCATCTTCAGTCAATTATTAAGCTACTCAGTGCAAAGTAAACATAAATAACCAGAAAATCTGAACCTTTCTTATTTTTGTATACCCTGTGAAATGTTGTTATTCCAAGATGCCGAAGTTAGCAACTCCAAGTTTATATAGTATACGTACTCTCGACTTGCATTAAAAAATGTCTAAGAAATTGCAATTGGGAATGCTGACAATTAGGAATTCCGAAAATTGTCTACTGGGCAGATATACTTTATTTTATTATTAAAAATAATTAAATAATGGATATTATACATCTGGTAAAAATAAACTGAAAAATGGTTTAACATTATTGAATGGGAAACCCAGAAAAAATCCAATAGAAAAGAGGAATCTATTAATTAATTAACTAAAGGTAAATCGAGTTCTACGAGTAATCTCTTTCAAGTTAACAGATCCAGATAAGAGAACTCGAACTCAATAAAGCTAGTTTTAAATTACATATGTATGATTAAATTAGTCTGAGTTCAGGTTTGCCGCACAAAGGTATTTATGCGAAATGCTTTTTGCTTTCCACAATGCTGATTGCCAGTTACATTTTGTAAATTCAACGATTCTTGAAAATTTGTAACAGCTCTTGAAAATAAACTATTTCTGCGCCACACTGTGCATAGCAATCAGTGCTTAGTAGTCAGCTTGCCTTTTTGGCTCCTTCCGAAATTGACTGTTTTGTATGGCTTAGGAGTCGACTCTTGTGGCAGAGTTCAAGTCGAAGTGGAGGCAGTCAACATTTTCGGTGCTGTTGCTCAATTTGGCTTTGCGCTGTCTCTCAGTTGTTGCATACATAATTTGTTATTCGCTCTGCATTTTCTTGTTGGCTTTTTCTCTCCTTCATTCATGCATTTCTTTTGGCACCGTCATAATGTCATATGAAGTGGAAAAACGGCAACGTTTGGCAGACAGAACGACTACATTAGGGCTGGTTTCTGGTGTTGGCATTGTCGAATGGCTTTCACTTGGCTGGCACAACATGCCGCATATATTTTAATCTGCTACTGCGAACATTTTGTGGCTCTGACTGTGCTTCAGCTCTGGTTATTTTTGGTTTCTCAGTGCGCTGCACAAGTGCAAAACTATTTTCATTTGCAAGTCGAACAAAGCCGCAAACTAGTCAGTCGAGGCGGGGGTCAAGTCAATGGTTGCCCTCCAATAAAAACTTTTGAGCAATTGTGCTTAAGACCGCAGAAAAGTTGAAAAGTTTTGTGTGATTTTATGAATATTGGCCAATCAAACCCAATTGGTTCGAATAGAAGCGTGCAAGCTGTTTAAAAACAATTTTGCCAAGTTGGCAAGGCAAAACAATATGGAGCTGCATTTTGGGAGAGTTTTATTGATTCCACATTGCGGTTACTTTTCAAATTGTAATTGAAAAACCCTTTTATTTCAATGTGTTTACCAAACGCCCATGAAAAACCCCTTAGGCCTTTCTATAGCATCGCTTAATTGCGCAGCGTTCGTACGGGGAAAAAAGAAAATCTTTTTCGCTTGAACACCCAATCAGGCAAATAACCCAAGAATGCGGTGGAAATCTTTTGTTGTGCTCGCTGAACATTTTTCTTTTCTTCATTTTGTTTTTAATATATTTGCATTAGGTTTCGTGTGCTTTGATACAATTTCTGCAGCGGCATTTTAATAATATTCCTAAATTGAATATTCAATATTTTCAAATTACGCAAATTCCTCGCGATCTCTTTCCATTTTCTGCAACGCCCCACTGTCAACCGCCCCCGTTTGTTTGCATTTTTAGTATTGTGCCCTTGGCTTTTCTCATAATGTTAAACAATATGCACAACTTGGAAGGCAACCGGCAAGGTGAGAGGTGGAGTGTGGAGTGTGGAGAGAGGCTGAAGCAAAAAGGTTAAAGGAAATATGGCAACTGTTTGCGGCTTACAGTTATTATGCTTTAGCTTAGCTAAACGAGTTGGTAATGCGAGAGTTGTGGCCATGATTTATGTGCTGCGCGGCAAACAACGCAGCAAAAAATGAAGCATGAACAAAAAAAAGAAAGGCAGCTGGGGAAACTCGACTCAACGCTGAATTCGAATAAAACCCAGCTGATGAGAGGGGTGTCAAGCAGTGCTGAGGGGAATATGAATTGACAGGTTTTGGGTATCTATTAGCAGGAAACAACTTTTGCTAATGTTATTTACATTACACATTTTAAGAAAGTGCCAACGTTGCAGTCGTGCGTAACCGATATCAAAATACTCTGATAACAGGTGCAGGTAATAAAAGTAATCTACTTCCCAAGGTTGGTAAATTTTGCTATTGAATTGCGGGATATGTAGGCGGGATTGGGTGCAGTCCGAAAACTATTTATCGCTTTTGGAAGTGTGGTCATAGCAAAATAATTTTTAAATTCTGTAACTCAACTAACTTCAAACTGTATGAGATATATGGTTTTATCGATTTACAATATCAGGTATATTGAATTATTTATATATATATTCTTTTCTCAGCAATCTACGCTCCAAGTCCGGTGACAGTATCTTTAAAATTGCTGGAAATATGCGATTTGATCGATTTGGACTTTCGATTTATAGATACAAACTTGGCGGAAGACATAAGTGTGGAAGAAGTCTTTGAAGGACAGCTTTAAGCTTGGGGACATATGTGGCTTTATCGATTTGCAATTATTGATAACAAATATAGCTTGCAAGTTTTAAGTTTCTAGCCTTAAGTGTATCGAAAATTCATAATATTACAAGAGTACGAGCATATATTGAATAGAAGCAACTTCGGTTTTAGAGTAAAATCATTAATATATAATCAGAGAACTTATATTAGAATTGCTTATACATTCAAATTAGTATCAAGAGATATTAATTATTTTTCTACAAAGCCAATTTGGCATTTCATCAAAGTAATTATTGCATTGGTCATGCATTAACTAATAATTAGGAAGACCCCTTAAGCAGAAGTGGCAATTAAATTGTTATACATTACACAATCTATTGAAAAATTACGAGCTGTGATTATTTACCAGTAATCGTATTTTTAAACATTATTTCGAATATCACGCTGTATTAGTTAGTTACGAAGCGGAAATTGATGCACATGAAACCCAATTAATTTTTAGCGAAATATATAATTTACAATTTAAGAGCGGGGCTAACAAAAACCATTGCTTGCCACAAATAATCCTTTTAAAAAAGTCACGAAAATGTGTGTGTATTTTTTTTTTTTTTTTGATTTTGTGGTTAACAAAACTGTCAGAACCACTTGCCACACTTGTCGAAAACAGCAGTTTGCCGCAACCCAACACAACCAAAATCAGAGTCAAACCCAATTCAGACCAATTCAAACGCCAAACTTTGGCGTTTTGGCCCTTTTTTTTAATTTTATTGTGGTTTGTTTTTGACCATAAAATTGCGTGAATTGGAATTGAAACTGTCGGCAACGGCATCGCGTCAATAATAAAATTGTTTCAGAATCGTTTCTCCTTTCGACCATCGGCATGTTCCGCACGTATTTAATATGAAATTTCTACACAGTTTTTGCACTGCATATAATGGCCAATGAAGTTGCCACAAATCGTATTAAACATGCCCCTGTATAAGTATAAAACTAAATGATTGCAATTTTTTGCTTTAACGGCTCTGTCGACAGTTGGCCAAAAGCTATGCTTAATATTTGTGTTCAATCAAATTTGCAATTGCAATTGCACAATTTTGATGGTTTTGAATATTGTGAATTGTTTTTGACAACGTAATCAAATTTGACAAGTGAATCGAAATATGGTATTTGATTATTATGGGCAAAAAGGTAACTTACTTAATAAATAGCTAAGCTTACACATAACGATTGAAATGAATTAATGAGCTATTTATAAATTTTTTTTTGTAATTGTGAGAATTTGGTAGAATATGACATTTAATACACAAAATGAGTAGCCTTCTTTTAAGGAGACAGGTAAAAATATGAAGCATATTTCGCTGGTTCTTTCATTCTCCCCTCTTATGCGCCCTATTAATGCCTCATTCGCATAAATGTAAACAGCTTTGGCTGCGTACTGTGCCCCTCATGTGGCCAGCACGTTGGGCCTAAGCCGCAAGTGTCCCAGCAACGATGGAGTTGCATAATCTGAGCAGAGACAATGCTCGTTTTGCCTGCCTGTTGCGGGCAGCATACACACGCTCACATCTTGTCACTGTTGTTGTGGCAACGCAAAATGCAAATGACATGCCATTATCCCCAGCAACAGTAACAGCAACAGTAGCAGCAAAAGCAACAACAATAACAAAAAGTAATAACATCAATGTAGCAACAACTACAACAATAGGGAGCAAATGCGAAGATGATTCTGAAAAGAGCAAGCTTGACACGGCTTTTTGTTAGCCCTAATGGCTTTTAATTGTTTTATGAAATTGCGAAAAAAGAAAATTATGAAAAGCTCATATTGCTACAGCAGCAACAGCATCAGCAGAAGCCAGCTAGCATGGCGTATACGCAATGCCCCATTGGCCTAGCGCATTCGCCCAGTTGCAAGCCGAGTGCAATGCCCCCAGTTGTGGAGAGGAAGGGGTGTTGCACGTTGCACTCTCATCGTGTTTATAAACAAATTGTGTTGACATTTATTGCCACATTTGCCAGGCTAGCCAAAAAAGGCAGGCATCTGAACATTACTCGTATTTTGCCCCCTCTTCCACTCAGTGCCAGGCTAAGCAATTAATTCGATGTGTTTATGGGAGGCCAGCCAAGCGGATTATTGTGTTTTGAAAACAAACTTGCAGCAGTGGGTCAAGTGGCAGCCGCAACCAAAGCAGCAGAAAGAAACCCGCAAGTTTACACTGAAACGAAACTTTAATTGGTGTTTCGTCTTTTCCACTTTTCGCATACTTTACAAAAGCATTGGGGTTTTCCTCGCCCTCTCCCGTTTCACATTTTCATTTTCATTCATTTTTTTTTTGCCATTAAAGATGAGAATTTCCACAAAAACAACCGTTCACAATCTAATCAACTTTCAATTGTAAACAGTTCTCTTTTCCTTCTCAGGCGCACTGCTTTGCCGACTCAGCGAATTTCCCTTAGTTGCCCCGAATACTCTTAACTTGGTGCTCTTTTTTGTTGCAGCAGAAAATACAAACAAAGTCTTCTTTCCACAGCACTGAATCATCCGCGGAATCGGTCAAGATACTAACTCAATTTGATTAATTGAAATGCCGTAAGCCTTTTGGTGCAATCTGCGCTGGTCCCAAAGTTGACTGGTTTCTGGCATCAGCCCTAAAAATAAAGATTTTTGTAGTCGTGAAAATTTGATTTAAGAAATTTACATTTTTAATAATATGTTTTGCTTATCTATTGAGTCTATTTGAAAAGCGTGTTTGAACAAAGTAAATTAGGATACTAATAGTGCTCATTTTTGACTAACTATAAAAAGTTTTATTCGAAAATTAGTAACGACGATAAAGATTTATATTAATATTAATAAAGTTGACGTAAGAAATCGTTTAGATGTATATATAGCGATCCACTTAATGCAAGATTAAAATATGTTTTTTGCAATTATTATTAATTTATTTCATGTTGCCTTAAAGCAGAGCACAATATTTAAAAAAGGTTATTATAAATAATAACTTAAAGTAAATTATAAAGTTATGATTAAAGATGCAAATTAAATTATTTAAATTTAAAATTGAATATTAAAAACAAAAGATATATACATATATATAAATATATGAATACAAAATTAAATTTGGGGTATTAATGGAATAAGCGTTAGCAGTTTGGTAATAAGGAAAGTGAAACGTTAAGAAAAAAGAGATAGAGAGCGAGATGGAAAATAAAAAAGCGGCTGGAGAATGTCTGAAATCTGTGGAGTAAGAAAAATTTAACACAGCTTAGCTCAGATTTCCCAAAAAAATGTGTGCTTTGAAAATTTGATTAAAGGAAGAAATAGAATTCCACCGAGAATACTTGAAATAAGGCATTGTCAGATTAACATAATCGGTACCTAAAGCAAAAAAATAAATAATTAACTTATGTAAAATATATACAGATAATCGAGTAGCTGGTGCCAATCTTACAGTTTATGATTTATTTGACTTTCTGCATTCTTCGTCACAATCCTAACTAAAAATGGTTGTTAATGTAGCTCCTAGGCACTCTTATTTTAATCCGTTTACTTGCATTTCCGGACATGCTTAGCATTTACGGATGACATGTTCTAATAACCGGTAAATGGGAAACTGCTCAATATTAATTACGTTGCTTTGGACATGACTATGAGCATTGATTTGCGCAAAGCTGCAAAGCTCAACGCACTATTTAGTGGGCAAGTTGCGCATTGCCGAAACGAGCTGTCTTTAATTGCAAGCTTTTAGCTATAATTTATGCTAAATGCAATTTTGCCTTCTGCTTGGTGACTGACTGATAGCTAGACAGACAGAAAGTCAGTCAGCTGTCGGACTTGCTAACTGACGTTGTGATATTTTGATGGTGCCGCTGTGACAAACGGGGTAGAAACAAGGAAACGAATAGAAAGCAAAGAGTCGTATAAAAAGTATCTGTTATTATGATTGTTTAGTGCTGTCGCCGGAAATTTCATTCAAGTGGAATGCAAACGAGGGGATAACAATGCTGCAAGAACAACGACAACAACAACAACAACAAAAACAACAACAAAATCAACAACAAAACATCATCAACTGCAGCCGACAAAACTGCAGCTTTAACGAGAGAAAAGCATGCACAGAAACAATGAAAACTTATGCTTAAAATCAGAAAAGGATTTAAAACAAAGATAACAAAAAAACATGCCAAAAACAGAATGGCAAACAAGAAAAATAAACCCGAAAAGCAAAAATCTGAAGACAATTTATAAAACAACAGCACTGCCATAAGTTGAACGATGAAGAGTATCCGAGTATCTGAGAAGTTGCTTCATTGCCAGGCAGCTGTTGCAAAAAGTTGCTTTGCATATTTCATGGCCCTCGTTCTTGTGCAATTGGCTGAATTTCAACATTAACTCATGCAACATGCAGCGATCTGAAGGGAATCGCAGCAACTCGAATACTTATTTCTGCACCAAACACACATGTATGTGTGTGTCCAATGTGTATCTTGCTTATATGAATATGCAGACGCACTCACTCTCTCATTCACATTCATTCACTCAGCGAACACTTCGTCAGTGTCTCTTGCGCAATTTGGCTGTTGATGTTACAGTTTAATCATCGCCATTACGCGAAAAGCGCCAATCAGCTTTTTTTAAAGGATACAGCAGAAACAGCAAAAACTCACTTAACCACATGGCTGGAATGCATCAAATTACTATGGGGCACTTCATAAGCTAGCAAAGCATATTGGCATCTGAATTGTTATGCCCATTAAATATTCATACTTATTTTATTCTGCTGACGCCATCTGCACAATATAAATACACATACAAGTCAAGGGTTTTTTATATTTTATAAGCTCTGATATATTTCGAATACTGTCGTCCTACGAAAAACATCTGCATTCATTTATTTGATCAATACATATATATATTTATATACATATATATATAGGCAACCATTTCTGCTTTCTACTTATTTTTATATAAGCTGTGTTGATATTTTTATAAGTTATTTATCACGTATGTAAATAGTTTCTGATCCACTCGAACTTTTCAAGCGACTCTCGCCAACTGAGCGGCATGTGAAACAATAAATGATTAAAAATTTTAATAATGTACGTGAAATTAATGTCGGCGTATTTTTCATGCATGTCAGAACTTTATTAAGTATGTTATGGATGCGTCGTTTAAGCACCTGCGGAAGTGGGTGAGGCTGCGGTGAAGACAAATGCCTGCAGAGAATTACTTTAAGTGCTTTATCATTAATGAAAATAATTAAGCCAAAACGAAAAAAAAGCACTTATTTTCCAGAATTTCTTACGCTACTTAAATTGGCCAAAGTTTCGTTGTGGAATCGCCATGACAAAAGTGATTTATGCAGCAGATGACTCTCGTGTTTTTAATTTCTTACAATATAGTATGATTTTATGCAGTGCAGCTCTCATTTGCATGCTGTGTGACTTGTAATCAGTTTTAATGAAATGCCAACATTACGTATACGCAATGCGAGGCATTAAAGACGAAGAGTCAACAGAAATGGCGCACAGCAGCACAGCTGTGCTACCAGTTTAAGGCAGGCCAAAAGCGAAATGGCCAACAATTATCGCCAAGTCTCACGTTCACACACACACACAAACAAACACACCCACACACAGTGAATATAATTGAAATTCAATGCCGCAGCGACATGAAGTACAATTTATGCGCAGAGCCCAAAGACGAGGCAAGTAGGCAGTCAGCTTGCATGTCATTCAGCCAGTTAGCTCAGCCAAGCGCAATTCAATTAAATGGTGCCAAACAAATTGACTTAAAGTTCGCTGCCAAGGCAAGTCCAACCCAAATTAAGGACTTTCTCATAGCGCAAGTCAAGTTCACGAATTTCTTTACTTTTGAAATACATTGAAAGTATGCTAATGCAATATGTTTGCGTATATACAAAATTATTCATCTGCTTATTTTTTATAAAGTTGAGAAATAAAAATATTGAAGAGCTTAAATTTGTGCAACCAACTTTTGTGTCAATGTCACATACATGTAGTTACACATACATATTCAATTTCTTAACACTCTCAGTCCCAGTGCTACATTTAAATTTGATTCGTTTTATATTTTAAATCGAGTTTGCCAACAAGCCACAATCTTCGTCCAGCACTCTTACACTTGAACACATTTTTAAAACCATGAAACACGCTAACGAAGTGTTTGAAGTAGCGTGAAAAGCTCTTGAAATACCACAGTAAAACAAATAGGAGTGCTGTTAACAAGAGAGCTCGACTGGAGATACCCTATACCTATGACGTTATGTATGTAAATGTGTACTTATTTCTATGCTTTTTATCATAATATTTTAAATTTTCCAAATGGTTCCAGGGTATCGTCAACAAATAGCTTAATTCAAGGAGTTTGTCAGACGAATTTGTTAGTTTGCCCGATATCACTTGAATAGACCACGCAGCTGGTCTTCAGCTTTCTTGTTGCCTCATTCCATTAGGGGCAGTATCGTTTGGGAAATGTTTACAAGCACATTCTCCCGCAGAGCCAGTAGGGCGCCAATGCGCCAATGCGCCAACCTAATACAAAGCTGAAGGCTCCTTCATTGTGTCCTGTGTTTGTCATTACCATTTCATTTTGAAAACGCTCACGCCCTCGAGCACAAAGCAACATTTGTCTTGCCTGCTGGCCTGCTCTAAATTTGTGTATGGATATAAAACAAATTGTGGACATTAAAGTGCCCCATCAGCCTATACTGTATATATTTGGTTCGCCTTTGTTTGCAAATGACTTTTTATCCATCTGTTTATTATGCGGCCCAATAGAAAAGCCATTTATTAACCAACGTATTGCATTCTTTCACAGGCATCGTTCGACTTTAAAGCTTTAATACGCCATTTCCAATATATAGTATATAAATATATACGTGCTACTCGAATGCCACGCCCACACAGGCACGCCCCTGGACAGCACTTTATGGACTTAATATAACTTAATTGCTGTCGCTTGCAACACATGTGGGCGCCATTAAAATCAAAGGCAGCAACCTCCGCCTCTGGCTCTGCCTCTGCCTCTGCTTTTGCTTCTGATATTGCTACTGGGCTGCTGACGACACATTTGTCACATGCGAAACTGATGACAAACTGCCATTCAGTCGACTGATGGCTGTATGACATATTTATTGGCTGTTGGGCGGTCAGTTGTGGCCCACGCTTGTGCAACTGGAAACACAGTAATTAGCGCAGGTTATCAAAGGCAGATCCAGTGTCATTAAGGTATCTGCAACTGCAACATGGGGATGAAAAACAGAGTAAGAAATTAAAGCATGTAATGGAACAGAGATAAGAATGAGTTCTATTACGGATATCCTGAACCCAGCTGTTGAATACATTATTCTAATTTTATTGCCAAATTTCTATTTAAAAAACTTTGCACACTCAAATGTAAGCATGCGTGGAAATGCTCTCATATCTTAAGGCTGGCACACAAAAGCTAAAGCAGCACGTGCTTAAATGTACTGCTTGAATACGCATACATATGTATGTGTGTGTATATATACACTTAACTGGAGATATCGGGGCACTGCCATCCCTTTCTCACACATATTTATGTAAACATTACATTCTTCCGCGTACTGATAGTAATAAAAAAGTGTTTAGAGGTATAACTTGGGTGTTTCCTATTCCATCTTTAAGAGATAAATAATGTGTCAAAATATGTTGTGAAACAATTGAAAGCCCATACCTTAAGCATTGTCAATTCTAATGCTATCGGAAATCGATAAAGTTGATCTGCGATTGGTAAACGAGAAATTGTATTCCAAGTTGTAAGTCTCTGCGACTACCGTGCTTATACAGGTTATATCCAAGTCGACTCCACTATTCATCCTGATTAAGCATATATATACCTTATAGGGTCAGAAATAATTACTTCTGAATGTTATCCAACTCTTATACAACTTATTTCTTTTAATGAATTTGGTTTTATTTAAGAGTTTTCGGTATTTAGAAAAGTTTATAAATATTTTGATATCAATGTCATCGAGCTGCAAAGGCGAATTGCAATTGGAAGACCTGGTTTACAGTTTAGAATAATGGTTCTAGCTTAAATTTTGCATTCATAAAAATGCTGTCTGTTATTAATTTTATGCGTTAACATTGTGTGGGCTCTCTCCTGCATAGATACATATCAATATGCCATGGAATTTAGAATTGAATTTGTATTGGTCCCGTTCAGGCCAATAGGTATGTGCCCTTGCTGCACCTGCCCTACATCCCCCTCCACCCACCACGACCTTGTTTGTGGTTTAGCACCAGAGCTTCACTTTGAGGTAACTCAGCCCCGTTGCATGCCGCAACATGTCAAAGCAGTGGGTGTGCTGCAGTTGGGAAACTGCTCTTATTGGCTACTGGTTACTGCGTACTGGTTTCAGTGTATTGGTTACAGTGTACTGGTTACCGGGTAATGGCTGGTTACTGTCAGTTATTTCCTCAAAGCATTTCATTTGCCAATTTTCAGCTCTGCTCAGCTCTGCTCAGCTTGCATGAAAATGACAACAGCAGAAGGCAGCAGACAATAAACAACAAACAACAATGTCAAAAGCGTCGAGTTCGCTGTAAAATAGCAGCACCAAGATAAAATCCAATTAAAATAGCGTATAACTTATGAAAAAAAAAAAGAAAATGAAATCTGAAAATATGAAATGGTTGACTGGGAAATGCCCTGAAATGACTTTCTCAAACTTTTGGCATCGAATACAAATACTCGCGACAACAACCACAATCTGATTTTATCAAATTTATTTCACCAAAATTGGCTATAAAATAGCAATTTCAATTTTTTATGACGATGACTTTGGATGATTGGTAGATATCTCAGTCAAATGGTAATAAATATGTCCATGCTCTTGTTTCCAAGTTTTACTTTTCCTGAAAGATTTTTAAAAGATTTAATTAGGCAATTTTATTGCTTTTGTATATAATATATAAGAAAAGAAAGAAAGAATGTATTTCTTATCTTATTGTATGTATTAGAAATCTTAAAAATAGCTAGCTCTATAGTAATATAGTATTTGTAATTAATTAAATACGAATTAGAATCTTATGTTTTTTTTATTACTAATAGCTTATGAGCTTACCATTGTGTGTTTTGAGTTTATTGATGTCAAATGGCATTCAATTTGTAAGTGATTCGTTGTGCAGTAAAAATTATTGATGTAAACTATCTTGGGTCTTAATCTTGATGTTTTAAGCTGACTTGAAATGAATTCAATGTTATTTATTATTTTCGACATTAAAATTGATTTTATTATAAAATAGTCAAGTAATCATTAGCTATTTATCAAGACATATTCATCAGCTCAGAAACTGCTAGTAAATGATAAAATTATAGCAACATCTGAGTGATTAGTGTTAAGGAAAGAATATATGTGCTCAGCTAATAAACTTTCTCGATGTGTTGCAAACACTGCTGATAGGCAAGTAGTCCATTCGTATACTCTACCCCTCCAGTGTGTTAAGAGTATAAAATGGTGCAGGAGCAGAGCAATGGAAACTTAGTTGAATGTAAAACAAAGCAGAAAATCTATTTGTACCTGGCGGCGGCCAGCGCTAGACAACGAAAGTTTATGCCATGTAAATAACGACATCATAAATTTGGTTACGTTGGTGTATGCATCTGCATATCTCACCTACACACACACACCTACACACACACACACACACACAACTACACACATATGCAGATACATTGGCTGCTAGTTCCGTTTAAGTAAATAATTTTTTTGTGCCTGTTTCGCTGGCAAACAACTGCCCCCGCCCTTAAACTGTTATGCTTTCATGGCTCGATTCGCGTTGCTCTTTTTTCTAGATGTATTTATGTTTATGTTTTTTGTTGCCTTTTGCCTTTTGAAAACACGACAACAATGGCCGCAGCAGCAGCAGCAGCAGGAGGTTCTTTTTTTGCAAGCCACTCGTCAGGGGAAATAAAAGTTACGTTGACACGGACACCGCCACCAAGTGCCAAGCACTTTGCCCCTGCCCCCGTGTTGCACAGTCAAAGCCCAACGCAATCGCAGCCCAGCATTGTTGTTGCTCAGTTGATATCTGATTTTGCAGTATTTTTTGTGTGAAAGGCACTGCTGCCTTTGCAGTATGCAGCTCGTTTTATGCTATTGTAAAATGAGCTGCGTATAAAATGTGTAAGAAATTAAAACGATTTGCACAAACGCTTCGCAGCAAGGGAGCAACTCAAGTCCCGGGTCAGGATGTGCCACAAAAAGCTGAGCAACAAATCTCGCAATGAAATTCAACTATGCAGCTCGGACTTAAAGGTCTTGCAGCTTGCAGCAAGTGGCAGCAAGAGGAGTCAACTGTTGTTGCAAGAATGTGAAGCGAACTGAACAATCTCTGAAAATATTATCTGCTTGTTCACAAGCACTCACTGAGAATCCGAGGACGTTGCTGATTTATATAGCAAGTTTCTAATTCCACTACATTTTTGTATATTATAAGTAAACCAAATGCGAATTCACCTTGCCTAATCTAAGATGATTTTTTATTTATAATAAAATAAAAATAAAAAGCTCAGTTCAGATAAAACTCCATTGATTTTCATACTTAAATCAACAACAGTCCAAACAGACATTTAGGAAAGGTGTTCATCGTGGCAAAAATGAATTTTCCAGTGAATTAATCCAGGGTTGAAAGGTGCCAACGAACATTTTAATACCCTCCCGTAGAGGGTATCATAATATGGTGTAGAATTTTGTCGTTGAACCCATAATCTATATCAACATCACTAGCCTAGTAGATATACTCAGCTATACTCTAAATGTCTTTCTGACAGTCTGTCCTATTTTATATTTATATATCCACCTTGGAATAAATCTGTCTCTTTACTGCCGTCAAAGATAAGCTTTAAGTTGAGATGTGAACAGAAACGTCATGTCAAATCTGCCAAAAAAGTTATATTCCGGAAAATGAATTCCGCAGCCTTGAAAGTCTTTATTTTTTTGACTTTGTTTAGTTCAGATCATATAAATAAATAGACACTTAATAAATGCAATTTAGAAGTCAGCAGGTTGACTCCGCTCCAAAAGTGTGTAATATATTTGGCCTGCCTAATAAAGCATTTTCATTTTGATTTTTGTGTTAAGCTAGACTTAAGCTGTTTACATATCAATCAGATGGAGTTTTGGGTATTGGTTGCCAAAGCAAATACCGAGTCGAATACCAAAGCATTTGAAAAATAAATTTAATGGAGATTTACAGTGCTAGTGGCCAAAATGGCAACCATAAAACGGAAATTTACTCTGAACTTGAGGTTTATAGCTGGCTTTTGTTATTATTGCTGTCAGGAGCCAAGGGCTACGGTCATAAATGTGAGCTAGTAAATATTTTTTCTTTCGAGCACAGGCAAATCTGTTTGGCCAGAATGCTGTTTATTTGTTTTCGTATTAAAGTCAAATTGCGTTTAAGTAGCCGAATTTTATGGCTCTGTTTTAGATAGATGTACGTATGTGAGTATCTGTACATGTATGTATGAAGCAGTATTTGCGAACATGTGTATTCAACAGTTGCTGGCTGCCCACAAGAGTATTTGCAAATTCAGCGCATGTTGGCAAGGCCAAAAAGTGAATTGGATGGCAAAAATAGCCCTGCAACATTTTTGCCGAGCTTCGCTTATTGCCCTTTAAGAGCTAACAAGCTGAAGAGCGGCGAACGGTGGCAGCAGGCTCAACCACATATACACATTCGCATGTTCATGTATACAAAATTGTAGCTTTATTTATATGTATATATTATGTGAGTGTATGTGCGTGTCCGCTGTGGTGGGGCTGTTGTTGAAATGATAAGCATGTGTGCAATTAAAATGAAAGCGTGCCTCCTATGTTGGTTCCATGACTGTGACTGCGACAACGGCAACAGCAACAGCAACAGAGCAACATCAACAGCAATAAGTGAAAAGCAGAAAGAAGCAGAAGGGCACAAGTGAAACAGCAGCAAAGGAAGCAGCAACAACAGCAACAACAACAGCAACAACAGTAACAACAGCGGCCACAACAGCAACAACAGCAACAACAACAGCAACAGCATCAGCAATGCCGCAGACCATGACAATAAAACAAATGTCTCCTATTTTACATAAACGTTGTGTGCAAAATTGTTGTCCTTGTTATTGTTGTTTCTGCCCTTCATATGACCAAAAAGGAAATGTACATCGCAACTGTCTGGGGTGAGAGTGGACACTTGTGAAAACAGGGGCGTTGATTAAAAGGAGATTTACCCAATTATTTATGACCGAAAATAATATTGCGCGAATGAAACAAGATTCAAAATGCAAAAGCTTAAAGCAACCACAAATGTATTTGTTTTGGGCTACTAAATGGAAACGTGAATCTATTAGTAAATTTCAAGAAAATAGTATACCACAAAAATGTTTTTCAGCGTAAACACAAATTTTTAGTTAAAATAAATTAGTATAGTTAATTATTATAAAATAAATATATAAGTTATCTGCCAGAATTCCCTGCATTAACATTTGAAAAGCCGAATCGAATTGGCTAAAAAAATGTTGTTTCTATGTTCTTTTGCTCTACATATGTGCAATCCCTGTCGATGCACTTCACTGACCTTTTCCGGCACATTTATTTTAGATTCAGCATGCAAATGAGATCTGCACATCAGCGTTAGGCTTATGGCAGCCTCGAGGAGTCAGCAATTTTGCCCGAAAAGCAAGAAAAACAACGACAGTCACTTAAGAGCTCATTAAAATCTGTTGCTGCTACCAAGAGGCGGTCACGTGTCCTCATTTGATGGTGCCCCAAAACGATTAATCTGCAATTTCTGACGCCAATAATTAGTGCCCCGACTTTGCAAAGCTTTGATTTTAGGAGTACCCGAAAAGTAAACAGTTCACGCTGAGAACCGGAACGAAGACCGGACTAGACCCTGGGCACAGCACTGGCACCGGCACTGGCACTGGCACTGGCTGAAAATGAGCAATTAGTCGTAATAAAAACATCAGAGCTCAGGCAGCAACTAACACTCAACGCCTCGTGGCACGGTTGGCAGCAGTGGACTCCTGCCACGGCCTTTGTTTTTGTTTGTGCTGCCTGAAACGACGTGCACTTAATTCAAATTGCAAAAACTTAACCTCAACATGTGCACAACCCAAACACACACACATACAGGCAGACTTGATGAAGCCTCCACAGAAGAGGCGTAAAATTAACACACATCCGAGACGGGCCCAGGAGCTGACAGCAGCAGCAACAGCTTAGACATGCAGCAAATGGCCGACAAATTAATGAAATGCAAAGCGATACTCAACTCGAATGTGTTCCACATTCATGTTCAAAAGTTCAGAAATTTCATATCTGCAATAGATGCAGAAATTATTATAATAATCTATATGTAATGTTCAATTTTATTTTGAATTTAATTAAATATATTTTTATCTTTGGGTTACAGAAAATAAATTAATAAATAAATAAAGAAATTAAATGCTGGCGTCAATTAATGTTATTATTTATTTATTAATATGTATATTTTAGTAACATATTAAAATTATAATTAAAGCTTGGAGAAATTGAGAAGAAATCGCAAACTGGAACACAGAAAATGCCATAGAAAAATGCTGCCAACGATGCGTTGCCTTCTCTGTCAGCGGTCGGCTGATGTGCTGCCTGCAAACCGATTGAACAGAGTGAGTACTCCACAGACAGACAGACAGGCCGACGCACAGACAGACAGTGTGTCAAGCAAATAAACAAACCAACTAAAAGACTAACAGACCACCCAACATGCAACATCCAACCGGTAGCGTGCAACTCCGTTTAGGCAGACAGGGAATCATGTTGAAAACTTTTTGATGTTGCCTGCATTTTGCTGCGCTTTTCAAAGATTTTTTGAGTTCTTTTTTGTGGAGTCTCACTTGGTTTTTCTGATGGCACCTGCTGCCATTTGTCAGCCCTGTTGGTGCACTCACACACAGATGTGGCTTGTTGTTATGTTGACTGCATAAAAACTGGCTCAGCAGGTTTATGAACTGAATACTTTTTTATTGTGACTGGCTGGTTAGATGTTTAGGAAATTTGATGTGCAGTTGGTTTGTGTGTCAGCCGGAACATGAGCCGCTATTTCCGGTAACTGTGTCGCTGTTTCCAACATACATTTGGCATTGTCACGTTGTACCATTTGCATAAATAAATAAAAGCGAGTGAGCAGTGCAAAGCGTATAAGTTCTGGATAAACATAACATGAGCAACGGAAATAACAACTGAAATATGTACATAAAAGTTAAGATACTCTATAGTACCGAAAATGTGGTTTAAGCTTAATAAAAACAGTGTATTAAAATTGCTATTAATCTAATCTACGAAATATAAATATTTTATAAGCAATAAATATTTTGGCTTTTTCATAAGTCTTAAAGAACATAAATTCTATATAACAGAAATAGCAACGGAAATATATGCTAAAGTTAAGATATTCCTTAAGAAGGGAAATGTAGCTTTGGATGAATTAATAAAAGTGAGCTGAATATAGAAACAGGTTAGGTTGTTTTTTCCTTCAATACAATTCAATTTATTCTCATAGCTACCGATCTTAAAAATAACTTTTTAATACTCTTTTTTATTTATATTTTTTTACTTGAATAACTAAAATGAAATACCATTCATTATTTTAATTTGTTCACCGATTTTTGACAAATATGCTCTTAAGTAAGTATTTCTTGTGGGTTTTCTATATTTGTTTTATTTAAGGAGCCAAACTGACATTACTTGTTTTCTGTGCCCATTTAAAGGGCATTCCACAAATTCTGTGCCATTTCGCGATCTTGTCATTTTTGTTTGTTTGTGCGAATCATCTTCACCTTGGCTGCAAATGGTGCAGGCAGCGCCTAGCGGAAGTCCTTGTTTGTTGTCCCTTTACGTGGAGCCCGTTAAGTGTTTACGTGGCGGATTAGTAATAAGTCGAATGTGCATTAAAGTGTCGCACAGCCGCACACAACTGTCACGTGACAAAGCTTCTGCTTCTCGCCGTAAAGACAAATGTTTACAATGTGAACTAACAGGAGCGTAGAGTATAGATTTTTAGAACTTTATTCAGGGCCTGAGTCAAGGTCCGGTCGCACTAAAGAGGCGTCGTCAAGAAGCGCGTCAAATGCAGGCACTTAATCAATCAAAGCTGCGAACGGGCCAAAACCAACTACAGACTGGTTGCCTGGGAGGCAGACAGCTTGAGCTGGACTCAATAGTGTCCTTATTAGACGCTGACCGATGCTTTGGCCATGCTTTTGGCAGCACAAATTATGGCGTTGCTGTCCAAACACTGAGCGTTTACTAGAGCCGTCTTTCAAGGACTTTTCTTTGATGGACTGATTGGCTCCCATGTTGGGCATACTTGTAATGTTTTGCCTGTACAGGCTGGCAGGCAGGCACGTTGTCTCTTTGTGTTTGAGTTGCCAGCACAATTTGCCTTAGTATACATGCCAAATCCCTGTTTAATACATTGCCAGCTTTCTCCACAGCTCCAGAATAAGCTATCTACTCCACTGGACGGATACTAAGTTTGTTTATTGGTAAGCCTTGGGCTAAAGGCCTTGAAAATATGTTGCCTATTATCGGGTTTAACTGGTCGTCTTACTTATCTCGCTAACGCTATCGAGTTGGCAAAAAACTGTAACCGAACCTTTCACGAGAATGATGGCTGTTCAATAGATACTGGATTTGCCTTGGCATAAACGAGTAATGCCAAGATACAGTCTGAGCTACTATAATAAAAACCCTATTTATTATCGAAAGTGTGATTTAATTTAATACTTTAATAATTGAATTTATTTACTGAAGCCCAGTTTAGAATTGTTAATTATCTGACATAAAATCTAAATGATGCATTTTCCAACAGGAAATTCGCAAATGTAACTGTTTAGTTAAAACAAAATATAAATAAGGAATAATATATTTTTAAAACTAACGATCGGTTTATTCTCTTAAGACCTATTTATTTATTCGATATATAATATTTATTTATAGATAATAATATTTTAGGTAATAAAGTAACCAATAGTAATGGCCTTCTGTTCCAATCTACATAAGAAAACTCGCATTATATATAATAACTTAAGTCAATTTTTAGCATTTTAAATTATCTTAAATAAACTCAAAATTATAACGATTCCAATTAGGAAGCCACAAATTTAAATCTATTAATATTGCTAGCAGACTTCCATTAGCATTTTTATATTTAACTATTTTTCTTTTCCATTTGCTTTTGCTATGCTCTCAGTCTGCCTTTTGGCAAACATCGCACACAATTTTCAATTTTCCGGCAAGTATCCCTTTGCTGCTCTTAAAGTTTTGCATAACTTTAGCGAAAATTCTTTGCGCCCTTTGTTCGCTGAAAAGGGTTTAATTTTGGCTATTTTTAATTAATGAAAATATTTTTCTGTGCTTAAAAATAATGTTAGGATCACCCAAATGCTTGTAACTTGTATGGTCAGGTGCCAGCACGCAGCATGCTTTAAAATGCTGCAAAACAGCCACGTTAAATTGTGGACTTTAATTTTGTTCCATCATTTAAGTAATTCAGCTTGTTTGGCTTAGTGGCCAGCCAATTAAGCCAAGTATAATATTGCAGCCAAGTGGAGGACATAATATAAATAAAATATTGTGAAAATGAAATGTGGTTGTGATATACAAGTGGATGATGCTTAAATTAATTTTAAGCTCAAGCGTTTTTTCTATTTATGTTGTGTTTTTTCTCCGTTTTTGGCCCAAAGTCGCCAGTTTTGTTGACGGCTTCTGTGGCTTGTGTATGGGCCAACGTAAGCATCTAACAGCCCAAAACAAACTGAAGGGCTCATAAATTCCATAGCAGACACACCGACTACCGCAAGCATGCGTAGAACACACCCCTCCACACACACACACACACACACACACAAACAGACACACACATACACACACAGACACATACAGGGCATATGCAAGCCAGCAGCTTAAATGTTTGTGTTTGCAAAACATTTTCCAACTTTGTTGTCTTTAAGCTTTTTGTACTTTTGTTAAGGCTCACTAACAATATAAAGTGGCAAGTGTGGAAAGAGGGTGTAGGGTGGAGGGGATTGCGCTTTTATTGCCATCACATTGGATAAGTCGAAGTCGAATGTTGAATGTTGAGTGTTTAGGTATGCGTGACATATTCACACTGCGAGCATTTCGCCACAAAAGATGCGAAGGTTGACAAACAGCTCAACACTGGCGGCAATTAATTAATGACACTCGCAGTTACAGCCCTTACTGTGAGAGAGGGAGAGAGAGAGAGAGATAGAGAGAGTCCGAAACCTGAGAGACATGAAGTTCATTAACTTGTGTACACGTGTGGCACGTGGCACGTGGCATCGGCTTCATCATCAGCTGAAACTGTGCGCTCTCGTAACTGGCTCATAATTCATAGACGATACAATCAATCTTCTCCATTTCACTTGGACTTCGACTTCGACTCTTTCATTCATTTGCATGCGTCTGCTTCTGGCTGCCTCATTTGTAATGGTCAACGGACGACACTGAAAATGCGTATACAAAAATCCGCATTGTTTGCGCGCTGCATAAATATTTATGAATAATTGCCATAATAGCGAATTTTTCTATTTCGGTCACAGTATCTATTTTTTGCCCTGTCATTCAGACTGATTTTTGGCCTACGAAATTTGTGGCAAGCTTCCACAGAGTCACTGCTCGAGACAAATTTGTGTGGCACGTGCTTTAGTGACAATTACAAGAACAGCTGACTGAAAGTTAATCAGTCGAAACGTGTCTGGAAATATGGCTCATTTCCGAACATATGAAATGAGTTGTTGCATTAAGGCATGAATAATAATTACTCGTGGAAACCAACAACTAATAATTTAATCGAAAACGGGATTCATTTCAATTACGTGCATAGGAGATGACCTCTTAAAAGAATAATTTATAGAGTTATTGCGCTTATCAATGTATTAAAATAAAACTACATAAATTATGAATGTGCCATTATATTGATTTTACACAGAGTCTCATAAATTATAAGTTATGCGCTGTATCTAAAACCTCATCAATTTCAAATTATTTTTTTTTCCTTTTTTAATCATTTATTTTTTTACGATTCATTGTTTGCAATTTGTTATTTTTATCTGACATGTTTTTCACTTTTTCGCTGTAAATTCAAATATGTTTGGAAGTGTTGGACCATTTTATTTACATATCAATTCATTCATGTTCGTTTGGTTTCCACTTAAACAAATATTACAACTATTTCGACTCAAATTCGAATCGCACTTTTTATAATTGCTTTTATCAATGCAATTCACAGTGTGCACTAAATGTTTATTTGTTTTTTTTGTCTAATTGGTACGAGTATGACAACATTTATGACTATATCTATTTTTAATTTATATTCATAAACGGAAAAAAGTGCGCAAATGTGTTAATTTTCATTGCCCATTCGCATTGTCGCGCTCTGATATTTGTTTATTTATGAGTGAATAGATATTCCATGATTTCTACACACACAGTTGGACTCTGGCTATGTGGTCTGACTTTGATGTGGGTTTCTAAAAATACATGTCTTAAAGTGCCTTCTGCTTGCCAAATGATTTGTCTTTCATCGACAACGACTTGGATTTTTGGCTGCCTTTGATTTCTATATTTATTTCGATTATTCCAGTTGAAATCGCACCTTGCCCTTGTCCAGCCTTGCACCTCTTCTTCCATGTTCTGTGCTGTGTCAAGTTTAATGAACATGGCCAAAGCTGAAAGTGAAAATGTGCTTTTCATTTCACAGCACACGTCGAGGCGATGCCTCAGAACTTGCCCCTTGTCTGATTTCAGAGAAACACGTGCCGCATGAAGTATGTTCAATTTTATTTGCATTCAGCTCTGACATATGGCATTCAAATACGACTGCTTCAAGGTGGTGCCGTTTGCGTGTTTGCCAACGATTAGGCAAATATTATTAGGCTTTGGAGCGTATAATATCTTTATTGGACAGACTGCAAGCCATAAAGTAGATGCACAAATGGACTTATTTATAATATATTATGTATAAGTAAAATGATGATGAGGTCTGCAAATTGTTTTCATTATATTTAAAGAAGACAAGAAAAAGGAGGTAACTTGGGCACGTAGCAGGGCGGAGGATATTATGCGTTATATTTCTTATATACAGTGGCTCACAGCTGAAACCGAGCAGTGTCAAGTAAATAATGTAATTGCCTGCCATAAACTAATTATTTACTATTTTTCAAAAATTCCAAAGACAGATGGTAGGTACATATATTAACCACCTAATACACTGGGGTTTCCCCACCTGCTAGGTAGAGTTATGTAAAAAAGTAACAGGGGAAATTTTATTTTATATTTTTTATCTATAAGGCTTAAATACAAAAATTGCACGCAGAATATTAATCTGAATTACGTATTAATCCGGAATAAGCAAAAGGAAATGGCCAGGGTTAAGTAGGCATCAGGACAAGTCTTTAAAAGTGAAATATATTTCATTAGCAATAGATTCAATATTAAGTAGGCAGCTCATTTCGAAAGACCTTCCTAATAAGCGGGTACTCAAAGTTGACCTTTAACTCCCGACTACGTGGGCCATTAGGTTTCCCCTGCGTCCATTAAAAAGAAACTCGTGTTCGCCCTGAATGAAGTGCCGCCCAATGAGCCGCATAATAAACAATTAATTAAGGTGCTAAGTACTAATAAACAAATAAGGCAACATCATCCTCCTTCCCCGAACATCCGCAAACAAAGCAGCCTGCCGCAAATTGCCCATGCCCAAGCCCAATGCCAGTGCTCAGCAATGTGGATTATTTAATCAGGTTAGCTTTTGGCCATATTCGAGCACAGACCAAGTGTCATTGACTGATGCGATCTGGTGGCATGAACTTCACGTTGAAAGGAAATTAATTATAAAGCACCTTTTGTTCATAATTTTAGCGAATCCTTTGTCCTTTTCCTCAACTGCGACCCCTTCTCGCTCTGTTGACTCTCGGTTTCTTCCGTTGCACCAGCTGCCTGTCGAACCCTGCTGCTTCATTAATAAACATTTATTTTTTCAATTGGAAATGGTTGCAAAAGGGTATATTGATTTGATGAAAATTAAAAGGAAGCATCTTCTGATCTTGGAGACTATTTAAGTGATATATAGTGAAATACCCCAGTTAGCGTCTGAAATGTATTCTCAAATTGTTTTTTTAAAGGGGAATTTCACAATACAACTAAGATATATTAAACAGCTGTGATCAGGGTATATCGCAGGAGAAACCAATCGACTACAGCATTTTTACATGCTATTTTTTTAGGTGGAGGAGGTGGTTGCTCCAAGTTGTCTGATTAATAACAGTGCTTGGTGGAGTTCAATTTTTATAACGCTCCGGTGAGCTGTCAACAACTGCCGTTTAGCGATGTCAAGTCGCCAATTATGTGCACCGTTAGTCAAATGAGGCAGGGTCGCAAGAGGTTGCCACCCACTGCGGTGTGTGGCGGAAACATTTTGCAATTTTCATTTCAACAATAGAAAGCAATTACAAAACAAACTCAACTCCAAATGAGAGTGTGCAAACAAGGCAAATAAAGTGTGTTGAAGGGGAACAAATGCGTTGCACGCGTCGCAACACTATTATGCAAGTTGTGCGAATGGGTGTGTGTGTGTGTGCGTGTGTTTAATGATAATAATATGCACACGTCTGGGCGGGCTGATGAGAGGTGTCAAAAATGGGTTGATTGGACACGCTTGGAATGAGTGTGCAGCTTAAATTGAACATATCTGCAACTAAATAAGCTATGCCAACCATTGAAGATATATCAATCAAGAATGCTCTCAAGCAAACAATTGATTCCAAATATGAAAAGTACCACAAGTTGAGTCAGTGGATTCAACGATAATCCGTTAAAGATGAGATGCAAAATCAATATCCCATAATGCAAATTGTTTTACTACTTAAAGTATTGTAAACATTTTTGTTGTACTTTTTGTATTTATCTATGTTGATGGCTATTAATCGACATTAATTAAATAAATTTAATACAATATAAATGTTTGTATGGGCTGCGATAAAAAACTTCAAAAACACACCACATATTGGAGTCGAAATCAAAAGTTGTAGAAGATTTATGAAAAAAAATATGTAAACATTTCTATTCATAGCTTTGAGTAGATTACTGAATTTAGTTTTTTAAGGTTCCTTTTGTTTCTGCCACATAATACAACTCATACTTAATCATATAGATTAAGAAAGTATAGTTGAGTATAAGCTAAGAACTATCATTACAAATAATCCATGCAAATATACAAATAAAACACGCACTCGAACTACTAACAAGCTACAATAAATATCAAACGAAACGTGCGCCGCGTCAGCATATTTCAGCAGAGCTGGACTCAGTTGCAAGTGCACAGAATAAAATATAGTTTCATCAGCATATTTGGGCAACGCTGGATTCAGCTTGAAATCTCCAAGGCCAACGATATTTCCACTAGAGAACCATCGTGGAACCCAAATGGAACAACAGACACCTTCACCAAAATAGGGCAACAGCGACAAAGTCAGAGCGATTTATAAGTATGATAAGTTAGATTTTACAAATTCAGTTCTAATAAGGCACTCACAGAAAACAGTTTAGGTAGCTACAAGGCAATTTTTAATTTATATATTAAATACTCCACAAAGTAGAGAAAACAAAGGAAAACTTATGTAATCACAGGTGTTTTTGCCTCACGTTGCTGGGTACTTGGAATAATTAACTATCAGACGGTTTTTTCTATGCTGTTATAATTGCTGCACTCGCCATTAGGCTAAGCTTTCGAGATTAGCTTGCCAACTGCACATTCAAATACTCCACGTTAATAAGCCTCGTTGCGAAATGGTGGTGCCCTTGATGCCATCTGCGTCTGCTGTGGGCGTTGCGCATACGCCGCGTGTGTTTGCACTCCTAATTACAATGGCGGACATCAAGCGGCTACTTGCACTCAACCAACAATGCAGCTCATGCTCCCATGAAGCGCCGCCCAGGTGCGTCGAGGAGACGAAGTCAAATTAAAGTCACTGAGGCCCGCTAAACTAGCAAAATACGCCGTGAAATGCAGCCAAACGGATGTCGTTGTCGTCGTGGAAACTTTGTGCAGTTTATTGTTGACTCGAGTCGACACCATTTCCGGCATTTGGGCGACAACAGAAACGTGCAACTTGTAGCTTGTAGCTTGCAACTTCAACCTGCAGACAGTTTGTTTTATGATTCAACGAGGCAACGAGCGTTGTTTGCCGTGGACTTCCTCTAATTTGTTCGCTATCCTGCCATGGAAATGTGCGAGACAACTTTGCGCTAAGAGTCACAGTGTTAGTTTTTGGCTAACTAGTTGATAAAGACGCTGGCTGACTGCCCCGTTGTTTTCTTGCTGCCGGCAATTAGCCAGTGAAGTCAGCTAGATGTGTTAGTCAGCTGAAAGTTGCCAGCAACATGGTCAGAAGCTTGGCAGTTCCATCAATCATTCAATCCCATCATAGCCTCTCGATTGACAAATAACCTTACTAGGAAAATATCCTTAGCAATATTTGCATAATTGACTCTGTTCCACTAATAAGCCATCAATCTTGTGAGCAAAGATAAATCATTGGTACCCAGATATGAAGCCAATCATTGTTATGCTCATAACTTTTTGGCATCACATTATTAACATCGGACGAATCTAAAGGCCTGTTTCCTTTACTTTACATAACTTTATTTTTTAAATGCGTATAAAGATTGAATAACTGGCAATAAGTACTTACGCACGCTGGCAAAAAATGTTTTCAATTTTCATTTACAATTTTATTACAATTATTTTCGCTTAAAATAAGTCATTATAATAAAACCACTTGTAATAAAAATATGAATGTGTTTAATGAAATATATTTGCATAAACATATTGAACGTATTTAATTTATGTTTATGTATATACATATTATTCAGAACATATTTTTTTTCCTTAATTTAATTTCTTTGTAAATTTTCAAAATATGTATTTTCTGTGGCAGCTGACTAGCTGCTATCCGCTCATTTTTACTCGCCGCGATTTTGCCAGATAAGTTTGATTAGTGGCTTACAATGAGTCACTGGCTGGGAAGTTCCCACGACTCCCTGGCAGAACATGTGGCAGGTGTTTACACGTATCCGGCTGTCCCAATGTTGTCCACCTTAACAATAACTTACTTTAAGCTTTAATGAAATTTAGATGAGAGCAGTTGAGCTTCGGTTCCTAATAAGATAATTGCCATATTTTGAATAAAAAAGTATATCTCTCCTTCATATCTGTATCAAATCCTAAAATCCTTTTGTTCAATTATATTCTTAATTACTCGCAATTTTGTACTTTTGCATATAAGTGGCTTGTCTGCAGATTAAATTTTGTAATTGTTTTGAACCTTCACAATTTTATTCACTTCACTTAATCAATTATACAATTAAATTCACTTAATGCACATATATTCATTCATTTCATATTTTTTTTGGGCAAACATGAATGTGGGCATGACAAAGCCCAAAAAATATTCCCATTGTCACATTCAAATTATTATTCAATTTATTTTTAATTTATGAAAATAAATGTAATTCTTGTATTTGTTGCGTGCAAAGAAGGAATTTAAATGAAATCCTTATAAATGCAAAATGACAGAGTAAGTGAATTCAATTAAATTAATGCCCTGCTTACTTTTAGCCTCGACATTCATAAGCATTTCCATTTTGAGGGGCGTCCTTCGTTTTGAGAGACAGACACACAAAAGGTACAACAAATATCAACTGCAAGTGATGTGCGCTGCTTGTTAGCAGACACCATCAAGGATAACAACAGCTACAGCAATAGCTGAATAAAATCAATAAAAAAGCATTTTCATTTCGACTGTCATTAAGAACGAGTTCTACACACAACGCAGCACATATATTTTCATGTAAACCGAGTCTTTACAAGATGCCAAAACTATTTCATAAACATTGAAAACATGTCGTTTTTTTGCGCTTAAGTGTGTAATAAAATGTAATAGCCCGGCAAAAGGACGTGGCAAAATTGTTGGCCATGCCCACGTACACACACACACACACAGACAGAGAGAGGGAGAGAGTGGCAGAGAGAGAGAGGGAGAGAGAAAGTCGTGTTGCTAGCAACTCAATTAAAACACTTCATTAACACATGCTGCAGAGTCGAATAGTGGAAGCAAATCCTTCAGCTGCCATGTACTTTTTAAGCACTATATTTAATGATAAAATGCTTTCGTTATTTTTTGTTATGTTTGTGTAGCATTAGGTATGAAATTCAATTGTGAGTGCATGCAACGAGTTTATGGCCTCAAAACATTATAGAAATCATACACCACAGAGCATTTATTGCGTTTCGCTCTGAGCCATTATTATTTTTTGTGGCTGTGCAAACATTTGCAAACTTTTCAGTACACTGTTATTTAAGCATTCGTTTGCGTGTTGAATTATGGCCCGACGGACATAAATTATAAGGCGCTCGCCATTAAAGGGTTTGACTAAACATGCAATCGCGTTTAGGCCAACAACAATTGCAGGCCAGCAAACAACAGCCAATTAGTCATTGAAATGGGAAATATACACTCACACACACACACACACCCACACACATACACATACACATACATTATTAAAAACGCATAATTAAAATACTCGCAAAAAGCTAAACAGAAGCCAATTATTGCTCATTTAGTTGTTGAAAATCACGGGACAAGCCGTTAATTAAAATATCACCAGGGCATTATTGAATGTTTTTTCTATTGCTAAGCGGTGTAAATATTTCCAAATTTACCCAAACGCTTTAAAATGTATACAATTTTAACTTTGTACAATATGTTAAGGGTCAAAGGTTAAACAAAAGGTGTTAGGCAATTAATAATTAAAGCAACGCTTGCAGCATTGTCGCCCATTTTCCACACTGAGGCGTAAATACTTCATCAAATTTGTTTTTAGTACTTAAATAATATTAAGCAGATTTTTAAAAATTACATAAGAAAATGTTTCAATTTTTATATATTTCTTTTACAATATGATCGTACTTCGACATACTTTAGATGATCGTTAGTTATATTTAAAATTTGTAATACATTCAAATTTAATGCTCTTCCTATAATCAAAAAAAAATGTGTTAAACATAAAGAAAACACTCGAATCATCATTTTAAAAGTATAAAGAAAAGTCTTTATTATAAATAATTAATTAATTCATATTTTCACATCTCTTTCTTTAAAGCTCTGTTAAATCCAAGAAGCGGCTGCGAAACCTCATCCAATTATGACAATTGCATTTGCCAGCCGCGAACGCAGCTGAATTGTGCATCCTCTAAAAGATGCTGCCAACTGGCAACAACACAGAAGCACTTCACTCATGGTTGTTTACACACACACATACACACACACACAATCACAGACAATAGCGCTTAGTCCCAATTGTAGCATACAAATGAGCGCAATTTGGGTAAAATCTGAAGTTGAACATCAACTGCAAACTCAGTTAACAAACAAGTCGGCGGATTTTCACGGATGTGTAACTGCAAACTGAAATCAATTAGCAAAATGTGGAAAATTGTAAAAATGCAATAAAAATTCAAAATTAAACTACATTCCATTTTAAATATTCTCGACCTTTGCTTTATGTGTTAATTCCACCTTGATATCCCAAAATTCAACCATTGACAATGTTTTAATTGAATGGCCCTATGATATATGAGCGTGGATAGCACAAGCCCAGGGTCACAATTCATTTCTCGTCTTTGCGTTGAAAAATATTACATATATAATATAAATCGGATACTCCTTCAGCGAGGCCACATTGTAAATCTTTGTATACAAATAGCTGTGCAGAGCTCATGTTTGTAAGAGTTATGTGTGCATTCCTATGAAAATCGCATGTGGATACCATGTAAGGTGTCCAATAAAGGTTGCATCTCTTGTGGCATGGCAGCTGCTCGAGTGCCAAGGGAAATGTATATGTAAACGTGCAACGTAAGCTGCCTCCACACATGAAATGCATGCTTACATATTAAACTTCAACCTGCGCCGAGGTGCAAACAGCAAAAATGTTGAGAGAAATTCGGTTGATGCTCACAGGAAATGAATGCATTACTCTCACTCTATTATTACGCTTCCCCAAACATACATGCAAATAATAAGAGAGACGACTTGAGTGCATTTCACTGTTGCCTTGAAAATATGTCCAGTGCAAAAACAACAGCTATGCCCTCATTTCTGGAGAATAGCCATAACAAATTCCTATTCAACCCATTAATTTATTTTATTTAAATCATCTGCTTCATTCTCATACACGTTTTACATACTCAGCTTTACATAGAATGTTGTGTGTTGAAGATTTTCTCAGTAGTATACAGTGCAAATGTTGCAAGAGGCAGCAACATGTATGGCGAATATTGCCCCAACTCAACCTCATTCAGTCTCCCACAGCGACAAAGTCCTCGAACAACACAAACAACCTTTTTCGAAAAAGCGAAAACAGAACAACATTGAGGATAAGTGCTGTATTCGGTAGAGCTTGACTTGACTTGAGTTGAAGTTAAGCATTCCTCCTCTATCATAAATCGTTCACATTGAAAATTGAGAAGACCAATTTTCTTACATCTTTTGCCTCCTCTGAGCTAGCTGGAAAACTTTCTCAGTTAATAATTTATAATTTGAATTTTTGATCGTGATGAAAAATGTGTATATCCAACTTGAAATGGATGAAAAATATAAAATACATCACATAAAATATTAAATTCTTAATTGAGTAACGGTGCAACAATATCAAGTATAGGAAGTGTTTTTTAACATGAGTAGTTAAAAAATATACATAAATTTCTTTATATAAAGTTGTGCTCTCTGCTGCAAATGCGTTGCAGCTGAAACAAAGTGTGGCTGTAATTGCAAAATCAATTTCCAGTCGATTTCCACTTTCCCTTTGAGCCACACCTACGCATAGCCGTCGGCCAAAGTTTATTACAAAAATCAATATTCAATGAAATTACGCGTTGCGTGGGCGTGGCAACGCTGGGCTGTGGCGCCAAGAATTAGCAAAGTTCGTTTTTTACAGCAGTAGTAAAATATCCATACAATCAAACACCAGGTGCGCAGTAAGTGATAAACCTCATTCAATTACTTCTGAGAAAATCATTTCCTGCTTAGGTTTATGTGCGCAAATAAGTTGAAGAGAATTTTATGCTTCTTGAGAATATATAACATTTTATGGCAAAAATGATAAGCCGAAATGTGGGTTGAATTGGACAAGATTAAGATTAAATTACATAAGTCCAAATCCATCCCACTCGTTCCATCTTTCAGGCATCTCATCTACCAACATGTATAGAATATATAACTTTAATAAATATAAAAATGTTTAAGAACAGATATAAAATTATAAATCAGTACTATTTTTAGCAGAGCTGCAAGCTTAATCTCTCTAGGCTTTTATATATATTCATACTTATTAATAGCAAAATTACATGTATAATACAATTTATAGTTAATATTAATAAATATAAAATTGATATGCTCCGCATGTCATTTTAATATTATTTGCAGTCTATTATTATGTTTATTTCAGATGTATTTATTAGCTGGCTTATCATTTCCGCCTACTGCCTGAAGTTGCCTATTTATTTTTGGTAATTTAATTTACGCAAATACCATTTGAACAACATAATTTGATATGCTGGCATACTTATTGCAGGGATTTTCAGTAATGATGTGCTCTTTACCCACATTAATAGCCAACGAACAAAAAGCAAATCCAACTCATTAACTTATTGTAATCCCCTCATAATCCCCACGTTGCTCTCTGCACTGCGCATTGTGAATTTAACTCACGTTTTACGAGTTGTTTGTCTCTCCCAGCAGCGTGTGTGGTCAGCTGAATGTTACCCGAGCCCAGAAGAACTGACGAATTGGAAAGAAAATAGAGTCTGGCTGCCACTAAGCTAATTAAAGTATTGAAGTTTTTGTCTAATTTGCTGAGAATGTTGTTATTGTTGCTCCTCCTTGTTGATGGGCTTAGTGGCATTTATAAGCATTGGTCGAAGGAACAGCAATTAATTCCATTAGCGTCGACAGCGTTGTCCTGGCTCCCGTTTACATTACCCCCGCCGCCTTGGCTGGCACGTGGACGCATTAAATGTGAATAGCAAAGTTCACAAGAACAACTGGCCTGAGGAGCCAACGTCAAGGCATGTGGGTAATCAGAGAACGCCGGATGTGGGAAGATTAAGAATCGCATTTTAATTGATCAAATCAATTGCTCAAGTGCCCTGAATCTGGACATCTTTTAAATAATTGTGCACTCAGACTAAGGCATAATGGGAGTCCAGGCAGCAAATGGCAATCAAAGCAAAAAAGCAGTGTGCGATAAAAAAGCTGAGTTTGAGAGCGCTGCCAAATCGGCTAATATGCAAATAAAAAATCTGTTTTATTCTACAAAATGCCCAGTCCGAAAGCTGAAGTTTTTTTTTTGCTACCAATGGCAATTACATTAAGAGGTCAATTTATTTAGGTACTTGCCTAGAAATCGATAGGAAAAGAAACTTCAGGATTTTATGTGAGGTTATGAAAACAAATTTTCATATTTAATGTATGCTAAATTTAATAGGAAAACTTTTCGTTATTAACTTAATTTAGACTCCAAAATTAAAGTTACTAATTAAATAAAATAAAACAGTTTAAGAAGGAAATAAGCAATAATAAAATAAACGTTATATAATAATAATAATTCTATAAATATTCTAAATTAATATTAAATATGCAGTTGCTTAATATTTTTAATGCTTAACTTAAGCTGATAATATAAACAAATATTTAATTATCCAAATGACCTCTGATTACGCCCCAATAAATTCCATTTAATCATATACATATGAATATATTTTTGTTGGTTAATTAATATGGGCAGCCAATGTGTTGGCTGTCGCCTGGAATTTATATATTATTTTTTCATTAGCTCTATTTATTCTTTCAACCGCAAATGACAGCAGTTGGCTGGCGTGGAATGCGTCAAAATTACATGTGACAAGCTCTGACTAAATAGTTTCAGTTGTTTACACACAAATTACATAAATTATTCATCACACACACACACTCAGTAAACAGACTCACACAAATCCACATTGATGAATACAAACTGTAAGCCAAAATAAATATGCTTTAATTTTTTGGGTCTTTGGTTACTACATTTATTTAGCCAGAATGTGTTGCACTAGCCATTGTTGATTTTTGTTTATGCATTTCAAATTGAATCGATGCGTTTTCCAGAATCATTTAACCTGATCGGCTTTTGACAGATGCCCAAAGCCGATCGCTTATTGGAAATACACTGCCCATCCGAGATAGATATCAAGGGTATTGCACAAAACCTGACAATGGACATAAATAGCTATTGACAATTAGCAGGCAGACAGCCCAGGCGGACCGAACGGACAGTCCGTAGTCTGCTCGAGCATCGAGCTGTGTGATTTATTGCATTTGTTGTTAATTTGTCTTGCCAATAGAGCTGCTGCTTTATACGGCTGCCTTCTGCAAACAAAAGCAACGCCAAATAGTTGTGCACACAGTGCGTATGCTTGATGTACGGCATCCATTGGACATTGAGCTTAGGCCACTGTTTCTATGTATGAGTGTGAGCCGGCATTTATTTATTTAAACCACCATTGAGTTATGGCCTTCAAGCGTAAGCCACAAACTAAACTGTTTTGTGGACAGCTCGCACTGGGAAAGAGAATGAGGCAGATTGAATCCAAAAGCATTAAAACTTTGCTTTAAATTGAACATTTTAAATTTGTCAGGAAAAAAAACATTATTTTTTTCAGTATATCCCGTTGAAATCGTTGAAAACAAACACACATTTAATTCGAAAATTAGCTTATAATTATTAATTGATTTAGCATCTAATTAGCGAAATATAATTAAAAATTTAAATATTCAAAAGTCAGTTTCATTTAGTAGTTTAAAATGCAATTAGACCTAAATGTTTTTTTGCAGTGCATAATGAATCCAGTTCAAGTGAACTAATTATTATTATTAAATAGCCAATAAGCAAAACTCTTTATTTGAATTTAAATGGCACTGCATGCAAATATGGACGCTGCATGAGTTAAGTAACACGTTTCTCGTGATTGAGTCGATATTGACTCTTATTCTATTTGGGTTAAGTTGATAATTGTAGTTAACATAATTGGCATCAACCACAATAAGGCTAAATACTTACAGGTGACCACATCACATGCAAACGAGGAACAAAGGACAGTGCCATTGCCAGAGCGGGTCTTTAGAGCTCTGCAGCAGCAAGGTGTTCGTAATTGTATGTGAAACTCGTTGAAGGCTTCAATTATGATGTGTTTGCACACAACCTACTCAAGCACACACACACATAATACACGCATACACAAGCACTTTGCCATGGCTGGTTGGGCGGGTTGTTGTTTCTGCTGCTGCTTGACTTGTGGAGCTGCAGCTGTTGTTGCTGTAAGTGCACGATAATTGGCGTAAATAGCAAAACAGCAAATTGCCATTAACTATTGGAAAAATGTGCGCTGCTTTTGCAGTCTGCTTCCAACGGGTCGAGTTCTGTTCGAGACTGCTGATGCTGCTGCTGTTGCTGTTGTGTAGGTGTCATGTGATTACGCGAAATGCAATTAAAAATATTTAAGCTGCAGCAATATACACAACAGCAGCAGCAGCAGCAGTTGTTGCCACACCAGTAGCAGCAGCAAAATAAGCGTTTATTAAAGCACTCGATCAGCTTAAAGCAGGTTGTCTATATGTTCCAATGGCCATCATCTTTGCTTATTTTTCAAGCTTAACTTGCAACGCTTCGCAGTTGTTTTTTGTTGCTGTTGGTGTTGCTGTTGCTGTTTCTTTTGCCGTCGGTTGTGTGCTCAGCTTATTATTGGCTGCAAAGTGGGGATTTTGTAGTGTTTTTACTCTGCATTTTCTCTGCAGTAGCTATTAATTAACACTTGCCTGTCCTTGCTGTGCCTGATACTTTTTTGTGTGCAGCAGTTTACACTTAATAAGTCGCAAACTCAGCAGCTGGATTAACAAAGTGATATCAGGTAATAACAATGGGGCTTAAACCAAACAAAACAAATATAAAAGTGGCACACACTCGTATGTTCAAATTCACGATATTATATTTCATATTTAAATCTCTAAGTAATGGCTAGACTTAACATGCAGACTCGAAGTTCTGAGTAAAGTAAAGTATGACTTTAAGCCGGTTTCCTTTTATATCCTTGTTGTTAGGAACTTCTAGCCCACTATTTGCTTAAGGTATTGAGTATGTGTAAATATAGACAAAATAAATACTTGTTGTTGAAAAGTTTTCTTTTGATTTTTCAACAGTATTAATTATCTAGAGTATTATTAAAATAATAAAAGAAATATAGAAGACCAACATGAAATGTCTGAACATTATTTTTATGGATCATCGTATCATATGAAACATTAATTATATTATAATAGGCACTAATCATGTTGCTAAAATTAAAGCAATTTTTAGTAGAGATTTATTCAAAAATAAACAAGAAAGAATAGTTATCTTTGGTAAATCGAAGTTAAAATGCCCTGACCGGTGTTAATCCGCTAAAAAATATTTGTTTGTTTCCCTACTCACAATTTCACTTGGAGGTCTGGATTTAAACTGATAATTTAAAATTTATAGATAGAAGAATGTGGCTATACCGACTACACCATGGAGTCAAAAGAGTCTGAAAACAAAACAAAAATAATAACACATAATAAAAATTTTAAGTACTAATCTCACAAAGTCGATGATATGGGAAACCAACTTTGTTCTTTGATTAAGCAGAAAAGGAAAAAACTTAAGAATTTATGCACAAACTTAAAAAAGATTCATTCAATCTGTAAAGCCAAAGCAGCCTTTTATCTAATAGACCACTTCTTATCTTTGTCAGCTGCCAAGCAAATGTTTTTACAAATGCGCATAGTTTAGAATAATTTGAAGGAATTGTTCAAATTATACGAAATGCGCCCCACACACACACACACACATAGAGAGTATAAAAAACATTGCATAATTTGGAGGAGCTTAGTTTGGCAGAAGCCATAAGCGCATTTTAAACAGCAGCAAGAAGCCAGAAAGAGTCTTAGCCAAAAATACGTTGCAAGCTGCGCCACTTGAAGCTCAACTGGTGCTGCTTATGTTAATTTACATGTCTGATGGCCTCACAGCTGAGGCTAAGCAGCTACTCACCTGCAGGCGAAGCTGGAGGCGTGGCAGTAGGCATGTTGTGACTAATGCATAAAAATACATATATAATGTGTACATGTAATTTATACAAATATATATATGCAAAGCTACGCGCCTCAGCCTATGCCTACACTAAATACACTCAGAAAAATATACTTAAAAATGTACCTAAAATATATACCTAAAATATATACAGTTTTTCTTGTTTTAGAAATAATTTTTGAATTTAACTTAATTTAAATATGACTGTTTCTTCTATCTTTAGCAAATTCATTTCATAAAATTAGAAATGCAAACGCTAATTTAAAAAAAAATCTTTCTAAAATGTAGGAAAAAAAGAATGTATTTTTTCGAGCTAATCTTTTATGTTAGAGATTAGCTGTCGTCTGCCTTAGAGGCCGAGTATCTCAGAGAGAAGTCAGTCAAATTAAATCATATCAGTTTTAAAGGTGGAATATTAAAGTATAATTGCTTATAATATAATTCTTCATATATGAAAACACACTGGAAACTGAACATATTTTTTCGAAATTTAAGTAAAATTCACCCTGAAGCTTAGAAATAAAGACACTGATTTTTAGAAAGCCACAATTTTTAAGTATTAATTATTGAATTTCCCTTTCTGAAAATAAAGAAATTTACTAAAATTTAGGGCGATTTTTTTATGAGTGTGTGCCTATGCCTATGCATTTGGAAGAGCTACGCCCACCTCTTTGGCATCCCTGCATGAGCAGCCGCGCGTGTTTTATGGCCAAACAAAATGAGTTTCTCGCATGCCTGCCCAACCTCTGCTTTGCTCTGCTCTGCTCTGCTCCGATGGAGCCAAATGCATCTGCATTACGTGACTCTGTAGAGCAATGGAATGGAAGGTGGGAGGTGGGATGTGGTTAAGTTGGCTTTTATCCGGCAGTTGGCAGTTGGGCGCCATAATTGAGCTGAATATAGTTTGCATAAAAATGCAAATTGTCACATATCCTGCACATTTCTATTTAGTTTTGTACATTTACCGCCGCCGTCGGCTCACGTTGCAAACAGTTTGCGGCTTATCCCGCCTATGGCATCTCTATAACGTTATTTGGTCGTGTTTTGCCATACTAAACACCGGCTTTGTTACCGAGCCCCGAGCTGCCAACTAAATGGCTGGCAATTTGTATAGCTGGCGATTGTTTGAATTTATACTGCGTAATGCAACTTTAATTGAAATGCAACCAAGCGAAATTTCACGTTGCGTGAGAGACTCTAAAATCGTTGGCTAATTGTTCTTTGGCTGCGCAATCATAGTAGCTGGATGGGTTTCGTGATATGACCAATTAATTAAGACCCATCAGTTCCCAGGCCACTAAAATGCACATTAAATAAAACCGTAACTTTAAATACTGAAGATGTGCTAAATCCAACTAACATCCTACTAAAAAAGTATCTCTTCTGACATCAGACGAGAAAACTTAGCTGTGAGAAACCTATGAACAAGTATATTATAAGACCACAGAAAAAGAATATATTATTTTTCGCTTGACGGGGCATAAATCAGTGCTTCGTTTTAAAAAGAAATTTACGGCCCTTTGCATATTAACATGCCTGGTCGGTCGCAAATGCGGAAAAAACATGCATGGAAAACTAAATAAGATGTACAAAGAAGAGGATACCCAAAAAAAAACCAAACACAAAAAAAAGCAAAGAGGACAACAATAACAACAGCTTTAGCTAAAAACTGGCACAGATAATCAGGACACGTGCAATGGCGTCAGTCTGTGGCCGCGAGGCTCTTAGCAAAGTCAAATAAAGCCCAAGAGAGGCCCAGACAAGGAGTCAGACAGAGCATTTCACATATGTCTACAAACGTCAGAGTGTGTGTGTGTGTGTGTACGTGTGTGTGCATATAAAGAACAGCACAACCACACACACACACACATAAAGGATCTACTTTGTTTGCTCGCCGGATGCCAACGGGCGCCATTTTGTCGCCGCTGGACATTGGCCTGATTGTGTTAAACGTTAACAAAACTCAACTCAAATGGGCGCAAATGCTCGCAAATTGTTTAAACAAATTTACTTAATTTAACATTATACACATATGTTGACTGAGCTAGGTATGCATTTCTGGTGACAGGCTGACAGAGATAAATTATTTTCAGCTTATCAGGTGCTTACAAAAATATTTATTTAAATATTTAGCTGACCCAGTAAAGCGGTATTAAATGCTTCAAGAAATTGGCGTACACTTAAAATAAAAATTCATTTAAAGAAAACTTTTCAAACGAAAGCTGGCTCAGCGAAAATAATCGATTCTTTTTTAAGTTCTTATGCATATTCCAAGAAAAGTCTACTTCTTCATGAATAAATTAGAATACGTTTAACTTATAATTCCAATGACGGCTTCGTCGAGAATTTAAAAACAAATTTTTTTTACTACTCTCAAAATTATTCAGAAAGTGTATAGTTTTGAGTATGGCAAGAGTGGGCTGCTTTCAATGCTAAAGTGTCACAAATTTGGAAGATGGATGATTTCTTTCTTCTATTAGACTGATTGGTTTATGTGAACTAATCACAGGCGGCATTATATTCTGGTTCGCATGGTGAACACTCTTCATGCGAGTATCTAATGCAGATGAGATATAAATCTTTTCACAAGATTGCGAGCTGCAGGTGCGGTTTCAATTTAATTGCATTTTCCTCTGCATTTTCATTGACGGTGCAGCAAAGTGCAAGACATGAGTTGGGCGAGAGAGGGGCAAAGCGAATGACAAGGGATTCCTTTTACGCATTATTATTTAACTAACAAGTAACTAGAAAAGTTTTAATACTTTGGTAACTTTCGCTTTAAATTGTGCGCAGCGCAGAGGACAAAGTGGCGCAAAGATGTCGACGACATCCGCGTGTAGCCAGAGGCAGGCAAAGGCAGTCAGCCGAAGAAAGAGAGCGGACCAAAGGAGAGACAGAGAGGGAGAGAGAGTCAAAACTATGTTTAAATTAAATAAGATAAAATCTTATCAAAATGAAAATAGTTTTACCAGCGTGTGGCTGCCACAGAGAGAAAGTCGATGTAGTGTGCAAGCTTATAGTATTTCAATCACGAATATTTCTCATCAGATACTTTGCGGGTTATTTTATATCGGAATAATTGTGGCTGATTTACTTAATCAGCAACAGCATTTCATAGAATTCATTATGGTATAGCTAATGCTGAAGCTTTGATGTTCCTAGGTTGTCAGCCATAATGTATAAATTCATATCACTAATGAATGAAATGTAATTTTTGAAGAATTTGAAAGCAGACAGGAGGGAGGTAAGTTTGAATAAAGACAAACAGACTTAGCTTTGGTGCAAAATGTATATATGTACGCTGAAATTAAATCAAAATAACACTGCATAATATTTAGAAAATAATATGTAAAGCCTATTTATATTCTGCAAAACATAAGCAGATAAAACGCTTCTTCTTCCGAATGTTTAATATTTATAGCTAAAACTTACCAAAATATTGTTTTCAAAGCGGTGGCCCAACTTTTTAATTTAATTAAAACATTAATTTTAACATTATCGAATATAATTGGAGAATAATCTATTTATTATTGACAATGAAACACAATAAAAAACCAAATTTTTTAATATGAATATGAAAACTTCAATAGTTTAGTTATATCGTTGTTTCATATTAAATCAAAATTTATATTAAATCAAAATATTGTGAACCCTTCTTTTTTCTATAATAAAATCACGTTCAGCACGTCGACGAATTTTACTGAAAAGTAAATTCAACTATTAATTTAATTAATCACGTACTATAAAAAAAAGGAAAAGTGAACTTTTCACACATTGAGTGGATATTTTCATTTTAAACTTTTCGTCAGAATTCCATAAAAACAAAATGTTTAATAAAAAAAGCTTGTTCACTAATTAAGTCAACCAAAATTTATGTGGTTATCCTCAACTTTTTTGTCCGCATAGTTTTTTATTATTATGGAAAAAGTTTGCAGAAAAAGGAGATGCAAAATTGAGGCCAAAGCAATCTGTGTGATTTAGCGGTATGGCCACAAAATTTAACGAAAAATTTACTGCCACCTTTGTGGTAAAGATTGGCCACTCTAAAAAGTCATTGATAAATATGCCAAGGACAAAAGTTTTGCCCTCAAAGCTATGCAATATGGCGCTGGCACATGACAATGACAAGTCAAAGGGGCCAGACAGGCAGAAATGGTTTCCAGGATATGCCACGGAAGTTCCTTTCACACACATACACACAAGCACACAATCATCGATTGGTCAACTTCTGCTTGTGCGTCCCAGTCATTACCTGGTTCAGTCTCCAGTTCTTTGTGGCATAAACTCACAGGAAGTACGCACAAAGGTTGCACTTAACCCCGTCAAGCTATTCCAGCTATTACACGCTCAGAAAGTTACGCCAGCTGCTGGTGCTAAAATGCATCGATGCTGCTTGTGAAACTGAATAATGGACGAAATGATAGCACAATTTGATTTGCAGCGCTGAAAGTATTTGTGTACCGAAGACATACCCAATTACATAAGGGAAGTGCACTATAAAAATGATGTTTTCCCGTCAAATAACTTAAAATTTTAGTGCAATACTTCAATTATATAATTTGCCTGACTTTATTATCTTCTGTCTTTCTCCTTATTTTATAATTTTTCTTTCCTTAACGTTGCTTCTAGTGCTTAACATATTATTGTAGTTTTTAAATATGAATCAACTCTGCATAGGAAATCTTGAATATAAATCACCACTTCAGGTTCCAAAAAAGGAAGTCACTGTGATTAAAGAGTTCACTTTACTAGCTTCCCTAAACGTCAGACAGGAAAAGTGCATACTTCAGATAGTCAAGCTGGCTTAAATTCTCTTGGCTCTATCCAAGACAGAGTTAAGCGAGTAAAAAGCATAGTCAAAAATGGTTGGTAGAACGGGGCTCTCTTCCCATTCAGCCAGAAACCGCTCAAGCACTATTATTTACATAATGTAAGTTTTTAATTTACCATTTTAATTTTAAATTATTTAATTTCCTTCTAATTTAAATTTAATTTTGTTTTTATAAACATTTTCTATAATTTCTGGACTGTTTTTAGTCCACATTAATAAATAAATAAGTGCTTATAATTAATCCGAGGATGAAAAACAGTTTTAACTAATGACATATGTCGCTTTGACAATTTGTCAACATTAAATATATTTCACCTTTTCAGTTTTAATAACTGAGCTGATGACTATAAGCATTCTAATGGCAAGCGAATAGTCCAATTAAGACCTCCCTATAAACGCTAAGGGTGTGGGGAGCAGTCAAGAAGCTCGCCAAGATGGTCCTGATACCTGAGTTTGTCAGTTGAGAAAAATAATCGGAATACCCGATTACCGAACTGTAAGTAGAATTGTTGAATTAAACTTGGCGTCACATCACACAAATTGGACTCGAGCTGTTCTTATCCACCCGGCCAAACTTGAGTTTCCCGCCCGTCGCACATAACTCAGGCGGCTCAGGTTATTAGCGTAATGCAGCCGCGATTGTCGCAGCAGGATGAGTGGGGTCCATGGGATGCCTGGAGCCAGGCAGAGCCGTAGAGATTGCCATGTGCATAAGCCGCAACGTGTGCAGCATATAACGCTGATAAATGGCTCTGTGAATGCCCTGGCGAACCGGCAACTGGCAACTGGCAACTTGAAACTGGCAACTTGAAACTGGTAGCTTGGAACTGACTGGTTTAGCATTTGCATTTGAAATTTATAAGCAGTCATAACTATAGACTCTCCTCTCCACAATCCGTTGCACATCTGCAAACGAAATTTGCCATTATTCGCGGTTCTTAAGTAAAACGCGTGACGAACTGTGCCAAGAAATATGTTCAAAATGCAATAAGTGGGAATGGAGAGAATCGCAAACGGTTGGTATAATCTATATTACTGCTATGCTGAAGCATAATGAGTGGAATATGAAATCTAAAAACGTTTCTTATAGAAACCGCAATGTATTCAATATTTATTGAGCAAGCGCAAATATAATCGTAACCTGAGAGCCCCATCAAATCTTCAACTATTCACTCGTGAAATATTTACTGCTCGTGGCGCACCAGCTGCAGATGGAAAATATACTTCATCCTGGCAATACATCTTAACTTGTTTGTGAGCATGTCCAATAAGCTTGATTTTAGTGCGCAAATAAAATGCAAACATAAATATCTTTACGATTCAATGCCAAATTGACTCATAATCTATGTTTGCTGATGGCACAACAAAATTGTCTAAAGGAACAACAGAAAAATTAAAATTACTTTCAGTTTGCGCCTCACTTGCGTGATGACTGAATGATGATGATGCTTGAATGCTAAGTGAAAAATTATCTTTGAAAGACAATTAACATTTATTTCTTCACGGAATGTCGCCGAATATGTCAGAGAGTAAGTTAATGGGCGATAAAAAGGCACTATAAAATCATGACATTGTCGGGGCCCATAAAATAATGTGTTTGCCAAATTTATACGTTTAATGTGCTTTGCTCAGCTAAAAATGAGAATTAATTCGACAAACACAATGGAACATTAAAACTAAATTAAATGAATATCATAGAAGTAAATCAAAAAGTGGAAATGTAAGTAAGTCCTCAAAAATCTCAGCATATAAAATTAATCAACCAGTTTATTAAACTTCAAACAATTGAAACGAATTTTTAAAGTGAATTTCTCAATATAACAAGCAAAAAAACAAGCTTATGCTAATGGAATATTCCCATACGAGATAAGGATTGCAGTTGAAAATAGCGATTTTATTTAAAGTGAAAATCGAGCGGGCTTTCCACACGCACGTATAAATATTTATGCAAAATAAATGGATGTGGAGCGGCGCATAGAAAAATTCCAAGCCCGAGCTGGAGTACATAAAGGCGGTTCGAGAGAGCAAGCTGCCTGCTTATATTACGGGAACGCATCGTATAAAATGACACGTTTTAACACTCGCACACTCGCACACTCGCACACCCGCACACACACACACACCCACACACATGAGGGGGGCGAAATTTGAGCTGAAGCGGGAGCTGTGCATGTGGCCATTGTGTGCAGCCCTGCCACAGATGGGTGCATGGGCAAACCAGCCGCTGAGCGGGTGTGCATCGAGGCAGTTGAGGAGTCGCGTCGAGTCGAGTCGCATCGAGTCGTGGAGTATATGGCAAGAGAGCACATGAGCTATAAACCGCACTTTTACGTGCACCAAGTACGGTGTCACAGTACAATAAAAGTGCACTCGACTCCATTCCGTCAGCATACTTAAATATATAGATTTTAAATTTGGCTGTCTTAAAGTGAGTGTATTAAATAGTATTTTCACTGCTCGTGTTGCATCGACAACTTGTGGTTATGGCACATTGCACAACTGTCGTTACGGCAAACATGGTAAATAAGCAATTATTTTGCAATATCTTTGAGATTGACAAAAACCTTTCTCTGTCCTCGTCTCTTTGAATCTGTCTAACTCGATGCGACGGGTGTAAAAAGAAACTGAAATGCTATCAATGTAGCAAGGATCAGTTTTGTGGCAAACGGCAAAAGGAAAGCCAAAGTAAAATGTAAAAAAGAGAGGAAACTCTGCAAAATGCTAGGGAAAAATCACAGATACGAATCCAAAAAAGTCTCGAGGTTGGCCACAAGGCTTTCGATAAATAAATCCCTTAACTTCCTATTTAATTATAATATTCAAAGTAGCAAAACTGACTAATAATCTAGCAAGATTTCACATAATTGCCTTGCTTTTGTAAAACAGTTTTAGAACTACGAATTTATTTCATTCTAATTAAGCTAACGAGCAAGAATGTATCGTGCAACATGCACACACATTCAATTAATAATTAATTTAATTAATTTTCTCTATGTCGCTATTTACTGCGGTTTTCACATAATTTGCTTGAGGTTTTTACAGCACTGATTTTAATTAGTGTTACAAATGCGAAATACAAGAGTTGAACACGCAATGTTAGAATGAAAAGCTATTTATTTAGCTATTATTTTTATATTTGAAGTAAAAACAGCCAACAATTAAGCAAAGAGAAATTAAATTAAATGTTGAAAAAAAGATATACAAATGGATGTAATAAATAGTTAAAATTACTGCAAGGATTGGGAAAACTTTGTAACTTAGTAGTAAGTATTATTGTTATTATTATTATTTTCATTATTATTATTATTTTTATTATTATTATTGTTATTATTTTTATTATTTTCATTATTATTATTATTGTTTTCATTATTATTTTTATTATTATTAGTACAAGAGTCCAACATTAGCTACATTTAAGTGCAATATTTTATTTTTTAAAACACATACTAACTGACATATCATAAAGTACAAAGAGTCCCCACACATGTAACGCCCTTGTCATTTATTCCCTTCACACATATAATGTGGAATTTGGTTAGTACACTATCTGTTACTGCCCTCGTATAAGCCAACTCGCCCATGACTGAAAATGTGACCAATTCGCTGCTTTGATGGCACCTCAGAAGACCGCAGCCAGCAGCACTGAAATAACCATCAGCTGCAAATACTGAGCTGCTCAAACATTTGGCTAACTATTTTTTGGCCAAGCCCTAAACAGTTGTGCTACCTTCCACAGTTGCTGGTCGCTTTTAAATTAAGCAGTTTGAAATGCTGCCCGCAGCTAGAGAAACGTTGGCCGACCGACCGCAACCGCAAACCGTTTCTCCACATCCGTGTGGAGTGTGGAATAGAGGAGGGACGGGAAGATGAGTGGAGTGGAGTGTCACCGTTGTAATCGCTGTTGTAGTTGCTTGTAAGTCTGACAACAGCAACAGCAGCAAGGGGAAGGAGAGAAGAGTGACTGCAACTGCAACTGCAACGGCAAATGCTGGCAAGATAGCAGCCACCAAATGATAGTTAAGAACTATGAAGCAGTCGATGGCCAACAAAACTTCCATTTGCCAGCTTTATTTTTTTAGTTTGGTTTTTTTTTGTTTATTGCCCGTATTCCTAGCTGGCCATTTGCTTTACGGTTAGCCAAGGCGAGTTGGTCAGTCTGCCGAGCTGCCGTTGCCGTTGCCAGCCATTTTAATTTCACTTTATGGTTCTCAAACACAAAATCCGTTTGCCACTTTAGATATACACCGAGAGTGAGCGAGAGGGAGAGACTGTGTGCGAGATAGATAGAGACGGTCAGAGAGGGATACCCAACCAGGTGTAACCAGGTCTCGTTTTTATCGCCTTTGTTTGTTTGCTGGAGGATGGTTATTGTTTGCGTTACTGGCTATGCCATAAAAACTGAAATTAAATAGGGTTCCCTTCAAGAGACGCAGAGAGGCAGAGAGTTAAGTCGAATAAAGAGCAGATAAATGAAGACACCGAGCGTGAAAGGGACAGCAAGTGGGAGTAAATCACGGTGCATGTTGCAAGGCAGCTTATTGCAAAGCATTCAAGTGGAACAAAAAATCGGGTGTACAACAGAAAAATAAATAGAAAGACTAATAGTCCTACAAATTCAATTTCCTAGGTAAGACCCAGAACTCAAGGAGCAACACAAGAGGCGTAACTGCTGAGATACACAGAAAAACCAACAAGTTTTTCAAACCAGAAATCATTTTTATCTCTACGACAGATGCATAATTTAATAGAAGAGAACTCTTAGGAAGCTCAATTAACTGTTTTGGAGCACCTGCACTATTTATCATAAAAGAAGATTGGATTGCTTAAAAAAAGATGCTTAAAGAGTCCACTTGAAAATGTACTCAAAATTCCAATTTTAAATGTACACCTAATAAAAATGGAAGAAAATAATGTATTTATATATTATATTAAGACTAAATCTTTCTCTCTTTGGTGGTAAAATCAATGTGATTACTATTGCTGAGCAGTAACACAAGTTGCTTGTGGGGTCCCAAATATTGTCTGAAATGCTTTACACATTTCGTTTCAAATTTAAATACCATGTGCAAAGCCAGAAAAATCATAAATCAGTTTTGGTCGAGTGCTGGCAAACAACGCATATATGCCAAAAGGAGGAATATACAAAAATATAAATAAATAAATAATCTTAAGCGCCATCTCAATTGTGGGTGACAATATTGTTCTTAATGATTTTTTATGGCATTTACCGAAAAACACGAGATACAAGGATAAAGACAGAGAGGGAGACAGCGTGAGAGTGCGAGTGAGATGGGACAGGAATGCTGGAATCCTGTTGTTACATATTTTCGCAACGAATTGGATTTTTGGCTGGCAGAATACAACGAGAGAAAAGAAAGAACAAACAACTGGGAAAAGGAGCAGCAGGACCAAAAATGCTAAAGCATATGCGTGTTTGCAAAACAACAAAGGACATGAAAAGTGGGAGGGGGCGTGTTGGGAGCAGCAGCAACTGAAAAGAGCTAAAAAGAGCTGAAAGGGGCTGTAGAAGTTTGAACATGATGGGGTTGACTTAAGAATCTGGGGTGACCTGCAAACTAAATGGCTGGCAAGTGCACAATGCAATTTATAATCAAGTTAAGAACTAATTGTTGAGGCTAGAAACAAGGGATCTCTTAATGCATCTGCTAATTAAACTGGCGTCTAACGAGCTACGAACTGCAAAAGCTAATTAGCTTTGAAGTATTCCAATTGCAATAGAAGGCAATGACAGGAGCGACTTACTTGTATTCAGGGCTGAATCGAAAAAGCGTTCGAAAACCGGAGATTGTCAACACGGAATTGCCACAAAAACTTCTGAACTAAATAAAACCAAAGAAGAAAAAAAATCAAGAAGGATATGAAATAAACCAAAGTGTTTCGTGTGAGCAATGTAAGTTCAAACAAAGTTGCATCAAGAAATCAAAGTAACTTTCTCCGCTACGCTTTCAACAAGCTTCTGCTTTTTCTTGTGCTTTTTTCCATCATCAACTGCTTTTCACTTATAGCAAACTTTTCCCAGCCAACTTTCTGCCTGACCAGAGAAAATTTATATTCTGCACACTGCCACACGATTAAATTGATATCTGGCCACACTGACTAACTCACACAGTTTTTCCAACTACTGCCATACTCTTTACTAGCACTCTGGAATTCTCCAATTTTAAATTCTCTTTCTACATCTGGTTCTTCCTCGCTGATGTTTTAACTGCTTTTATTAGTTTCAGTCTGCTTGCATTGCCAAGATTGATTACCAATTTTACGTAATATAAATATAAGATAAATAAATCAGCTCAGTCTTAGAGCTACAATTCCTAAATGTGGAAGGCAGATTATAATAATTGTTTTTATGAAAAACTACTTGAATGACTGAATGAAGTAAATGATTTAGGTTTACTTCTTGAGCATAAGTTATATTTCGGTAGCCATATTTAATTCACAGACAACAAAGCTTTTCAAGTTCTTGGTTTTATTAAGGAATTTGATGACACTTTTTACTTCTATTGTCGTCAAATTCTGGAATATAGATCTTGTGCGTAGTCTCCTCAATATCCGATTTAGCAAAACAGATTGGAATCTGTGCTGCTGTATTTTTTTGTGGCGACCGTTCTTAGTTGACATTAAATAAATAAATAAATAGTGTATTGCGAAGTTGGGAATAGAAATTGCGTAATTTTCTTACTGGTTTTTGTCATGATTTTATCATTTTTTATTCATAAATATTTATCATGCAATATTTTGTTGTTCTCACTTCAGTTTTGAGAGTATCTTCAACTCTCAGTTGTCTATTTATTTATATATATATATATATATATATATATATATATATATATATACATATATAGCAAACGGCAATGGAAAAATGATGCGTGTTACTTATACTTAGCCAGAGTAGAACACAAACAAGAAGCCAGAAACCGAAGTTCTTTTCGACTTTCCGGTCACTGCTTCCACTGGGTTAATTAAAAAACTTTTATTGTGTATTTGGGATTTGGAATTGTTGAATTAATTTATGGCATATTGAATTGCACGTGGACCGACTACAACTAAAGCTAAGAACCGTTTGAAGGGGGACTCATCCAATCGGGCATCGCCTGCTGAGCTCGACTGGGATCAGCTTCAGTTGGAGCAGTGCTGGTTCTCTCTGCATGCCACTCGTCCGATAGATAGAATTGAAATCCATGCCTGGCTGCCATTTCGTAGGCGGCCATTGGTCCCCGGGAGCCAAAGTCATAAGGCAGAGGCTTCGGTCGCTCCACGTCGATGGAGGCCAGCAACCGTGAGAAGATGCGCCAGATCTCGCACTGCTCATCGGTGCGCATGAAGAGCATTTGATTGCCGGCGAACACGTCCAGCAATAGACTCGGAAAATTATCGGGCATGGTTCTGTCCCGTCGCATAAGATTCAGTTCCGTTTCACGGAGACAAAGATCCTGTCCGGGCTGCTTGAGCATCATGCGCATGAAGAGCTGCTCCCGTGGCGAGAGGCGCAGCACGAGCTCATTAGGAATGCTACGTTGACCATCTCTATGATCACATTCCATCGATTTGTACTGGACTCTCACCTCCGTTTTGCTCTCGTTAAGGGCTTTACCAACTCGAAGGATGAACGGAACTCCCGTCCAGCGTTTGCTCTGGATGCTCAAAATAGCCATGGCAAAGGTGGGTGTCAGGGAGTCGTTGGGTACGTAGGAGTGCTGTGTGTAGCCCACCTTGGTGGGATCAGTCTCCGTGCCATTGTTGTAATACTGACCCAGTACCACATCGCTGGTGTCCAGTGTGATGATCTGCTTGAGCACCTTCAGCTTCTCGTCTCGCAGGTCCTCCACACGGTTGCTGTACGGCTGCTCGATGGTCAGCATCGCGAGCAGCTGCATCATGTGATTGGTCATGCAATCCCTGACGATGCCAAACTGATTGAAGTAATCGGCTCGAGCCTGCACCGGCCCCTCACACTTCACGCTGATCATAATCGCCGCAATGTGTTTGTTGCTCCACGTCTCTGACCAGATGCGATTCGTGAAGCGCACTACAATCAGATTCTGAATGACCTGTTTGCTCAGGTGGTGGTCGATCATGTAGATCTGCGACTCCCGGAACGTCTGGCAGAGCTGCGTCTGGTAGGGTCGATAGGTGAGTTCGTTCCTCGCAAAGGGTTTCTCGACAATCACACGATTCCAGCCCGTAATCGTGAGGCACTTCGCGCTGATATTGAGCGTAACCTGATCGAAGATAATGGGCGGAATGGCCAGATAGAATATACGATTGGCCAGCGTCATGTTGTGTTTCATCTCCTGTCGCACCATCGCTGCTGTGAGGTCCTCGTAGTCCTCAGGGTTGTCGTATTTGCCACAGCAGCAGTGCACATTGCTCCAAAAGCTGTTGTACTTCAAAGGATCGCGATCCTTGCTGAGACCCATGTAGGGCACACATTTGATGCGATACTTGCCGAGCTCTATTTGGGTTCGGCAAAAGGTGAAAATTTTGGTACCCTGCGGCAGACGATTGTCCCGATAGAGTTGCCAGAGTGCCGGAAAGATTCTACTGAGAGCCAAATGACCTGAAGCGCCAAATATCACAAAAGAACAGGCGGTTTCATTGCTCGGATCGATGGGCAGCATTTTTCGGGCTCCAATTCGAAATTTTTATTTGGATTTATCAAAATTTGTATTTTTCTTTTTTAAATGTTGAAATTTAAAACAAAGTGACACAAATACTCTGCACTTAACAGTCCATAGATTATTGTTGAGATATAACTATTAATTTAATTGAAAGATAATCGACAAATATCAAATATTATCGATTGGCGATGCTGAGAAGTTTTTGCTATAATTGCTCTAATTGGCAAGATTGCTTCGAGAATTATATATTATTGAAATCTATGGATAGCTCAAAATATCGATAATAAATAAATAAGTAAATAAAACAAAACCAGGATTAAACAAAAAAAAAAATACCACAACTCTAAATAACATGGTGAGTTACCTTTGCCGTCAAGAGAATTGTTATTTTCAAAAATTCATAGCGTTTTTTTCTGAGTGTATGTAAGAGCTCGAACATTTCTGAGAAATATGCATAAGAAAACAACAAAATGGAATTTATCAAGGTAGCCTCGTCAATTAAGTCAATTTCCAAAAGCAACAATGTTACCCTCATCAAATTCTGAATTTTACTTGAAGCTGAATTCCACTGAGGCGAGTTTTCTTTTGTGAACCAGCACTCATTTTCAAAGAAGCCTTTCGGAAAGAAACAGTTTGCAATTCGCCTCATTCACAGTTGCAGCATTTAAAACGCATCAATCGTCCATTTCTTAATTCTTCAGCATTGGTCAGTTTTGCCCTTTTACACACATTGCTGCTTCGTGGCAGGAAGGGAGGAGGAAAGAGCAAAAAACATGGCAATAGCCTAAAGCCAGCAAGGATATGAAGCTGCAGGCGGCGAGAAACTAAGCATACAATTGCCAGGGCAAAGCTGCACAGTTGCAGGAAGATAACAAGAATAGTGCCAACAGGAAGCGAGACGTGCTGCACCAATTGCACAGGCAAAGGGGCAAAAGCAAAGCTGCCAGTTGCACATTGAGATTTTCTAGCAACTATTGTTGTTGTTCCTAGCTGCTGCTGCTGCTGGTGCTGCTGGTGCTGACTGCAATTCAAATTCAATCATTACAAATACCCTAAGCTCCCATTCAAGTGCATTGAATGCCCCACGCACATAATGATGATGATGATGATGATGATGATTTTTGTGCTGCTTCTGCTGCGTTGCCATTTGCTTTGTGCACATGTTGTTGGGGGCAGCTAATAGTCCAGCCACGCCCCTTCATTCTCAATCTCCGACCTTTTTCTCGTTCTCGGCATCAAAACGCTCTAATGCTCCTCATGTCAGGCATATGATGATGTCCCATTTTCATTTCCATGGCAATATGCGTCTAAGTATTGTGGACTAATACAACTGCATCCTGTCCAGACAACCCTCCCCCCCCCCCCCTCTCCCACTCTTTCAACCGCCTCTCCGTCTCTATCGTCTTGGCAGTGATAATTAAATTTCCTTTGAACCTGCGGCCGTCTACAAAATGCAATATGCCAAAACATAAATTCTCCTGCCATTGTCTGCAGCATTGCAGCTCGCTGCAAGCGTACAAAAGAAAATTGAAAGTCTTTTTCTGTTTTTCTGTGTCAAATTGCAAAGCACAAAGCAAAACTGTACAAATAAATAGCGAGGAATATTGGAATTCGGTCACTCGGTCCCTGGGGGATTTGAAAAGAATTTTCTTCCTTTTGACCAATTCACTTAACTGGTAGCTGAGCAAACTTTGAACTTTGTGAGAGTAAATATTATTTAATCCGACTGAGAACTAGAATCAATAAACAATTTAGAAAATGCCTTTAAACTAAAGTATTTCGCAAAGTGTGTTTTTTTAAGTATTACAGAAAATTGCGTAATATTGTTTATGATGTAGTATATAATTTCTTGGCAATTTTGTAGCCTAAACAATCAAAGTGGAAATTGAAGCCGCAACCACTAAAATTATAAATAGCTTTAAGGGCATCAAAGGTTTGTGGCTTGGAAAAGATGCCTGAGGCTTAGGTCAAAAATATACCAATACACAAGGAATAAGCAGCTGGCTCAGGTGGAAGGATTTGGCAGCTTAGAAGATCTGGTGACCTTTTTATATTAACTGTCTAAACAAACAAACCAAAAATAAAATCTAGAAAGAAATTGTAGGTGGAATTTAACATACTCTTGGAAATCGAAATGTTTGTTTTTAGTTCGACTTCTTTTAATAATAAAACTACATTTTTTGCTGGCTCCATATCAAGACACTTTTACTCCAATATATTTCAAATCTCGACACGTAGTCAGGGAGAATTTCACAGAGTCTGTTAAAACTTTGTAAAAGGAAAGATTGTTTATAATAGTCCGACACATTGTTCTTATGGCAGCTGTAGGAATTGGTATTCCGATACTGACGCTTCACAAAAAATATAAAATGCTCCAAGTTTTGCAAAGAAATTGAAGCTGACAAACACACAAACAGACAGACGTACAGATGGCAGATGGACAGGCGGCCATTGCTGTATTGACCTCTGCGAGGCTATAAAATAAATCGAATCCGTTACAGGAGTAGACAACAACAAACGTGCCACACGCAGCAAATCTGGTCCAATTCACTAACGTGTATTTTGCTTTTCTTATTTTTTTGCCACGCTTTTTGAAGCCTGCGAAACGTGCCGCAAATAATAGGCGGGCTCAACACGTTGCCAACAGCCACACCCCCACTTGACAAAGCAAAAGTGGGAGGCTGAGAGTTGAGCATTGAAGTAATTGGCTTGTTTCTCTGACTTCTGTCTTGTCTTCTGCTCGAAGCAGTGCCCCAAATGCGAAATGCCATATTCGTGGCATTTATCAAGCGCGTTGACATGTAAAGCAGAATAGCGTTGGGACACGTGTCGTATGCGCAATAATTCAGCTTGTCAGCATTCAGTTGAAATGTGGCAGCACAGGTAATTAAAACTGACAATTGAGAATTCATCAGGCCGAAGGCATTCACACAAAATGCAATTGACATTTAGACAATTAGCAATTCGACAAGAAAATCGGCCATAATTAGTTGCAAAAATAATGAGATCTGTGTTTACATTTGATATTTTGTGGCAAGTTAAAGACTTAAATGCCTTTAATAAAATATTATTCCAACTGAGATTTCGAAGCTCATCTAGCATTTTGTCCTGCAGCCAGTAAATGCTTCACAGTCGTTTAGGCAAACAAACAAATTCGAAAATGTCTTCGCCAAGACACACACAGAAGACAAATTGGCCATTGACCAATGACCTGACCTTAGCCGAAAGTATCTACATTCGCAATGGACTGCTTGCCTCAAAAGTAGGCAACACACACACGCACACATACACACTGAGATTCAAACACACACATAAATCAAAGAAGCTTGTGTTTGCGCTTGGCCGGAAATGCCAGAGTGAAGAATGTGAATAAATATTCGGGGCAAATTGAAAAATGTAGGCGCCTTTAAAGTTAAGTTGCACTTTCACTTGCCACTAACTTGGCAGTTGCTTATAATGTGCGACAGTTTGGCAAATTGAAAATGCTGTTCACAATGCGAAAGAAACAGTTTTGCTGCCATTGTGTTGCTCATAACTGCTACACACACTCGGACAGACAGACAGACAGACGGACATTAAGATCATAATTGCAAAAAGACAAGGACATAAACTGAGTCCGGGCGAGACACATACGTTTATTTGGAAAGCAGAGATTGAATTACGGCAGCAAGTGCCAGATGTCTCGCTTCCTTGCACTTTATTGTGGTTTATTTGCTTTCATTTACTCCGCTCGGTGGCTCACATAAAATCTAATTAAATTGTTTTATTGCATACAAGCAAATGGAATGCCTGGCCGTTTGCCAGCCTTAAATTGTGCTCCTCCACCTTAGGGAAAGTACAGTTAAGCCACCTACCCACCTGAAGAAACGCTGCCAACGTAACAATACCAAACTTGGGTCACATAATTAAACGCAGACGGATCAAAGTTAAGCGCATTTGTGGCTAATCTTTTATTAGCCGTAGTCGTGCAGCATTCCTCCACAAAGCGAAAACATTCTTATTGTATGTTCAACAATAATTGTGCAAAGTTTTGTGGCAAGTTGTACACAATATATAACTTGCTACTTCGCCCACACCGAGCTATGTTTATTTGTTTATTTCATGTCGAATAATACCTCTCGGCAAAGTAAAACACAAAAAATTAATTACACTTAATAATCAAATCTAATACAAACAAAGAACAAAACAATTTCTTATTAGAATTTAATCACAAAATTGGTTTAACATGTGTTGCATAGCTTAAGGAAAACTCTGGAAAAAAAACTCAAGCAGACGAAAAATATAAATGAATTAGAATTACTTAGTTAAGATGTAGCTTAACTATATTTAATTATATTATAACAGATATAGCTGGACAACAAAAAATTAGTTTAAAACTGAATGTGTTCTTAACTTTGACCTTGCTCAGTTTTCATTTCTTTAATTGCTTTTTTAGAGTTATTTTATGTGTTTTCTTTTTATTCGAAGCGACTTGAATTGAATACCCAAAGATTGCTCTTCTCTCGGTATAGCAAAATACAAATAGTGAAAAATAAATAAAATTAAACTAAAAATACAATTTGAGACATTGAAGAAGAAAAAGAATTACTTTAAAACTGAATGTGTTTTATTTTCTTTAATGCTTTTCTTAGAGCTCCTTTTATGTATTTTCTTTTTATTCGAAGCGTCTTAAATTGAATGGCCAAAGGTTCCACTACTACAGTAGTCAAGTGGTGGAAATAATCGCCGTCAAGTTTACAGTTCACAGAACTCTCATATTCACATGGCTAATCAAATAGCTGTGCACAAAGCGATTTTTAAGATTCCTTTTGTCCTGTATAGATATATATATTGCTGCGAATTGATTGAGGAGTTATTTAAGACTCAGTCACCATTGAAAAGCAATTTCAAACTTTTCCCACTATCTACAAAGGAAAATCGCAGCTTGGAGCCAAAATAGCCAGAAATAGGAGTAACCCAATAAACCCAAGACGACGCACGAAAGTTAAAGGCTATAAAAATGTGCAAAGTGAACATTAAGTAGGACTTAAGCACCGCTTTTGGAGGCGTTACAAACAGACAACTTTAAACACAGACAATCAAATTAATTATCATTATGATAAAGCAAAGTGCACATAATGTTTGCTAAATTGCTCGTTACAATAAGCTTCCTTCCGCTCCCCCTCCTCCTGTTCCCCTTCCTGCTGCTGCCTTTTCTTGTTAGTTAATTAACTTCTTAAATAATTCATGAACAAACTGAAAAAGTAAGCCATTGTGGTAGCAGCCAAAGCTTGCCACAAACCATTGACAGCAGCCATAGTCAATGCCCCATGTACCATGTTTTTGGGCTTTGTTATTTGTAGTCGGAATCGGGGCTGACCTTTTCGCGGCAACCGCAGGCAATAGTTAATACTATTAAGGCGCCCAAGTGTGCAGCTTATTTTGGCACAGCATTTAACGAATCATTTTGAAACGGGTAATCGCCAACTAATTGGCAGCTGTTGCTCAACAACAACTGTCATTGCTTATGACAGATGATGAGTTGGGTCAAGCCTCAGACTGGTTTGAGATGGGCATTTTGAGGTATGGAAAACACAATGCTTCAACGCATGTTTCAAAATTTACTTAAGTTTGCTTATAGTATTAAATGTACAAAATATAGCAGAGTTCATATATATAGAGTATATATTTATAGAGTTTAAGTTTATTCACAGAATTCAACTGGCTTCATTCGTGTGTTTTTAGGTGGGCACAAAAATTAAATAAAAAAATTCCACCATTCCCAACACATTCTTTGCTTAATTTTATTTATTTTTGCGCAATAAATATCAAAACAATTATAAGAATATAATAAAGGATTTATCCACTTTTCTGCAAACGAATCAAAGCAGCAGTCAAAACTAAATTATATTTCAGTCACAAACGCTTTCTTTACTTTATTCACAACGATTCATTTCTTCATCTTCTTCGGGTTGGTTAACGCACAATTGAGATCGATAGACATCGATATCAATGTTATGTACAGATGTTATTTTACAGTCCTTTTACCACGTCACTAATAGCCTGTTACTTACATTACAAGTGGCCGCTACACACATAAATTAGAAGCATTTTTATGTTGTGGTCAACATCAAAGTATAAAATAAAATATTTTACATTATAAATATATTTTAAAGCACTAACCCCTTTTGAAATAAAATCTTTTTGTGATATTGCCATATTTTTCATAACGTATTCGTTCGATGCGAAATGATCACAAAAGCACGAAAACACGAATTTCTAGCATTCGCAACAAACTTTGCGAATTGAATAATGGAATTTTGTCCCTTTTGGCAACACGTACAGGCAACATATTTACATTCTCCAGACATTCGAGAATGTAAAACATATTGATAATGAAATCGGGCTAATTTAAGTATCAGAAACAAATAATATAAAAGTTCATATATGACTTAAGCATTGCAAAATGCCATTCGAATTTCAGAAAACATACTGAGACAGTTATTTTCTGCAACAATGGACGTTTAATCAAAGCTATATTTTGTTTTACATAAATATACCAAACAAAGAAAGCAGTAAAATTATTTTCTCATGCCTGGATTCTTGCACGTTACTTAAAATGAAAAGCGAAAATTGAAAATGCCAACAACGATACAAATTCGTTGAAAAAAATAAAGGAAATTCAAAGCTCATTGGCATATCTACCTAATTCTGGTCCAATGCACCAGGAAAACACACACCCATGCACACACACACATGCACACACACATAGGGTCAAACAACAGATTATGCAGTGGAAAACAGGAGCGGCAGGGGCCGATACCACCAAAGTATGCCAAAGATGGAAATTCATTTGCGCCATAAAGCACAGTTGCAGCCACAATTGCAACAATATACATATACACACACACATGCATGTTTGCGCGTGTTCGAATATCGATTTGTCTGTGGCAACATTGTAATTTGCAGCGCTTTACTTTTCCTTGTTGACTTCTGGCGCGAACTTCAAAAATCAAATAACAGAACAGAAACACAAAATGAACAAGACAAAAGAGAGTAATTAAAGTCATTAAAGAAATGACTTTAGTTTGAAGGACATAAATATTATAATAGCTTACATTTAAAAGAAGGAGATTATTTTTCACATGCTACACTTTCATTTATTTTTCATTTACTGAAGACTCAAAAGAGTTAACCAAAATAAAAAAAAGGGTTTAAAAATGCAAATTTTAAATTAATTAAATAAAAGTTACAAAAAAGTTGACAAAAGATTAACAATGGCAAGTGTTAAATATAAAATAGGGACACAAAACTTTAAATGGCCCCCACATTTATTTCGATGATAAACCCAAAAGTAGAATGATAAAAAGAACATAAAAAACATTCACAATTTGTATGAAAAAAAGGTTTTCAAAATAAAAACTTCATATAAAATGCAAAATTAACGTTACAAAATAAATGCCAAAAAAAAAATTAAATCAATTAATTAAAATAAAATGTATTATGAAATAAATAATATAAAAAGTCGCATTATTCAAACGTAAAATGGGGAAACATTTACTGCAAGGATTGAGGAAACCCACAAAAAACGCAATCAAACCAGATGCATTGAGAAACACTTACAAAATGAACAATTATATGGATGTATATTTTTTCGACGCCATTCAGCTGTTAATAACAAATGGTAGATTGGAAATTGTAATCCAAATGTATTTCGGTTTGCCAGATATTCTTTATGGTTCTCTCTGCAGTTGCACTTATTCGAGTACTTTAAGTATTTGCTAGCAATTTGTCAAAGTCTGACCTTGAAGTCCCTTTAATTTTCTTTTTACAACTGTTGAGCAACCCCTAAAACATGAATACTAAATTGAGATATATATATTTTATGCAATAGCTGAGTGTGAAATAATTTTGGATATCTACATTGAGCCAACGAGTAGGATCCCAGATGGCCAGCATGAGGCCTGTGTCCTGAGCTGTAAGCCCCGAGGCGATTAGTCTACAAATAATGGCCTACATATGAATCACAGTTAGAGAGCTGGCAACTTATGAGTTCAACTGTCAGTGGGTGGCACAACTACGGGAAAAACGTGTGTTTATGAAGAAAAACTGTTGCCCGTCAGTCGAGGCTATAAAAACTGAAATATCCCAGCCCAGTTGCAGTTCCCAGATCTGCTCCCTGTTGGCTGTCTTTAAAAGTTGTGTCTTTGTTGCAAGTACAATCTAGTTTATTTTGTGTATTTTATCTTGCTTTGTCTCAGATAGACAGACAGAGCAAACATGTAGTCAGTCAATTGGGGTTGTTATTATGAAGACTGCTTGTGCGTGTTGCAAGAAGAACAATTTGTTGTTGCATGCCACTTAGAATTAAAACTTTAATTGGCTCAGACCAAAAGTACAACAATGGAAAAATTGTTGACAATGAAAAACAAAACACTGACAAGAATGAGAAGCTTTGTTTAATTGTTATTTGTCTGGAGTGCTGGCATTATAAACCAATTATATACAAAGTCAGCTCCAGTTTTCATTGCATTCACAGTATGAGCAAAGCATATATGAATCGTTGAATAGTCTTTGTTTAACTTGTACAAGAGAACTTTAAACAGAGAACTATTACAGACTTTATTATTATATATTTGGATCGTATTTACGATAATTGAATACATACTTTTTACAATTCCAAAAACTAATTCCGTTATTGAGAATAATTTGTGCAAAACTATTAAATATCTCGGGGTGATGGAATTAGGAATTAGGAAGTATAATTACAGTTATTGCATTAGTTATAGACAACAATCGAATTAAATTAATAACAAACTGTTAACATTAGCATTACAAAACTTTGTAATTTTATTAAGAATATTTATAATTATGTGTTCATGATTTATCCACTATCTTTCAATTAAACAGATAGACACTGCTAATAATGGTGATCAAAAATGTATATTCACGACAAAATTATAATATACTGCACAACAATTGGTCACAGGTGAGTTTCCAGATTGATTATAGTCCTTAAATATATATAGGATCAAATTACTGTATCAAATGACTATTATTTTGTTGAAATAGTTATTACTTCATCAGCGCTCAATGAAAATTATCATAATTATGTAATAATATCTGATTGCCACAGTGTCCAACCACTAAAAAAGTAATTTTATTAATATGTCGGCAAGGGTATTATTGAGTAACGAGCACTTTGCGTACAACTGCCTTTTTCTTATCCATCAAATGTGCTTAACTCATTACCTTCCGGAAATGTGACACACATCAGACAGCTTAATTTGATCATATGCTTGTAGGCCCTTCTCCTCTCCTACTCCACCTCTTCCAGGACTCTCGTGTTTCCAGCAGTTTACTTAAATTTTGTACACACATATATCGATCCATGTGGCTTCAATTTCAACCGGGCAAAAAAATAATTGAGTTGCACCACCCAGAAACAAAGCCACAACTTAGTTCTTCGACTCCAATGAATGACTAATGTGCTTATGAATTGTCATTTTCAAGGCCGTGCGCACTGTTTACTGCTGCTGTTGTTGCTTTTTGTTGTTTTGATGACACGCAAAGCAATTTGTTAGTCCGACTCGGACTTCAATCCGACGCTGGCACTAATTCTTTTAAGAATTTGTCTCACTACATAGAGAGAGGTGCGATGCGGGCAAAGAATCAACAGTTTGGCACTGTCAGAGAGTCAAAGAGCCGAAGAGAGAGAAATAGAGAGAGACACTGCACTGCTTAGCCGACGCCGAAAGAGTCGTTCGTGTTCGTGTTCGTGTTGACCCGACTCGGTTTAAGGACGGCAACGGCAATAGCAGCTGCTTCTGTTAAATTTTCATTTCAGTTCAGTTTCACTTGCAACGTTGACACGTTTGGACACGTGCTCTACATGTGTGTGTGTGTGTGCGCGTGTGTGTTGCGTTACTGTTTCGTGTGTTTGCCGCCGATGCCGCAACAAACTTCAAGTTGAGCATTATCAAAAAGTCACATGCCGCAACTGCAATACTCAGTCAACCGCAGTCCAATTTGGCTCACATCTCTCGTCGTCAACGTTTAAATTATCCTTTTTGCCGATCTCAAAAACTAAAAAGTTAAATTTTAATTATTTTATTGAAATAAGTGTTTGAACTGTGCACTCCAAAATTAACTGCAAACTGCAAGCGATAATTCCCATAAATAATTTATTTATATATTATAAGAAATATTGAATCAACAGCAAAAAATATTTAATAAATAATATCAAAATGTTTGTGCAAAATTCAAATTCAACTCAAATTACCAATTGTTGCCGTTAAATTTGAAAATCAGGTAAGCAGCAATTCATCAAATTTGATTGTGTTACTAATTGAAATGTGGCACATTTTATAATATTTGATGATGTTTATTTGGCCGAGTGCCTAAAATGAACTAATGGTTTTACCTTAATTTGATTGTGGCTAATTTGTGGGAAAGTGTTTGTCCTCTTTAATTCTTAATTGTGTGTGGCCAATTAAGATAATCTTTCACTTAATTAAGCTGACAACTTAGATATATACTCTAGTGCTTGCAAACTAGGTACTAGTCTAGTCCGACTTTCAATATTATACTATACTTATTACATTTTTAGAAAATATTACAGATATATTTTCGAAATCTTTAACAGTATTTGTATGTTTAATCTGTATCGAAATGGTTGACGTGTATATATATATTTACATATATATATATATATATATATATTATTTATATTTTATTGTTTTGTTTTTCGTGTTAAAGGTCTTACTTATAATAGAATTTAAATAAGTGTTGTATTTATATGTATTATTGTTAATATTGAATGAATAAATATATGAATATATATTTTTTTTAGTTCCGGCATATTTATTTTTTGTTTAACTTTATTTTATTTAAGTTGAGTAAATTGAAGTTCCTAATGATAGAAATAGATTACTCTGAACTAATCACATGATAAGGTCTATTGTATTCATTACGTAGGCTAAAGAGAAAGTTGGGAAGAAGATAGCATTTGCAAATGTCAACTTAATTTGAATTAATCAATTATCAATCGATTAGTTTATTATACATTAAATGTTGTTTTATGTGTTAATGCTTTTTGTTTAAATATGTATAACATCGAAATGACATAAAATCCATCAGGCAGCAAATAAATATCAATTCCCGTATTGCTTTTCCAAAAATCAATTAAATATGTAAATGCCAATTTGCCGTTAATGTATATAGTTTCAAGTTGTTCAAGACTTAGTTGTGAATGTGTATTTGCTAGAGAGATAAATATAATTATTTGTTAGTTTATATTGATTTTGAATACGAGTAGTAAATACGAATATTTATCTAACAGAATTCTAAATGCGAATATGAATTTTGTTTACTTTGCCACATTTTAAAAATGCGAATGTAAATTTTAAATATTAAATGTAAATATTTGCGTGTGTAGCATTCAGTACGCTAGGCTAAATTACAAATGGTGCCATAATACTTGCAAATATATATTTAAATATACTATAATCACAAGATACGTTCTAAGCTGCAAAGTGAAACAAGAAGCAAACCCAGCGAAAAAAGTGCGTATCTTTATCTTTGAGCTTAATAGCTTTAATTAATTAAACAGCACAGCTCCCGGAAGTGCGGGCGGCAGCGTAACCTTCAAATGCTGCCACGCCCCCAAAGCAGGTGGGGGTGGCGACCAACTCTTGCAACAGTTGTGTCGTCTTTAAATAACATTATGTGGCTCACCTCGGCGCAGGCGGAGAGTGTTTCGCACAATCAGTCAGTGCCAAGGCACGCAACCCCGCCTAAAACCACCCCCTCTCCTGCTACGGCCCTGCTTCCTTTGCTCCCAGCGCGTGCCACATTTATACCAATTTAAAAAGCGCGGCATACTTCTGCGGCAGCCGCTTGATTATATATTTATTTGATTTTTGGCTCGCTGTTTTACGGCAGTCTCCGCCCCGAGGCTCCCCCTGTCTGCCTGTCTGTCTGTCTTTCTGTCTGCCTGTGGTTGGTTTATTTGCAGCGTTTGTCTTGCCCACAGCATTTACATAAAATCTAATCAAAAGACATGCACATTAACCGCCGGCAGCCTCATCAAATTTTCAGCATGTCATATGTGGATGCCGCTCTGCACTTATCTTTCTGTTACTTTCAACTGAGGCAACTTGGCCTACCCTAAAAGCATATTCAATAATTCAGCAAAATATCTGTCGTATCAGTTGGCAACCGATTATACTTTTTTATTTGATTTTACTGTTTCTTTCTGGCCCATTTTTTTACGTCTTCAGCGATAAACAAACCAAGAGAGAAAATATCTAAATATTTAACAACAGCCAAGGTCAACCACTCGAAGCGTAAATACACTATAAAAATAATGAGTAAATAGTTAAAGAAAACTTTTTTTAATTATCAAATGTGCTTATATTTTTTAATGAATTTAAAGATCTATTTTTAGCAAATTGATTCTGATATATTTTTTAGCATAAGCAATTTTTAATGCTTGTGCTATTTATTGCCATGCCAAAAATACAAAGTCCAAAGACTCGGGTAATCAAATAGCAACATATAATTTTATTTTGAAATGAACTTTTATAGTTGACGTGTTCCACTTAATAAATTGGATTTTAATAATTACACTTTCTCTGTCGAGTGAACGATTGCATGTCACTTGAGCTGCACAAAAATGCAGCAAGCAAAAAAAAAAGGGGAATTATTAAATGGACATCAAATGGACGTATCTGCAGTCGTCGTTGCGTAGTCAATAAAATATATCATTTTTAATATTTAATCTTTTCAATTAAATTAAAAATGTCAGCCGCTCTGTGGATTTTATGTCGAAAACCACACGAAACCAGCATTGGTAAACCGTAAATCGCGTTTGTTGTTTAAATCAATTAAAATGCTCATTTAAAAATAATCAATGCACAAATTGAGTTGCAAGTGTTGCAGCACTTTATTGTATTGTATTCCACTTCAGCTGTGCTTTAATGTGATTTCCATCGATTCGATTGCGGTGAGCATTTCATTTACAGTTCATTTCAGGTTAAAAATCCTTGTTAAATCGAAACGAAATTAGGATCTGATTCCGATTCTGTCAAAAGCCAATTCTTTCGCTTCCGAGACTGGTACATGAAGTAAAGTATTAATATTCCGGTAAATTTGATTATAGTTCTCAATTATTTTTTGCTGTATTCTGTGACGGATTGGTATATTGACATTTACGATATGTTATCGGCTCTAAACGAAACGTATACAAAAGTTTGATAATTTAAGTGAAAACGTGTCAGAATTATCTGATAACAATTGAGTACCAGCTGTTTTCAGGTGGTAAATAACTTTCCTGTACTTTATGAGAAAAAATATTAGAATAGGGAAAATATATCTTATGGCTTTGTTGGTGTTTTAAATTTATAACGAGATTGAGTTATGAGCTGATGTACTGATGTTTACGAGGGTATGTTTCTTAAACGTGCCTAAAATAAGTGATCTTTGTTTTTATTCCCTGAATCCATTTAAAGTGGGTAAAAGGATATAATGCATTACAGCCAGAAGTAAGTAACTATATAAGTTAGAGACCTAAAATTTAAATTATTGGTTCTCATATAGCAATTTAAACACTGACAAATTCACATAAATAAACCTGATGTTTTGGAATTATATTATTATTATAATTCAATTAACAATTTTATTAATCACATCAATCAATATCCATATGACGCCTCAAGCATATTTCCATTTGCTTTCAACTTGACGCCCATTAAAATGGTAAGAGAGCGTTGAGTTTTTGTAATTATTAAATAAACCTAATTAGTCCCCGATTATTTAGAATTCACAATGCGCATACGCCAGGTTGAACCCAAGTTGCGCTGCTGGAATTCTGCTCGCTGCACTCGGAGTGCAAATCCAACAAAAGAATCGTATTCGAAATGGATTCATACATTTTTTGCTATGTGCATACAAATATCCACTTGCAATCGTCAATCGTCAATCGGAAATCAAAAGCAATTATAGAATTACTCAGCGCTGGAAGCCAATCATAATTATAATTAATTGCGCAAGCATAAAAATGCGAACAACTGATTAAGTCGAGGAGCCATCGAAGTAGTCAGCATTTAAGGCAAATGTTCAAATAAAAATGCACATTAATTTTAAACGTAACTATTTTAAGTTAATTGAAGGCCTGACAATCAATCAATCAATCAGCTCTGTCTGAGGTGCGCCAGATAAAACAAAATGCCTGCGAATTATTTGCAGAAATGAAAGTTAAGTACGAGCAGAAGCTGCGGCAGCAACCGAACTGTGTGTTTTGCATAATAATGCCACAGCATTTGAGTTACGCTCAGCAGCTACGTGCCACAGAAACTGAGCTCGAATGTATTCGTAGGTATCCATTTAGCAGTCAACCGCAGACCAGATACAAATTAGTGCAGAGAGTGTAGCGAACTAGACACAAGCCGTGGCGTTGCCAGTCGATTGCATGTTCAACCCGGGGGCATGGCAATCTATTGCCGCAGTCAGACACATATTTGCCGTTTATTTTGTTTGCATTGAAATGCCGCACTTCCATTCCATTCTGTGGCGCTGTCTGCCATTGATATGGCAAAAAAGTCCTTAGTTAAACCCAACCGCTTTTCCATGGTTTTTCGGAGAAATTGACACAGAGCTCCTGGGGCAAAAAACCTCAAGAGCTTTTGGCTATTTGGCGTGGCTGCCACATCAGAAATTTACAAGAGTTCCCGAGCATGCAAATTGTCAACATTGACAACAGTTTTAATTACAACACAGGCTGAGGGTTAAGATTGTCAACAGCAAAAGGATCCAGCATTTTCTGCTTACCAGGCAGCTAAATTTATAAAGCAAATGGAGCGTTCTGAATGTCAATTAACATAACACTTTGAAGAAACCGTCATAATCCTCAGCAACTTAGCCATCAGCTTCGATTCCCACTGGAGTGAAAAGTTCGAAGTCAGAGCCGAGTTTGGTCACTCTCTCGTGTGGCCATCTCATGATTATGATAATTAGTATATTATGCAGAATGCGTCACAGTTTCTCGGCACACAACTCATTCATTTGTTTTTTGGCCCTTTGCCATTTGTGTCATGAACTTCTCAACTCTTTTATTCGTTCTCGCTGACTTGCTCCCAAGACGATGTTTACTAATTAATAGTAAGAAACTACGATAAGGATGGTCTAAAGGGAACTCGGAGCCAAAATAATACATCTATTTACTATGATGACTGTGTGAGCAAACAAATTACGAAGCAAAGAAAATATCAATTTATTATGATGATTGTAAGCGAATTCGTGGACTAAATGAAAAGTGAAGGGAATAAGTAACCATTAAAAGACTTTTGTACTTTTAAATTAATTATAAATGAATTGCTTCCAGTTTTAAATGATTTGACAACCAAAGTCACATTACGCCATTGTTTACAATTCACAAGATGAGACACATAATTAATGCACTGAGTTCTGAACCTCTACAAGATGAGATAATAAAAATTAAACGCTTGGAATACCGCAAATTAAATACACTTACAGAACTGAAGAAGACTTCTGTGCCCTTAAATTAATTAAATTTTCTATAGTTTTAAATGATTTGATAACAAAAGACGCATTTAATTAATTCTACAAAGTTGGTATTTTCATTTAATGAAAAGCTATATTAGAAACTCCGAAGTGCGACCCCAAATTTAATTGTTATTTAAATGAGATGGAATTATTTAATACGAATTAGAAAGTTTTATGCTAAAATGTTAGGAGCACAGTCTTTGGATATCTTTGAAGGACAATAAAGCTACTCCCATAAAAAATCATCTTTCGACCATCGTGTCCCACAGACAGACATGGCTATGTTGACTCGGTTATTCATGCAGTTCAAGAATGAATATTCTGTGTTCAAAATCAACAGTTTCAATGCGTTATGCATTTTATCTCAAAATTATTTTAACTATTATTTCTTCAAAAATGAAAACATAACTTTCAACTTTCCACACAACTTTAGCTCAGGTGGTAAACGCTTTTCCGTGTCGGAGTTCAAATTAATTGGATGCTTGCTTCGCATTGTGGCTGCCGCATAATGGGGCACACATAAGATATGTTTCCCCATCAATCTCCGCTCGGCTTTGAGGTTGCTGTTGCCGTTGCACTTTGGTATATAAAATATAACCACAGCGTCGCAGGACAGTCAAAGGCAACTCATCAGCATCTGCCATGGAGCAGCTTAATTTATGGACACACATATGTATTTAAATTTATGCACATACATATATATATATATATAATCGCTGCATTTTATATTGGTTAACGATTTTTGATGGCAAAAAGAATATGTTCGCATTCTGATTTTAATTGCATACTTTTCAGATAGCTCTCACATACAAACCAATTTTTTGAATAAAATTTGCATATTTTACTTGGCAGCAGGCGAACTTTCAAAGTAAACACTTTTTACGGTTCACTTTTTATGCACTGCGCCCGTTTAAAACTGCCTAAAATGGCATAATTAAGATGTGCTAATGTATGCAGCTTGCAGAGCCAAACATCCATACTCCAGAAGCTATACAAAAATTTTTTATTTGCATCAAATACCAGTGTGGACATGCCATTCTCAGAGCATAAAAGAACTAGAGACTTCCGATAGCATGGTAGATATTTGTCTTTCATTTGATCGATAGCTCCTCCTGTTATGCGAATATCGATAAAAATCGATTACTGATAGGACACAGCTTCCGAGAAATAGTTTTCTTATTTAAAATAAAATGTAACTGGGCATAACACTAATGAATATTAAAAGATATCATCAAGAACTGTTTTTAAACACAAACACATGGTTAAAAAGCAAATGCAAGTGAAATCCGACATTTATTCGTACATAAAAACATACAATTAGTGAGTGTTTCAAAGTGTTAATTATAATATCTAATGGGCCTCAGCTCTCTCGACTGAAACATGCTTACTGGCTCTGCCCTTGTTGATTGTAATTTAATGTCATGGATAAGTTTGTAACGCTTTGAAGAACACTTCTCCGACCTCATATGTTGAGCTCTGGTCTGCAAGTGTATGTAATCTTCAGTGAAGTCTGCTATAATTTCTCACTATGCTTCTCTATGCTAAGTACCCACTTTGGAGCAACGCGTTCGCTTTAATTTGTGGGCCCGTACCCACATTTGAGAGCAAATTGAACGTGGAGAACACGTAGCCAGTAATTCCGCTTCTGACCCGCATTCCCCTCAGTTACACTTTTAGCCTGTCTTTCTGTCTAACTACCTTTCTCTGCCTCACTATTCTCTGATTGCGGCCTATTTTTGGTGCTAAAACGCACGTGTTAGCGATATCTGGAATACCAAAAGGCCACATATGTCCTTTGAGAGCGTATTTGTAATGTCAATGCGGGAGTACACTGTAAGCACAAGCCTGTAATTGCTTTTGCAAGTCAGAAATTTGGCAAAGAAAATGCAAATCAAATTTCGTCAGCTGAAGAGCCAAAAAAGTGGAGAGTATTGCAATCAAATGGACAGTCATTAAAACGGTGATTAGGTTGGAGTAAAATACGCACAGGTGTTTTTCATCACATACCAATAATAATTAAATAATTTGATTGAAATAAAAACAGTTAAGCAGTGGCTGAAAACCATAAACTAACAAGCTTAAATCTATTTACGGTTCAATTAAAAATTATACAGCTCAGGCAGGATTAAACGACTTTCCAGTAAAAAAGTAACATTGAAACGGTTTAAATAAAACTTTCGACGCGATGCCATTTAAGAAAGCAGCCCGCAATTCAGGCAGCCGCCCAACGCTGGGTGGGGAGAGTGTAAGCAAAGGGTTGCTTTTGCTTTTATTTGCACGGTGAGGTGACACTCTTAATAACCACAAACACCATAAATAGCGTCACCTAACCGCAAACAAGAACAACACAGCAGAGCCAGGTGCTCAACGGCAGCTGAGCAAGCAATTTCCATGCATATCCATCAAATGGAAAGAAAACATGGGCCAGAACATGTCTGAGGCCAGAAATTAAGGCGGGGCCGCAAACCTCCGTAAATCTTGAACCCAACTAATTTCCGCAATCAGAAAGTCACTTACCTCACCGTATGGCGTATGAGCAATCAGACAACCAAACAAACAATACAACAACAGCAACAACAAAAACATCAACAACCATGGGGAAAACCATGTAACGCCCGGCATTATAAGCACCTTAGTTATAACTATCATTGCTCATGTGGGTATGAAGGTTATCTGTTCGCTCTTTATGACCCCTGTTGTGTCATGTGTCATTTAAAAACAAAAACACACACACTAAAAAGAACAGCACTCAGGACAACGAGGGGCAGGATAAGGGAACCTGTGTTTGCCCATTTTTACGATGACGTTGCCAAGTTGCCAAGTTGCAGGGCGATAGTGACACCTAGCCATAGTTCACATACATATTGGTGTATTGTACACATACATGTATATAAAATACAATAGGGTCAGAGTTTCAGTCACTCAAAGTGCTGCCCAGCTTGTTATGTATCCATAAGCCAAAGGACATCATCCTTATCTACATGTTGCTACAGTGACACCTGGCTAAAGTGATATCAAATTGATTGGTTAAGCAGAAGAATGGAAAGAAATCAAAAATCTGAGATTAATTCGTTTTTGTTTTTTTCAATTTTAATTTAATTATTTTAATACTTCTTATTTTGATTCATTTCACTTAAAGCTTTTATTATAAAATGTTGATATTGTAAAATCTAAGAAACCAAAGAATATTATTCCAAAGATCCAAATTATTTCTACAAGAAACTAAGATTTACTACTTTAACAATGACTATCAAAATTTCAGAAAATAAACTTACTTAATTTATTAATATTTACATTTGTAAACAAATAATATTAGAATTAATAATACAAGTAAAAACTCAAACGATTAGGCCTGCAGCTCTGCCAGTGATTTAAATTGTTGTATATATAAAAGGAATACAATTCGACTTATTTAGGTTCAAGTTGACAGTTTGTTCCTTTATATCCCAGTTTGCAAATTTAAGCTAGGGTCTCTAAAATTGATCGATTTCTTGAGCAGCACATAATGTGGCAAATATGACAAACAACTTTTGGTGTGCACACAAACAGGCAAGACACTGAGTGTGTAGGCAGGTTGCTGTTGTTTGGCCAATTGCTGCATTTTAATTGGATATTTGGGTGTCTGGTGGCCCAAGTGTCTGTCACATAACAATAATTATTTGCCAGTTATTGAAAAACAATTTCCCTTTCGATTTCCTAGCATTTTTCAGCTGACTCGCAAAAGTTTTTTAACGGAAATTGTTGCAATTTATGATTTAATTTATGTTCCTTTTTTAATGTTGCCGCCCGTTAGCTGCGATGTCTGCGATGGCTGCCATTGCGATGTGCTCAATGTTGCATATAAATGCGCTGATTATCGCGGCACGTTGCACACCACGCCCCCACCCACTCCCAGTCAGGTTCGGTTAAGTGTTAGGGCGTTAAAAGGATGCGCATCGAAAGCGCCAAAGATAAAATGACAATCAGTCTGTCTAGCTGGGATAATCAACTGGGTAAGTGGGCCAGCACGAAAGCAATAAATATCAGGCAGTGATTGCTTCCGAACATAAACAGAGATTCGACCTTTTAGATCTATAAGAGCAGCAGTAAAGCTACAGGACAATTGCACTGTGCACTGATATACCATGGTCTAATAGCCACGCTCAGAATAAAAATCGACTCTCCTTAGTATTTAGAAATTATATTTCTATAAACCAAAGTCTTTCTTTTCTCAGTTCAAGGGTTGATTTTTAAACATCTAATATGAATTATTAGTATCTTTTGACATGCAAAAAAATTTCACAAAGCTTTTAAATTTATAGCGAATTTTATTATTTAATTCTGAATTTTGAAAATAAATGACGATTTTGCATTTTTACTTTTAACATCTTTATTTGAAATATAGAAATAAATTTAAATCAAAATACTCGTATATGTTTGTGAAAAATAAATATTATCATTTTTTTTTTGTATACTTGCAAATTATTTCTAAAAATTTAACAAAAAAGTCTAGTTTTCAAATCGTTTCTGAAAATTAGAAAAAACTATAACGTTCAGTGCGATTTTCAGAATTTGACTTCGCATCCCATAGTACGCAATAGAAAGAGCTATGATATTCAAAGCACAGAGCTCTCTCGAAGAACTTTTTTCTTCTCATATTGCGATATTTGAAAAAGAGTATTCAAAGTGGTATAATGAGTTTAGCTTATACCCAAAATTGCGCTGACAGAATTTTTTGTTCGCATATCTAAGGCTAATTCATAATGCAATAAACACATCAAAGTTTTCTTGTCTCACTGTCAAATTTCACTGAGACTCAAAATGTACTCACAATCAACTCTAATATCTCTGCGCTTAAGCAAATTTGATCAAATTAAAATCAAACGTTTGGTAAGTGTCACGCAAATGTGGAGGGATCCCCCCCTGCTTTTGGAGGTAGCGCTGGCAATGACGGTGATAGGCCGCCCCCGCTCTTGCACACCCCCTCCAAGTGCGCAGTACTCACATTGATTGCAGCCACATGTGCGACTCATTTAAACCGAGAGAAATGGAAAATGTAAAATGGAAAATGGAGCATTCATCGCATTTTGTTCAAATTTTTTTATGACACTTTTTCTTTTTTTCCTTTTTTTGGTAAATTGACATTACGTACGAAAAAGTGAAAAGCATCATTTTTATGCGACACACTTGAAAAGGTTTTCCACTCATGTTTTTATGAGTTCAAAAGACGAAAGTCGAAACCCAAAAATTGACTCCACCCCCCAAAACCCACCCAGCCAGTCCTGCCTGTCAAAATGCAACGAAGCGAGCACACCACTTCTCCTCCCTCTCTCTCTCTCTCTTTCTCTGTTTGTCTCTCTCTATCCCTCTCTGTTTGTGGCAGTTGCGTCAGTCGTGTTGTGTGCCCCAGCAACTGTCAAATAGCGCGCATATTTTGTGTCAACGGAGGGGCAGCGCCGACAAGTATGCAACGCAAGACTTTTCGCTATAAGTTAATTGCGTAAGCAAAAAGCCGTAGACTATATAGACAGAGATAGACATAGTGCACTCGGAAAAAACTGTCCTACATTTCAGATTTAGAATTTATTTATTTTTCAGAAACTAATTTTGTGTGCACTTAAGGGAATTGTCGCACTAGCTTTTATTAATTATATTATTATTAAATAGTATCATTTTTATATTTCACATAAATAATAATTAGTTTATAATTTCATATAACTGAATTTGCAAGACTATAGGATTGTACAGAAACGAAATATTCATAAAATAAGGGCTTACATTTCTGCTTTTTACAAATATTTTCCATTACTTCTAAATATATTTCTTACTTTTTTTTTTTTTTTTATGTCGAAAAAGCCAACAAGAAAAACTTTCTAATATCTAGGAAAATCTTTTAAATTTCAGTGCGATTTTTTTCTGAGTGTAAGAGAGTGAGCAAGACATCTTGATAGAAAGGTAAGAAAGCAATTGCGAAATTTCATTTTGTATATAAATACATTCGACATAAATATATATATATAAATATATTTAGATATATATGTATCTATATAACCTTACCTTTAAAAAGTGTACTTAAATTGAGTTGAGGGACAGGTGCAGTGGCAGGGGCAGGGGCAGGGGCAACGACAAGAGGAAAAGGCAAAAAGTACTTGAAGTAGTCAAGGGGCAGGAAGTGCTTGTGTAATTGCTGTGCAAACAAACACTCAGGGACTATTTGAGAGCACTCAAGCAGACTGCCTGCTTTTTGAGCCATCCATTTTCCATTTCCCTTGAGGATAGTTGCGAATAGACATGTTGCCTGCGTTTCCCGGCACAATTGTTAATTAGTCAAAAGTTGTAACTTTCGAAATCTTTTTCGTCTTCAACTTCAACAGAAGTTTTTTAATATCAATCTTGGGATAAGTGACATGCTAAGAAATGTGCCTCAGGCAACTAAAAATACAATAAGTCGATGAAATTGAAATGATATTGTCCAATTCAAATGTTTCCCTCAAAGGAAGCAACAGAGTTATGAGCTTATAAATACAAATTTAACTCGTCTTTAACGCTTATGACAGTGTGTTATGAGGAGACTGGAGGAGTGGCTGAGAGGCTGCTCTGGGGTCTTATCTAAAAATAACAGTTCAGCCAACAACCGCCAATTTGAAATTTGTAGAAACTTTGTCGTTCTCCTTGAAAACTTTGCCTGACTGTTAAATTCGCAGGCAATGGCTTTCGTCGCCGTTTTCGACTAACTGGGCTGGTAAGCCTCTAACACACACACACACGCATACATCCACAAGCACAAACACACACGCCCACACACACAAATTTAAGGCAACAACTTGACGTCATTATGATAAAGTTGAGGCAATCAATTGATTATGTGTCTGCTTCGTTGCCTGTATCCACAAGTATCAGCCACCCATTTCTGAGGCAACTCGTCGACAGGTGAATCTACCCAATAAATCACTTGCGTTTCGGCCTTGCCAATTAATCAAAAATGCCTTTATCCCAAGCAGACAGTAGACAATCTTCCATTATACAAAATGCCACAGAGTTTGATTCTCAATCTTAAGCTGTCGCATAACGTTGAACGATTAATAAAGTATAAAATAAAATAAAAGAGTAGAAAAACCTTCCACAAACCGCCATAATTAAGCTATCAAGCTGCCGACAGACTGACATAACAGCGTCTGCTGATAATCTTGTGTTTTATTTTAAAGCAGAGTGCAGCTTATGAGCTGTCAAGTGCCCCAAAACAAAATGAGTGTGGAAATTTGGAAATTTTGAAATATCTCTTAATAAAGAATTCATTGAGTGGCAGCCAAGCGGCTGTTGCCATGATAAATAAACTGCTGTTGTTGTTGAATAACAGTCGCAACTGCATTATCATTTAACATTCAACTTTAACTGCTCTTCCGCACACATAATGTGATTTTCATGTTATTTTATTTGCTTGGATTGGCGTCAATTGTTGTGTGATGCCAGAGAGATTCGATGTCAGTGTGCAACCTCTTTAAAATAAGCCAGTCAAAAACAGAAGCAAAAAATAATAGTGGAAAGAGTAATAAATCGTTAGGGTCTTCGATTTTATATTGTCATATATGCCTATGTTGAGTCTAGTGCTGATACTGATGACGGGTAAGATAATCAAATATCGCCTTAGCAGAAAAAAGGAAAAAAAGCCCGAAAACTTTGCTAACATAACGATTAACTGACTCTTAATTCGCCTTGTCTCTGTGTAATAAATGATTTCAGTGACTTGATTGATAGATTGCCTTAATTGTTCAGTCGTTTTTTTATTTATAGACCAAAGTGCTGCGAAAGAAATTTATCATCAATAAAGGGCAGCAAATATTAAGATAAATATAAATAAAGGATAAATTGTCTTAAGCTTTCTAGATCAATGACTTAAGCAGTGATCCAATCAGAACAGAAAAATACTTTCCTGAATGTCAAATACACTCTGAAACACACATTACTTATACGCCATGTTGTGCAGGGTGTGGTTTACACTCGAGTGCCGCTGTTGCACAAATAGTTTCGTATTTTTGCGTTAGCAAGTGCATAAATTAAATTTAACAGAACAATTTTTGACGTTACAAGTTTTTAGCTGCAAAAAGTACGCATACGTCCCGTTCGTGCCATCCAGGGAGTCGGAAATCTGGTTAGCCTTCAAGTTTGCGCTTCTGCCGCTGCTCGCTCTTGCTGCTCCTTGCTTAGTCACATATTTTGCCAGCAAAACTAATGAAAAGAAACAGCAAACAGCAAAGCACTAAACTGCAAACGGCAAACAGCAAACTGCAAACTGCAAGCTGCAAACTACAAATGCACTCGACGAGGCTGCTGAAAGATATTTAACTCGATGTGCAGCTGCTGCAAGTTTTGGCCAAGCGTATTGTGATTTAAATGGCTTTCATGCTCACTGAATGCCGCACAGCTGACGATTAGCTTTCGACAACCATCGTCGCAAAATCGACCAAAAAAAAAAAAAGAAGCAGAAAGCAGGCAAACTCAAGTCCAAAGTTGTTGCCATCCTTCGATCGATAAGAGATTTATGCAAAGTGCAGCGGAAATTGAAATTGAAAGGCGCCGACAACGCTACTCCTGCCAGCAAAATGCGGACAGCCTTGCGCCTGGCTCACTTCTTGGAACTTGGTCTCTTCCAGCACTCTCAGGATGTCTAAGGCCGAGCTGAGAGCCCAACTCATTCACTGTCTGTCTGTCTGAGTGTATGTATGTGTGTATGTCTGCGAGTGCCAAAGATGTCTAACGCTTTTCAATTAAATTCAATTTATTAATTTCAATTATATGCGCTTCAAGTGACCGCATCCTTAGCATCCCAGCATAGAGTGCAAAAAAAAAGAGAAGAAAATCAAGGAAAAACTGTCAACTCAGCTCACTGAAGCAGTGATGCAGAAGTCAACGCCAAATGTGCTATCCAGATGCCGCCCAGCCACAGTGGCCTTCTGCGGTTGTTGAGTGCAAGGGAGGCATTTGATTGATGTACAACTGTGCCAGGGAACTCTGGGGAACTTCTGCTCTAGGATATGAGCAACAAGCTAAACACACTGCTGACTAAACAAACGCGTTTAGCTCGTTAAACAAAGAAGTTCAAATTCAGAATAAATCTAGTCTCGACCATTAAATACTCTTTATAATTCAAACTTTGACCGACTACAATCCCAGAATAAGTAAGTTTCAAATATCAGAAACAGCCTTTATTTATTTACTAAAAAAAACTATAAAATATAAAAGATAGATTTAATTAAAAATAAATTTTAGTATTAAATTTAAATTAAATAAATAAGAAATGTTAATAAGATTTATTTTACTTTAGATTAATAAGATTAACCACATAAAAACTAATTTAATTGGATATTAAATTCAAAATGATTAACAATATTTTTTTATTGATTTATTAGATTCATTCTACAGTCTGAAATTTAGAATAAACAGAATAAATAAATAAATTACAGAATAAAATGTTATATCCCAAAGTTAATAAGGACGAGTTCACAACCCATTTATAGAGTATAGCAAAGTCAAGTCGAATGTGATAAGTTGTGCCTGGCACAATTAACGGCAACAAACATTATCATTCTCATATGTCAAAATCACAGCAGCTGTTGTTGGCCTTTCTTTTGTGCCTGACTTTTGGCTAATGGCTTTTTTAGGCGCATTGCCAGCCTGTAAGGAAAATTTGTATATTTAATGGCCATAAAAAGTCTACCAAAGATGAGCAAAAACCACTTAAGAACCAAATGGTATAAGAGATAAGTCAAGTAACGCCTACGGGCGATAGCCATAAATCACTTACACAATGATTTAAGTAGTGTCGTAAAATCTACGACAAGTCACCTGCATAGCCACCTCAACAGATAGGTCAGTTCAGCCGGTGTCAGCAGAGTCTGTCTGTCTGTGGGGGACAGTCAATATAAATATATACACTATATACAAATAGTGACAGGATGGACACACATTGGACACAGATCCGAACTGGGAACGCAGAGACCGCAATAAATCGACATTGTGGTTTTGGGGGTAGGGCGAGATGTTGTTCAAATTAAAACATTTTACGTGTGCTGTCAACTGCCTGAAGTTGACAAATTAGAGGTTTTCCGAGGTGTGGCACCTTCTTCCATGTCCTGTCATGCACAAATCCCCACCCAGGAGGAGCGTTTGCGGTGCGAAATTTTACAGCCGAGCAAACGCTCCTGCAGATTATCGGTTAAATAAATAGACAAATTGATTTTAATGGAATTGGACACACAGGGTCGATCTGGCAGCCCAGGCGAACGGTTTGGATGTCGACGTTTCCATGTGCACGCCATGGACACGGACACAGATAAGGACACGAATACGGACACGGACAGGACAGTGACCCAACCCTGTTGTGCAAACATAATTTCATGTAATTCTGCCTTGGCTTGTTTTCCCACTCTCACTATTATCTACTGGCCCAGTTGCTGTTTCTGTTGCTGTGCTTCTCCTTATTGTGGTTGCTTCACAGCAAACAAATTGCGGCCTGCTTTTGGCAACTTGATGGACACCTCTGACAATGCCAAACGACATATGAAAAACCAATCATAAGGTTAGCTTCGAAATGCCCAAAAATTGCACACGTAACCGGGAATACCTAATCAGAATTACCAAAATGAATATGGAATTTAAACGTGTTCTTTTCATGGTATTATCTATTTAAGAAAGCTTGTTCAAATTAGCTGGCACGCCCTCACTGGCAGCGACAGACAAATCAATAAGTCCTCGACATAGCTCAAGGTGTAAGCCTAGAATTACCGAAATTAGTAAAGTAAATACTTAAAACATACACATAAATAAACATGAATACCCCTCATGCCAAGCCCATAAATCCCTGACAGCTTTTAAACTGAGTCTCAAAACAGTTTTAATAAAAAATATTTTTATTGTTCTTATATTAACATTTATTTAAAATTATTTTGATAGTAAATTTGATGATAAAATATTTAATTCTTCAGTATTGTAAATTGTTCGATTTTATCCTTATTGCAAAATGGATTTTCAAAAATAGATTCATTTCTATATCAGTTTTAGTTTATTGGTTTTTACACCTCCCTCAATGTGCTACGTTGGCCATTTTCCACTAATTAAAACGAACTAGTTGCACAAGTGTACCGGAAAGACAATAACCTTTTTATGTGGCATCTTCAGGACCTATTTGGCATTTTATGGCAGACGGTTGCAGCAAACGAAAAAGTTATTGCCCAAGGATTAGTTGTTCTCAGCTCCTTGGAATTGAGGTGAGGTTGGGTTGGGGTCGGGGCACAACTTTTAATGACGTGCTTTGTATGCGAGTGCGTGTTACATGTTGGTCACATTACCAAAGGAGCAGACGATGACATGGTGCATGGTACATGGTACATGCTACATGGCTATTCCTTTCTACTCTTCTTCTTCTGGCGGCAGAACCTGCCACGTGCCTTACGTGGATGCAACGGCAGCTCTTGCAATGGGCTCAAGTTTTTGTTTTTGGTGCCATCTCCAGCTAATATTCCTCGCCTCTTGGCCCACATTCTTCACTGCCTCACATCCATATATTCTCACATCCTTGCTCCTCATCCTTGCTCACACAAATAATACAAGTTTCACTTAATTGCACTCCAAAAACTATGCATGTGAATTGCACTCAACTCGAATGACAAGTGCGGTTAGACTGGGAATTAGATTCAGCGTTTGGGTTTGGATTGGGATTTGGGTTGGGATTGAGGATAGTCGAGGTTAGCCGGGTTGCTCCATCAGTTTTCGGTTTCAGTGATGCAGACACTTTTTGACAGTCGGACGCACAACAGACACAAACGACATCCCGAGGGTCTGAGTGGCACGGTAAAACTTTTCGTTTTTGGCTTTGGTTCTTCGGATTAGGTCAACTCCCACAAGATCCGCCCGGGCTGCCGGCAAACGTCGTCTGCTGTTGAAAGTTGTTCACGCATAAGCGGCACAGGCAGAGAGAGGATATTCTGGAGCGGAGGGGCATCCGTGAAAATCCTTCAGGCGGCCGCATGCTAATGAGCACAACTTTTTTTATTCACCTTCATAGTTTTTGTGCTTTATATATATGTATGTATATTTATTTTTGGTTGAACTCTTCATGCACCTGTTTGGATCATGTCTATCCGCAGACGAGGTGCAACAGAAACGAGGCAAAAACATGGCGGACCCAACTTAAATGAAAACTTCTTGAATGGAACAACGCTGCTCGCAAAAGAGTCAAACAACAACTTTGGCCCGCAGGTTGGAATAATGATACCCGAATTGAGTGCTGCTCTCCATTGTGGTCTGAGATGAAAAATTGGTCTTAAATTCCAAGCTGAGCGATAAATTGGAAATTAAAATGGTCTATCAATTATCTTAAAGTGTATGGCAGAAATTTAATTAAAATATTTTGTTTTTGAATTATTAACTCAGTTTAGTTGAATTTTTGGCCAGATGATTATATATAATGCAAATCAATCTTATTTTCTGATGATATTTGAATATGCGTTCATTAAATTTTAATTCAAATGCTATTAGTATTTTTAACCTTAAATGCCAAATTTGTGCACAAAAACTAAATTGTTTGTCTTTGAAATTTGAACTGACTTTAGTTGAATTTTTGGCCAGATTATAATTAACAATGCAACTCAACTCTTATGATCAAAATTTAATTCAAATGCTATTAAATTTTTTACTTTAGATACAATTGTGTGCACAGCAAGCAGCCTCCTTTAAATTCTGAGAGTCTGACATACAAAAGAGAAGCACTTGCAACTCACTCATTTAGAATTTAACACCTTCCAGACATTTTATTCGCCATTAAAGTAGTGTTGCCAGCCTGCGACATGCCATAATGCCGAGAAGCTCTCAAAGAAATTATCCTTAAGCGCAAATCCCTTGACTGGCCGTGAGGGGTACGATGGAACTGCAAAGGGTCTATCATAAAATGGTGCACTACTTTCAGCGCCGAGAGCAAAAGGAAGCTCAGCAAAGAAAGCCTTTTAAACTCACCGTTGGGCTGTGGTTGCTTGCAACCCTTTCCGTCTGCCTGCCACACACACATTCCATTAGGGCCATATCTGGGGGAGGAGAAACTGTACTGTAAGGGGCCACAAGTTAAAGTTACTTGTCAACATCAGCAAATAAATAAGGAAAGCAGCTAAAGATAAATTGAAATTTATGAACCGGGCTAGGAAGTCAAATGCCAACACAACTGGCCGACAAAACATTTCACCACTAAAATGCTACTAAGTAATTTATAAGGCACAAAGTATTGCACTAACCCCACAAATGATGTAGCGAGATACATAAATACAATTTTCCACTCTAGTCAAACACTTGCAAACACTTGAAGTCCAATTTGAGCAGCACAACAAACTTTGGATACGTTTAGATATTTGATATTTGAGCGAAGGCACTTAATATTTTTGGAAATAAATAATTGAATACAGCAAAATACGAAATCGAATTAAAAGCAATTTAAAATTAAATTAAATTACGAAATTACGAAATGAGGAACAAATTCAAATGGTATTTAATGGCTTGGGTAAAAAAGGAGATATTGTAAAAATAAATAAATCATTAGACAAAACGATTTAAATTGAGTTCTTAATAGATATATGTATATATTTACATATAGTTATATTAAACCCAAAAATTAGTTATACAAGATTCATAAGCAAAGCCTAAAGTTTCCAGTGACAATTGGCATTATTATTAAGTTAATATGATATAATTAATTAATAATTCAATATCAATATCGAAATCGATCACAGGCACAATGGCATCTATTATATTAAACTTACATTTGATTAGTGAGTCAGTGAGAAAAGTTGATGTTGTGAAAGTATATAAATTGCATAAAAATAACCATTATCCCTAAGGATGTGTTTCTCGAAGAACGACAAAAGAACTTGCTGCCTTTGCCAATCTATTACAAACTTTACGATAATGCTATTATACCCTCTTCAAGGGTATAATGAAATTCAATGGCCCAGCCCACCTGTCGAAAACTACAAAGCCTGCAACAATAAGGGGCAGACAGGCAGTTAGTGTGTGTGTGTGTGACAGAGTGTGTGCTGTGTGCCTTGCAATACATTAGCAGAGCCTTATTAAATTATACAAGCAGTTTGTAGTGGGGGCCTTGGGGTTACGCTCGAACAACCTTTCCGGCTGTCTCAAAATGTTAAAGTGTAGCATATTTAAGCTAAATATTGCAACTACAACGATAGCAAGTTGCAGTTGCTCCACAAGCACACAATAACACAATACTAGCTGCAGACACTGTCGAATATTTATGTGTATACGCAATACGCACAATGTTGCCCGACGGCTTCTTTGGGAGTCCCAGTCTGATTCTAAAGGTTCAGAGCAGGTACCTGGTATCTGGTATCTGTGTGCTCTGTGTCGTGTTTCATTTGTTGGCGCCAGGTGATAAGTTCGGTTGCCTTGAGTTAAATTAACTCAAGGCAAATAAATTATAGTTCATTGTTCTGTGCCCGACTAACTCCTGTGTGTGTACTCACTATTCTCAGTGGCTGCAGTCGACACTAGAGTTATATATTTGCAGCACAGCTATATGGCTAGTCAGACCAACTTGCTACGCCTTGCCGCATTTGCCAATGGTATTTGCCTTTTGTGTGGCAGCTTTCGCGTTGTGCCTTTAATTTAATTTCATCGCGCATACGCGCCATTATGCCCCAGTTGAAGCGTCAAGTGCGCCCTGGAAATCAATTGGAAAAGCCGCATTCGAGAATTGAAAAGAGAATCAAATAAAGAAGAATAGAGAGAAAGAGAGAGAGAGAGAGAGAGTGCTGAGAGGCAGCAGACAGAATATAGGAAACTCTATTTATTATGCAAACATGCAAAATGGGAGGCATTTCAATTGTATCACGAGCAAGTCACATGTCAATAAGCAAGTCAATTGTTGGCAACATTGAGTGCAAATTAGGCTTAACTAATTCGCTTTGTGTGTGTGGCACGCAATTCACATGAATTTTGCATTTCGTTCGGTTTATTTGAACGCCACCAAAAATGCGCAATATTCAAGGCTCATTGATTTTGATGCCAATGCCAAATTAGCCGCGTTGACGAGCAACTCAAGTGCCGCGGCTTATGAAAATTTGAAAACTTGAAGGTTTTCCGAAATATATTTAACGCATTTAATAATCGAGAGGGGCCAAATGAGCTCGTTCATATTATTATCATCCTATTAAGAAGCCAAAGCAACGACAGTCTCGCCACTTTTACAATGCACACAATTTAAATCGAATTGAATGAAATAAATTTACAAAAGAGATATGAACTTAAATAAACAATTTAATTTAAAATTGCTCGCTTCACCAAGGACCAAGGCTAGAAGCAGCCGCTATAATATTCAAGGCAGAAGAAGAAATCGACAAACAGTAAACGTTAAATTCCTATAGCCAATGCAGAAGAACTTTTTTATTTGGGCATAAACTTTTTTTATCTAGCAAATCCAAGGAACTTGGAATATGTGCAGTAAATTTCTTTGATTGCTTTCGTTAATCGATAGTTGTCGATATTAGAAAATCAAGTTATTCAAAAAAGTGTGCTCTGAAAAACAATCTCTCTGAAATTTTGAAAATTGTTCAGCAAACAATAAATTTGTTAGGAATAAGTTAAAAAATATAAAAAAAAACCCTGTCTACAATTCAGAAAATAGTAATGCAATTTAAGACTGTAAAATCATAAGTTTTTTCAAATTGAATTAGATGAATTAATAAACTAACTAAAATATTCGTCTTTGACAATAATTAAAGTCACAAAAAATTTAATTTAAATTTACTTTATAATAAACCAGTCTGAAAATTAAACATATTTTACTATTTATTTTTGTACGTTCTTTTTGTATATAATTTTATATATTTAGCTTAAGGAATAAAGTTTCTGAATAATAAGCTGCCCTTGCTGCCAAAAGTATTCTAAAATACAATGAATTTTAATCTGAGAATGTTGAAGACTATAACTATTAAAATTAATTATATATACTACCATATTACATTCATTAATACTACCTTTGAATGGGTTCTTTAAATATACATTTTAACCATGCTTCAGCGAATATATGCAAATTCTTGGGAACTTAGCTTATCTAAATTTTGCAGCCGTTTTTGCCCCCAACTTCTAATTAGCTATTATTATTATCATTGCATAATACAAGCATAATATATTTAGCATACCCTCAACCCTCAAATAAATGCCGTGCAAAACACCCTCTGAAATTTCTTTGCTGCCTTTAAGTTTGCGGTATTCAGGGTAATGTTTAGTGGATATTAAAGAGGCGGATAAAGCAATTGCAGAAATTTGACGAGTACATCGCAAATAGTTGCTATGCCAAAAACAAATCTCATTTCGGTTTTCTATAATAACAAGTAGTGGAAATGCCAAGTATAACTCAATATACACGCCCCCACACAAATCGAGAAAAATAAAAAAAAATAATATAAAAACCATAACAAATACAGAAATGAGCTGAAGATGATGTTCAACGCTGTTGAGTTCGTTGCCAATGGTGGAACGCACAGCAATTGTTGGCCAATTGTTGTTGTTCGTGTTGCTGTTGTTGTTATTGCTGTTGTTGTCATTTTCGCTTGGTATTCTTCCGGCATGTAAATAAATACTGAAGAAAAGCGAAAACGACTATGATTTATTTTGTATTTGGCACGCACATTGTCAATATTTGTGGAATTCATCAAAAGTTTGTTGCCGGCCGAAACTCGATGATTGCCCCGAAACACTTGACTCGAAGGCGGCCTCCATCCCTCCACCCCTCCACTCCCTCCCCCAAGATCAGCAATAACCAAAACAATAACAACAACAACAATGATGCTCATAAATATGTCGACACTACTTCGCGCCGAGCCAATGCCGAAACTTATAGCTAAAAATCGAAGCAGTTATTTATGGATTCTTTTTTTTCACTTCCCTCTCGTTTTTTCTGCTTTTTTCTCTTTGACTGTCCAAAAAGAATAACAGAAAAAACAAAAGCAGCCCGTCCATTTAAGCAACTGAATACAGAGAAAACATTGCGCTAAATATGTTTACAGCCAGTTGTTGTTGGTGCCACACAGATGTACTATATAAGCGTCTACTCGAATCAGCCGCATTCCCCTGCACGACCCCTTGCCCCTTGCCAGTCCACAAAATCAGCAAGTTAAAATCACGGAAAAACATTTTTGAATATACATTTGTATTTATGGTTCCGCAGTCTATTTAAAAAAAGCGCGTTTGTACGATTTCTATGAATGGGCCTTGTATCACCTGCTGCACTCTGCGATATTCTTTGAAGAGTCACAAGACGGGCAGAGATAATAAGGCCCAGCAGGTTTTTAGGAAACCTAAAACTAAAAATAAAAATCGGCGAGTTGTAAAATCATTTATTTTTAATGTTTTTTTGAATTTTTGAATTTCTTTTGTAATTTTAAATGAATAAACTTTTGATCAAATTATATAATATTATAGATATTTTTCTTGTTGCTTATTTTTGTTTAATAATTGTTTATTTTATAAATGCAATATAATACCTATGATCTCTAGGCTAAAATATGAGTCACTTACTGAACGGGCAAAGATAATTTAATACCAGCTGGGCTGTATGTGAAATAAAACCAAAATGATAAATACAAAATAAAATTTTAAACGAAACGGCGGCTTCAAAAGACTTCTGTTTCATATTATTTATTTTATACGCATTAATAAACAATTTTTGTAAAATTTATGAGTGAAATGATAGCTTAGTTGGTATCATAAAATATAAAATAATATTTCCGAGGAGGATGCTAGTTTTATGATTACGTCTTTATAGGTCCAATTATTGATTTAATTTTTGCTTCGCTTTCTTAAAATTCTCGGAAATATGTGTACTTATCAGAGTAGAATCTGAAACTAAATTAAAAATTTTTTAATCCCATAATACCGTAATTGACATGGTCAATTTTTGTACTTTACTGACTAGAATCGGAATCGGAACCTTAAGTCGTTTTGGTTTTATTTCCTGATACCTATTATTTAAAGTTTTTTTTTTCAAAAATGCTTATTTTCTTATTCGATTTGTATACCCAGGAAATGAAGACAAATAAGCAATTTTAAATAGATGTATAAGCTATTAGTTTGGAACATGACCAATCCATTGATCCGACTGATCAGTTAGATAGGAATCTTGTCAATGTCGAGAATGCATCATTTGTGCAAATCAAGTGCACAATACACTAAAATTTGTTTGGTTTAGAAAACAGTTTTTCTTTTCATTTGTAGTATTCTGTTCAAAACAACATTGACCTCATGGGAGGAAAAAGACGACAATGCAGAAAAACAGAATTCAATAAATTTTGATTTCGGGCAGAGAGTATCGATATGAAAGTGGTGCACGCAAATGCAGTTGACATGCAAAGGGTTCATGGTCCGGGACAATAAACAACTATTGGTGCATCAATGATTGTGTAATATGCTCGTATTTGCATTTGATGCATACAAATTGTTTAGTTTACACAGAGTGCACAAGCTGTGAGTATCTCGCAGATAGCAAGCCATTTCAAGTGCTGCTTATTCCAGTTCCAGTTCCAGTTCCAGTTCATACTCTGCACATGCAGGTCTCCCCTATATACATATATAAATTTATGCTCCGGATGTATGCTAATTCGCTTGGACAGCAGCACAGCTGTACAAACTTTCGAGTGGAAAAACAAAACTGCGCTACTCGAGGGTGATTGCTAGACGATACCCTGTTGAGCACACAAAGTTGTATTCTTATATGACCTCTCTGGATAATACTCCCATGCGAACATTTCAAAATTGTTATATATAGATTAAATTGCGCGATTTCCCGTGTCGTTAACGTCTGAGTGGCAAATTTACCAATTAGCTTAAATAAAACAGCTAAAATGCTTATTTCTACTTGTCTTTGTTAAATTAATAAAAAAGCAATTGAAAAACAATTAAAATATAAATAGGCTATTTTTGTCTGCAAGTGAAATTCAATAAGTCATCGCTAAAAAAAACAGTGGATCTAAAATAATTTCTAACATCCGCAAAATACTTTACGAATGTTAAAAATACAGAATGTGGTTCCTCATGGCAAAATGTACAGGCAACAATTGTACATCCTGTGCACATGCAAGAATGTCCGAATTGTTGATAGTGGAATATATCTATTATATTTAATACACACATATATTATGCAGATCTACAACATAGTGTTATTCTTCGCATACTTTTAATGTGTAGAGGGTATGCAAATATACTTGCAATTCTAACTAAACCAAAACCGAAATAACAACCCCAACCCTCTATTCATACCCTTGCCCTAAGCGCAACCCCTACCCCCTTGGGGCAAGTACTAATGCTGAGTACACGGGGCTGGTTGCGCATTTCTCACGCGTCAAGTGGCTGCCAAATATGATTTATATGCCACGGCCAGCAAAGTAGAAAATATGGCTGTAAAAATTGTATAGATAAATGGTGCAGGGCGTGACGAAGGGAAGGTGCGGTTGGGTTGGCATAGGGTTAGCTGACATATTTCATACTCGGCTACAGTGCTCAAATGTACATCGAAACTGAATTTTAGAATATTTCCATTAGAAGTTATGTGCTTGTAGAATTCCTGGAACGTGTATTGATCTATTGAGTTGTTGTAATTGACAGCTATGTGTGATAAAAGCATTTCAGTTCGATATTCGCAACGGTCCGATAAGCCGAAAGCGAAATGCTAATTTGAGATTCAGCTTTAGTACTTTATCAAGTGCTCGATGGCACTGACAGCGACCAGCTCAATAACTAAAACAAATCACTTGTGACAGCTGTCAGATTCAAAGATATATTAGTAGCGACCACAAGACAACAAGGCCAGCCTGGCATATTGGATTGCTCGGTGAGAATCTGTACGTGTGCGATCGATAGATATTTTAGAATATTTACTGGTATATAAAGTAGTTTCTGCTAAATTATGCCAATCATTGCTAAATTTATATGTTACGTGAATTATTTTACGTATTCCCAGCTACGCATGCAATTCAGCAACTCGTCTGTCTCTTCAATACCCCCAAAATGAAGTCAACATTGTCGCTGTGCCACCAAATTGCATGTAATAAATGCGAACAAGTTAATTTCGCAAAATCCAAGGCAACAGCATTGCAAGTGTGGCACTCCGAATCTGGAACAAGTTGCGTCTTTATCCAGCTGCAGCTCCAGTTACTTTTGCTTAGCTCGAAGAAGACTATCATTTTGGGGATTGCGAAGCTGACAAATACGGCGAGTGTCGCTGCTTACCCCTCTTATTGATGGGCAGCATTAAGAAAGGACTTCAGTGGCAGGCAATAAATAAACAACAAGTTTGCGCCTCCTCGCACGAACTGCATTTGATTTTGTTGCAAGAAACAAGAGCAGCTAAATGTGAGAATGCCAACAGTAACTGGAAAGAGAGGGGCAACAGCTTGGAAGTTAGTTAGTTAGTTTGGTTGGTATTCATGCCAGATTTGCTACAATCAGAATAAACATATAATCGACTGCACACAATCAGCGTAATGTCCATAAAAACTTCGACTTTATTGAGATTTTACTGACGGACGGCGTCAGTTGCGCAATCGTCATCCTGGACCAGCCTGGCCTTGGCGCCAACTTGGCACCAAGAAATAGAATAAACTGGCGAAGTATTGGCGAATCGCTGAACTGAACGGGATTACAACTGGGTTGCCATTTTAGTTTTATGACTCGACCGGCCACTGTAGAAGTAGAAGTGGAGAAGTATCTGCGAGGCAATGCGTTTTCAATCAAACTCACAACACGTACACAGCGCAGACAGACTGATTCAGGTCATCAATTCCACGAACTTTGGCCTTAACAATACTTAACAACATTCGAGCCAAGTTAACTCAACATCAAAGCATTCTTCGCAAATACTTTGAACATCCCCGTTACGCAGCTCATCCAGACCGAGAATAATTGCCTTTGGTTTTAGATGGACACATAATTGGAAAGCGGCATCAATAATATTTGTCCAAGAAGTGCGAGAAGTTACAATTAAACCAAGGCTTACGAGCACTTAATTAATTAATGGAAACATAAACGACTTGATTGACAAAGGCAATTTGATAAGTTCCAAGCTGATTTATGGGTAGTCTTATAGTCTTGGGTTTGGTTAGGTTTAAAAAGAACTTGACACTGACCCAGTTTCTAACTAGTCTTGAAGCTCTCTTTAATTAAAAACATTTTTATTAAATATATTTTGCAAGCTGCTCCCTCAAATATTCCACATAAAAATGTAATTATTTTGTATCTTGTGATAACTATTTCTGCAACTAAAATATCAATCAGTATCAAAATGCAATTACATTTGATATTGGATATTCGTAAGCATGTTGAACTATCAGATGAAGTAAAAACAGGAAAGCAATGTACGCACCGAAGATTGCATACCCTTCTCGACGTGCTCCCATCTAAACTTGATTATTGGTATGGCATTTGTTTGGCAACCAATGCGTTTAATCCAGATAAGTTTCGAGTGGTATGGTTGCTTTATAATGAAGTGGGTCGAAATAGAAAATTGGCGAGTGAATTTCTATCTTTAGCACAGATGCTTTTCAGAAATGAGTGATAAACTTTATAGATATTTTGCAATGCTCCCAGCAAGGCTATGAAAACTTTTTCATTTGCTTTTTTAAAATGTACTTTTAATTGCTGGCCACAGATTGATTTTGGTTAGGAAAACTGACTATTTTGAAGTAAAATGGTTATATTTATTATTCAATTCATATCTGAATAAAAAACCGCACAAAAACTTTGCACGCAATTCCGCAAACGCAATTGAAAGTTCGATGACCACCCAGCAAACAATTGCCACAAAGTAAAAAACAGTTGCGTTACAATTTGCAACAAAGCATTTCGCATATCGAACATAAAAGAAAGAAATCAGCTGCACACACAGCCACACACACAGTGTGTGATTTGTTGTTGCACAAACTTTTTGTTTGCGCTGCTGAGGCAAAAGAGTTAAAGCTCCAAATGAGAACTCGGGTAAGGATGAAAGGACGAACAAATCAATCAACTCAAAGCGTGCATGCATAAAGGACAAATAAAAAAATAAAACACAATTACTCAACGCAAACGCAGATCGACAAAGTTAAGTTTTGCTAGTCCAATAAACTATATATGTATATAAAAGCAGGATTGACTTTTAGCGAATTGCGGGCAATCCCGGCACACTTTCAAAATATTAATTAGTTTCCAGCAAATTGATTTTATTCAGCCAACCGGACACGCAGCTGATCAAAATCAGTTTCTTTTGCATTCAAAATAAACAATGGAATCCATGAAATGCATATGTAAACAGTGGTTAATTAAATTTAAAATACTTCAAGCTAAATTTACTTAGTTTTAAATGAATAGCAAACTCTGAGCAATTCACTCGAACTCATCGAATTGGAAAGTCAAATTGTGCATGCGCCACATTAGCCACTAGCCGACATCAGCTCAAGTTTGCCCCAAGTTGTTGCAAACCGCAAAATTTAACAATAATCATTTTAAATTTCTAGTTGGTTGAACAGCAAAAAAATCACCCGCAGGATATGCAATTACTTATGCACATATATTGCACACACACACACACGCACACCCGAGGGCACACCCACACACACGCGGGCACACGAGGGCACACACACAGTAAGACTGATGTGATTTGGCGCAGAAAATTTGCTTATGACAGCAACCAACAACAACAGCTAAATACACTGATAACAAATATGTAAATTGATACAGTGGCAGCTGAGAAGCTGAGTGCAACTGCCACACGAGGGATCCATCGATACTCCTAATGAAGCAAATGGAAATGGATATGTTAGAAAATTAAACCCTACTAACCCATTTTGTTAAGTATTTTAAGTGCTGAAATATTAAACTTCGCTTGAGAAAATTTAAGGTGTCATACAAATTATTGAATCCTTGCAATTAATATAATTATCACAGTTGAATAACATTTCAAACTAAGTGCAATTGATTTCTCGGAACACATATATAAATAGACTACTATTATAGGAGGTCCCCCCACACTGCGACCTATTAGATCTATTGTGCTCCCTTCTGAGCCTATAGCTCTTCCATCAACCCCGATTCTCGAGGTGAAAGTATATTTTTCTAATAATTGTATTATAATTATTATAATATATAATATTATAATTATAATAGCTTTAAATTGTCTTAAAATAAATATAATTTAGACCAGCTTATGCCCAAACATTTATTTTCAACTTTCAATGCTGAATTCATGTAAATATCAAACACTGCAGAGCAGTGAATAGAAGTCGGAGATCGGATCATTTTTTGCGATGAATTTTAAATTGTAGAAAAACGCTTTATGTATCAGAAAAATGAATTTTTTAGTTTTATTAGAGTAAGTCAGCTTTTCTGAAATTATTCACACTTCATTGTGAATACTCTTTTTTAAAGCACGCAAAAAAGATAGCTGATTAATAAATTAAATAGCAATCGATGCCTAAGTCAATAACTCTCTCAGTGAATCAGATTGAATTTACTGCTGCAAACAACACATTTGTCAATTTTTAAAAGGTTCTTGCCCCAAGAAGCAGCAACATTTGAATGACTGCCAGCCACATTTGCAATTCTTGGCAAATGCATTTTGGGGGCGTTTGCAACAGTGTTCGAAACTGCTGAGACCAATGTAAAATGCGTTTTACAATCGCACAAAATGTGCATTTGAAGGCAGTTTTTGACTGACAGTTAAGGGCGTATCTGTGTGTGTGTGTGTGCGAGTGTGTGTGTGTGTGGGGCATTCCAGCTAGTTGTTCGCTTACATGGGTGGCCTGCCTCACCAATAATTTCCATGTTTATCTGTCGGTCGTCGTCGTCAATGTGTCAGGTAAGGCTAACTGTCCATTTAGTACCCAGTCCTCTCTTTTTCTCTCTTTCTCTCATTGTGTCTGTCTCTCCCTCTGTCTCTGTCTCTCTCTCTCTCTTTCGCCGACGGGTTGCCTGTCAGTGCTGCCATTAAGCAAGGAATGCATAAATTTTTAAAAGGATTGCCCCGCTTTGAAGCACTGCGCTTCTCCAGGACTGCAAAAGCAAATTGCTGACTTGCTAACAAAAATATTTTTGATTGACGTCAGCCGAATGGGCAAATGTGTCAGTAATTGGATGACAATAGATCTAAAATGGTTTCTGTTCGAATTGTTATGCTTTGATTACGTAATTGGCACAACTTTTTCAGTCTCATACAGAAAAACGCTTGCAAGCGGAATGCCAACTTGTTTATCTTTATTTTGATAGAATATATTTTGGATAAATGTCCAATTTTAAGAATATCCTTGCGAAAACATATTGTAAAAACTGCTTTATTCTTCAAAAGATTTATGTTTATATTCTGATGCTGTAAAATTGTATTTAAATTTATATATTTTGTTGAATGTTGTTGAATTTAATTTACTATTCATTGATTTACTATCAGCAATATTTTTCTGATTTATTGAATAACAGCTGTATTCATAATATCTCCAAATCAAGCAGTCTCGGCTACAGCATTCCAATCTGTTCATCTAAAATACTAGTGCAGAGGGCATTATAATTTGATCTCGGACTCCATGTTTTTATTTTTATTTTATTATGTACTATATTACATTTGTTTAAGTCAGCAGAACTCATTGTTGAGACTTTTTATATATCCGTATCTTTGCTGGAGGTTGGAGGTAATTCGAACACCGAACCAAAATGTAGTTGTCAGTAGTGTGACTCCGATAGTCTGTGGAAACTTTCGATCCGAGCATTGCTATTTATTTATATGCAGTGTCCACAGTTGCGAAGACTGATTCAGATCCATTTAACCCAGATTCAACCGACAATTTACATATGAGGAACATCGTTGGCAATTGCTCCTCAGTTGATGCATGAATGCGTTTTGTGCTGTGTCATTTGGAAAGGTTGCAGTACATTTTGCATTCTGCTGCAATGCAGGGCGCGCCCCAAGGCCCAGAGTCAGGATTCAAAAGCGAAGAAACGTTGGCCACATACCTGGACAAGAAGCTTTCCAGCTCAGAGCAACGCAAACAAATTTGCAAATGGACGAGAGTGACTATTTCTGTAAGTGTGAGTTGCCGTTGATGTATTGGTGTGCTTTATAATGCATTAAGTTCGCATTAAGTCGCACAAAGTGCCAGCTGCCAACTACAAGCCACAAACTACAAACTGGGCAAAGAGGTGAAAGCCAAAGCTGAGCACCTTCTGATTTTCAAATTTAAAACAAAGTGTTCATCTTAATATGCAAACAATTTTGCAATAGAAGTCGGCTTGTAAAATGAAATTTCGTTTGTTGCCAAACGTAAAAATGCGACAAAAGCCACAGATTAAAAGTCTAAATTGCTTTATATGAACGTGGCCAAAAGGCCCCAACGCGAAATGAAATGACTGCATGTGTGGCAACGTGGTCTGTGGGAATCTGTAGAAATCTGAATGGTTCGGACTAAACTGCACATAAACTGTGTGTGCGGGTGTGTGTGGGTGTGTTTGCGGATATGGTTGCAGCATTTCGTATTTTCATTTCACTGGACTCGGCTTTATTGAAACAGGTGGACTTCCGCAGTCATACAGTCATAGATTTGAAAGGGGGAATTCGAAGCAATTGTTAATACATTGTGCAGAAAAAGAGACAACTGGCGAAGTTTTTGCAATGCCAGTTGACATCTGTGACCAGATTGCGTTCTTTGTATCGTAGTTAACTCATTCCATTTGTATGAAGCGCAGCGAAATGAAAATTGCACTGGGAATAGCAGGCGGATATTGGATCAAAGTGGACCTGATTTATGAAAACCTTGGCAGGCATTTTAATAAAGTTAATATACAACTGTAAATTAATTTGAGATAATTTTATTGTAAATAAATAGCTGTCATTATTTGGAATTCTTTATTATGAACATGACATTATTAAAATATATTTTTAATTCCCTTTTTTATTCAGTCCAGGAAATGTCATTTTATATTTTGTCACAATTTTATTCAAATTTTAATTTCTGTGAAAAAAAAAATACAGAATGTTTATTCTTTATTTGTCAGCTCTCTGTCATATATTGGAAAATATATTACTTTAATTATATTGTCAAATGAAACGTGTAAAATATAATGTATGCGGAGCAGATATCGATGCCTTATCATCAGAGCGGATATTTGCATTTTGCTTATTCTATATTTAAATTGATGTTTACAAAAATATTGCATTTAAAGTCAGCTTTTGCAATTCCGCTCGAGAGTAAAAACAGTTGTTTTTTAAATTTAATTTAATACATTTTTTATTTATTGTAACTCTTGAATACGAGTAAATGCTTATATGGTGTATAATATAATTTAATAAATTGTGGAAAATGCTGCTACAGACTTGGCCTTGAAGATGATGAGGCTCTAGGACAAATTCTAGTAGATTGGCAATAAGCAGATTGAGACCAAATATGAGTGAAATGAGGAATCTTAGGACAAATACACTCAGTGCATTTCTAATTCTGATTGCATAATAATAATAATAATAAATAAACTATGATTTCCAGAGCATGATTGCCTACATAACTCTAGCCATGCATAAGAGTTTAATGAGATAAAAGCAGTAATAAATTTACCTAATAGCAATGATGTTTTTTAGCTCGTCCAGAAAGGTATTTAGTTTCAACCATGTTTTCTTTTCAAAGAAATAAAGTTTGGGCATTTAATACTACAGAGGATATTGTAATTGTGTCCTGAAGTGTGTAACGCATTGAAGGAAAGACCTTCAACCTCATAAATTGTATACACACATTTCTGTACATAAATGTATACAGAAATTCATTCTGTTTCTAAGCAAACTAATCTGCTAATTTTTTAGGCATATTTTAAGTGCTTATTTTTAACTCTGCTTATCAAATGGCATAAAATAACTGCCATTAAGATTTGGGTCACATTAAATATGCAAAGCCTCCTGAATATCCTGGGCATAAAACTTTAACTATAGTCATTAGTCAATTATGCGCTGCTAAAAATAACAGACAGCAATTACCAAAATTGTTTTGTGCACAAAACAGGAACTAAATTTGACAAGCGTCTTAAAGATATTCGTTATTTGTCATCCACCTTGTTTCTGGGCTTCTTGTGGATTGTAAGGCTTTAAATAATTCTGATATCTTATTGAAATTTGCGATTTGTATCGATTTTATGTAGTTGACAAAAGACACGAAGAATAATATAAAAATCTGCATCAATGAAAGCCAAAAAGTATTTTGAAGCATTGCATTTAGACCAAATTCAGATTTATGGGGACTATTGATACTAACCATATGAAATTACATGTATTTGATCAAAATGGCATATAAACTAAATAATTCACATGTAATTTGCCTTAAGGTTTCTGTGAATTTTCCTAATTGAATACATGTTCAAACGGATAAATTTAATATATTTAATTACAGGTACAAAGTAAAATTGAAGAGTTGCTTTAAAGCTAAAACCAAAAGATAGAAATTGTAGGTGGATCAACCACAGACACATTTAATAGAGCAAAAACTTTCAAACTCTTGCTAATGACAGCAAAGCCAAGAAACCAACGCTAATTTCGTGTGATTGCGTGTTCATCTGCATAACTCTGTGTGAGTGTGTGTGTGTGGGTTTATCTTATATATATATATTATATATATATCAAGGTCAGCAGTTGAGAAAAAGTTTTGCACATATGAATGCAGAGGAAGAAAATAAAGAAAAGTGCAAAGAATTTGGGAAAGAATACTCAAGCAAAACTTATCTAAACAGCATCATATACAGAAGCAGTCAAGCACACACACAGATACAACTATAGTGTATGTATTGTGTGTAGTGTGTGTGTATGTGGGTGTGGGTGTGTATTTGCTCTTATGTATATACTTACTCTTATATACTTTTCTGGGTGTTGTATTCATAAGCGCTCTTTAAGCCCTGTAATAAGCTTATCGCGAGGCGACCAGAGTCCAAGTAGTTGTTGCCGAGTGTTGAGCTCTGCATTTATTCAATGTAGCTGCTAATCGGCTTATCGATAGCAGACGGTCTCTTTAATTTCGAATCAGATCAGAAAAACTAACTGCAAAACTTTGTGACTTTGTATTTGTAATGAAACCAACATTTCCAGCCACACCTCGAAAAACTCTCACTAAAAGGTTTGCCGCGCAGATATAAATCAAGGTGAGATTCTGCTACATTAGCAGCGAAATCTCTGCACCAAAAATAGATTGTGGAAGAGTTAACTTTTTTTGTTGGCTAAATGAGAATGTTTTTCCTGAATTTTCCTTGCTGTTTTTTTTGGGCTGCTCGCACACTTTATGAGCCGAATACTTTGATTAATGCTCTTTCGGCGAATGCTGCAACTGCAACTGCAACTGGCTGCTGGTTGCTGGCTGCTGGCACGTGGCAAGAGGCTAAGCGGATAAATGTGTCAAACGCTGAAGGCGGCTAAAATACGGCGTAACAATTATGTGCAATTTATAGACTCACATAAGATTAGCTATTGCCAGGCAAAGGGGCACAGTCCATTTACTCTCCAAGGAAACTGAAATGAGCCCGACTGAAACCAGCTGCCAGGTTTTAATGATAAAAGTGATGTTATACAATATACATCCTTCGGCACAGATAAGTAAATGATTTTTTCATATGAAGCGTTCATGCGGCAACAATTAAAATTTGACCAAAAATATTAAATGTTTAGCTTTCAAATTCTCTAATTAATCATAGAGAACTGTTGACTCTCATTTTGAAATAAATATTAAGCTTTAATTTGTGATAAATTTAACGTTAAACAGAGCATCTAAAAGTCGCCACATTTAAATTAATGGCGTCATCCAAATAGGGACAATGCTGTCATATCATCTCGTATTACAATTTTGCTTAACGTATTCTAATGAAATGAAGCTTGGGGTATTATTTTACAGCTGTCGTTCTACTTAGTCTGGCATTTTTAATTACTTAGCTTCCTTTCATTTAACGGCTAATGCGAAAAAATGTCACCAAATTGTTAATGGTATTCTGACAAGACCCAATTCGTAAGTGTCTCCAGGACATGTTTTGTTTTTTCAAGCTCCACAGGCAATCAAATGCCTGAACCCTTTTCTCAATGAAGGCTTTTGGCCTGCTATTTTTAGCTCACATTCTTGATATAAAAAATATCTGACTTGAATTTGATTGGCTTCTCTGGCATTTGCACTTGGCTTTGACTGCAGACTTGAGTGATTTGCGATTCATCCAAGCCAAATTTCTGAATTTCTGTGAAATTAGATAAATGCGCGAAAGCAAAATTAAATAAATGGGTTTTCAATTTCCAATAAACGTTTTTTTTTCTAAAATTGGCTTAGCTTATAATAAGCTTATAATTTCTAACAAAATCTACCAAAAATTACGAGCTGAGTTAAATCGCAGTTAATATAATTTTGTTAGAAGTGTGTGAACTGTCTCAAGGAAAATTAAATTCGAATCAACAGTCTGTTTAGTTGAACTTTCATGTAGAATGGCATTTTATATGTTAAATGTTGAAAATTATCAATTTAAATAATGTAACCAAGAAACCAATTAAATGTAGCTGAAGTCTGTTTAGTTGAACTTTCATAAAGAATGGAATCTTAAATGTTTAATATTGAAAGTGATTGTAGATGCGAGAGAGAGAGAGAAAATTGTTAAAATGCAACCATAAATTGAAATAATGTATCCAAGGAACCAATTTAATTTAACTGAAATCTGCTTAGTTTGATTTTCACGTATAATGGGATCTTAAAGATTCAATATTGAAAATGATTCGCTGTAGATGCGAGAGAGAGAAAATTGCTAAAATGCAATCATAAATTTAAATAATGTATCCAAGGAACGAATTAAATTTAGCTGAAGTCTGCCTACTTTAATTTTCGTAAGGAATGGAATCTTAAATGTTTAATATTGAAAATGATTCGCTGTAGATGCGAGAGAGAGAAAATTGCTAAAATGCAACCATAAATTTAAATAATGTATCCAATTTGAGCAGGAAAAAAAAAATATCAGCTCGCATCAGTTTTTTACACACAATTGCATTTTCCTTTTCATTGCAGCGCAAATTGAAAACAAAAAAAAAAGAAAAAACGAGAGACAGAGAAAGAGTGAGAGGGAAAATAAAAGGACGCACACAAGAGACGAGCAGAGCAGGGAAGGTCGGGGAGGTGGCTGCAGTGTTAGCAGGATGTCAAAATGCCATCGGCAGATCAAATCCTGTTCATAAATGTCACCACAACAGTGGCCGCGGCAGCGTTGACAGCAGCCGCTGCCGTCAACAGCACACCAGAGGCATCCACAGCAAAGGCATCATCGCCAGCGTCAGCCAACGGACGCAGTGCAGCAGCAGCGTCGACTACAACAGCAGCCCTGGCAGCCAATTTATCGGGCTCGTTTGTGGACAGCCTGACGACGGCAACAGCAACAGTGACAACAACAACAGCAATTGTTGAGTCAACGCAGGAATGTGGCGCATTGGCGGTGGAGGAGATGCATGCCAGCTTTTTGGGCTTGCAACTGGCGGTGCCGGAGTGGGAGGCGCTGCTCACAGCGCTGGTGCTCTCCATCATCATAGTGCTGACCATAATTGGCAACATTCTGGTCATACTGAGCGTGTTCACCTACAAACCGCTCCGCATTGTGCAGAACTTTTTCATCGTCTCGTTGGCGGTGGCCGATTTAATGGTGGCACTGCTGGTGCTGCCCTTTAATGTGGCATACTCGATACTGGGTCGCTGGGAGTTTGGCATACATCTGTGCAAGCTGTGGCTAACCGGCGACGTGCTCTGCTGCACCTCCTCGATACTCAATCTGTGCGCCATTGCCCTGGATCGCTACTGGGCGATAACCGATCCCATTAACTATGCACAGAAGCGGACAGTGGGTCGAGTCCTGCTGCTTATCTCGGGTGTCTGGCTGCTCTCCTTGTTGATTAGCAGTCCGCCACTGATTGGCTGGAATGATTGGCCGGATGAGTTCACCAGCGCAACACCGTGTGAGCTGACCTCGCAGCGTGGCTATGTCATCTACTCGTCGCTGGGCTCTTTCTTCATTCCGCTCGTCATTATGACGATTGTCTACATTGAGATCTTCGTGGCGACGCGACGTCGTCTGAGGGAGCGTGCCAAGGTAAACAAATTGAATACGATTGCTTTGAAGACAACCGAACTGGAGGCCATCAACACGAGCAGTGCGGCAGCTGGCAGCAGTTCAACCAGCTCAAAGGCGCGCTACTTGGGCAGCCTCTGCGGCAGTTGGCTCTGCTGTGGTCGCGACCGTGCCAACTTTGCCACGCCCATGATACACAACGACCAGGAGAGTCTCAGCAGCGAGACACACGCCCAGCCTGAGACAAACATTGAACAGCAGCAGCACCAGCACCAACAGCAACAGCAAACGGTTGTTGTGCTCGTCAAGAAGTCGCGTCGCGCCAAGATCAAGGACTCAATTAAGCATGGCAAGGGGCGCAGCGGTCGCAGATCGCAGTCATCCTCGTCGGGATGTGAGCCGCATGGTGAGCAACAGTTGCTGCCACAAGCCAATAGCAACAATGCCGCCGCCAAATCGGACCAGGAGATAAGCACAGAGAGCGGCAGCGATCCCAAAGGTTGCATACAGGTGGGTCTTAAGCAAAGATCTCAATCAAATTATTCTTTTGTTCTTCATTTAGAAACTTTATTTATTTATATTTATTATTTTTTAGGTTTGTGTTACCCAAGCGGATGAGCAAACGTCTCTAAAGATGACGCCGCCACAGTCATCGATGGTCACGGCTGCTGTGACTGTGGTGCAGAAGAAGCCGAGCACCGTCAACCAGTTCATCGAGGAGAAGCAGAAGATCTCACTGTCCAAGGAGCGGAGGGCTGCTCGCACCCTGGGCATCATTATGGGCGTGTTTGTCATCTGCTGGCTGCCGTTCTTTCTGATGTATGTGATTCTGCCATTTTGCCAGAGTTGCTGTCCCACGAACAAGTTTAAGAACTTTATCACCTGGTTGGGTTACATTAATTCCGGCTTGAATCCGGTCATCTATACGATATTCAATTTGGATTATAGGCGCGCGTTTAAAAGACTACTGGGCATGAAGATATGATCGCATAATGACGGACACAAAGTGCAGATGCGAACCGAAAGAGAGGGCATTACTCAAAGTTTGTGCCAAAAATTAATATGAATATTCGAAGAAACACCTGGGAAAAGTGATGCTACCAAATAACTAATCATGAAATTTACCTCAATATGGTTTCACTCATTTGTATACATGATCTCGAAAGTTCATTGAAAATAATAAATGACATTAAATATTTGAACTAAATGATGAAAAGGAAAATGAGAAATTTCTATTAACAAATAAAAAGCTTCTTGTTATATTAGTAAAATATAGTTTTTGATTTAAGTACTTCACTTGAATATCAAATGAATCTATCTGTTAACTTTAGCTCCAGAATGAACTCACTTTTTTCGGGTGTTTCAAAGCGTTGGTTTTGCTCATAAAGAGCACTTTGAAAGGACACGCCTGGGCGTACTTAGCTAAACGTAAACTGTTATATATACTCATAGAAAGTGTACGGAGAAGATGGCCACAAGGTCAACTTTTATGTGCACTGGCCCTGTTCTCAAAAAAAAATAAATATTTAAAATAAAATATTCAAAACTGGAACAAAATATTACCATACAAAAAGAGGAAAGCTTCAATGTATAAAACGTCTAACAAAAAATACGAAAACTTAACTGGAAACCTAATTAAATTTAATTAAGTGTTTACGCACATGTTGCAAACTTTCATATTTCACTCTTTACCGCATAAACCGAACATATATAAAATATATATGCATTACATTACATATAAATACATAAATACAAATAATAAATAATAATAAATTAAAGGTTAATTGAATGTGCTCGCTCAACATTGAGAAACTTCCAAAAACTGTTTTCTTAGGCATTATTATAAACATATTTACATTACGATTTAGGTGCAATAAATCATTAATAATAAATGTATGTATACTTTGTGAGGTACGCTTAAAAATATTTGTTAGAAATGAATTGTTTTTATGACAAAGCATCAAATGTGTTGAGTGTGCAAAAGCACAGCTAAAAGCTTAATTAATTAATAAATATTTAAACACAAATAAGTAAAATATACAACAGCAAAGATAAATGTTTTACTGCATTGTGCAATAAGGTTTAACAAAAAATAAAATTAAAATACTAAATATAAATCGATGTATAAAACCAAGAGAAACAAAAATCATAAGTATATACGGCAATTTTTGAATTTTCATGGTGTACGTTAACTTCACTAATTAAATTGTTTAATTAGCAAGCCGAAACAAAACAAACGAACAAAAAGACAGATTCGAATAAAAGTTATGAAAAATAATTAAATTCCTTAGTTTCATTTGTTTATTTCAAAACTATACAGCACTTTTTCATGTGAAAGCTAACGCATGGCTAAAAGCTAGCCTACAGGTAACAATTTGAAGACTTTAAATCAAATTTGAAACAGCTGTTTTCGAAAAATTAGAGTGTTAACAGATTTGTTAACATTTCTTGCTCCTCCTTGTTGGTAGCGCTGACAAGAGCTGCTTGTTAAGAATGTTACAGTTTACTGCAATGACCATTGCTCTCAGCAGCTGAGTGATACGAGACCACTTAACATTTTCTCCATATGTGAGATCAGCTGGGGATGTTAACTTAACTTAGCTTAAATTTAAATAAATTGTTTTTTACTTACAAACTAATCGATTTAAATAAAATATAAGCAAGAATATTATTGTTGCTCCCTACTTTATCTATGGTTTATTTATTTTACAATGGTATATTTTTTTTGGTATTAAAAATATAGTCCGAAATAACATTTTTGGGATTTTTTACATTGCATTTTGGGTTTGTGTCAGTATTAATGAGATGTGGGATTAGTCATTTCAATTTATTTTTAGTTTATATTTAAAGCACATTAGAACAATATTCCAAATAAGTCCCCTACTGCCCCAAAAGAAATACCAATAATACAAAAATGCAGGTAAGTTTCAAGTCAGAAGAATATAGAATATATACATATATCTACAAATGTGTGTACATTTATAAATGTGTATTTGTGCATAAATTTGAGCATGTGCATGCAACTGATGCCCATATTTGGTTGTAAAACGCACCCAAAATGAATCGCATGAGTGCGTCGAACGATTTCTGAATGAAAACTCAAGCAAATGATGACTTTTTTAGGATCCCAACGAAGATACCGAGTGGAACGATGTGCTGCGCGCAAAGGGAATCATTGGGCCAAAGCAGAAGGAAGCGGAGATAACCGAGGACCAAATTCAGGCGATGATGAGCGATGTGATTCAGCGACGAACAGATTTACCGCCGCAGGAGGGTCAGCGTGACAAGCAGGTCGATGACATGTCACTCGACGAGCTCGATGAACTCGAGGACTCAGAGGACGAGGCGGTGCTGGAGCAGTATCGCCAGCGTCGCATAGCCGAGATGCGTGCCACGGCGGAGAAGGCGCGCTTTGGCAGTGTTCGAGAAATATCCGGGCAGGAGTACGTCGACGAGGTGACCAAAGCGGGCGAGGGTATCTGGGTGGTGTTGCATCTGTATGCCAACGGCGTACCCCTCTGCGCCCTCATCCACCACCACATGCAACAGCTGGCGGCACGCTTCCCACAGACCAAGTTCCTCCGCTCCGTGGCCACCACCTGCATACCCAACTTCCCCGACAAAAACCTGCCCACCATTTTCGTTTACCACGAGGGAGCGATGCGCAAACAGTTTATTGGTCCGCTGGAGCTGCGGGGCGAGAAACTCACGCTGCCCGAGTTGGAGTTTATGCTGGGTGCGGTTGGTGCTGTGCCCAGCGACATTAAGGAGGATCCCCGGCCACAGATCCGGGATAAAATGCTAGCCGATTTGGAAGATAAAAGTGCGGATTTTTATTAAGATCGCATCTTCGATCCCATTTTCTGTTGCAGTACAATTTGCGAATCTTGTTTTGTGTGCATTTCTTGTTAAAACAAAATACAATTATTTTTGCTACCAGGATTTACTTGTTGTTGTTGTGTGTTTTCCCACTGTTGGTCGAAGTCTTGGCCATGCCCTTGGGCTTGCTGCGAAATATGTTCGGATCGATGATATTGTACGGGTGCTCGCAGGCCGGATTTATGGTGCGTCCGCGACGTAACTCGTGCTTCTCCAGCAGATGTGGAGCCAGCAGCAGAAACAGCTGCTCCGTCCACGAAGGCAAGCCAAAGCTGGTGAAACACAGCTCCCAGTAGGGCAAACCCAAGTGCGCAATAGCCATGCGCAGATACTCACTGAAAGTCTCGGCCAGAAACTGCCAGCTGAGTGTGCCCAGCTCGAGCAAATAAAACCGTGGATTATTTGAACTGGTTGACTCATACAACATGCACACCTGAAAGGGGAAATATTTTTATATTTATAAATAATACTTTCAGAAAGCCAATAAGATACATTTTAGAAATTTACTTTCTGAATAATAGGGTGACTAACTATTGTCTCCAAAAGTATTGCGATTTTAGTAAAATGCAAGGTGATGCAACTGTTCCTCACTCACCTTGGCCATTTCGTTGATATTGTTGATTTCAAATATTTTAGTCTTGGCCGTTATAATGGGCGGGGCATTATCCCACTTATCCTTGGCTCCAACAGAGCTAATGCTGCTCCCGCTGGCCCCGCTAGTCGACTGGGCGCCGCTTGCCGGGTGAGTATTCTCGATGTTCTCCCGCAACAGGGTCACCTGGAGCAGATGCGGAAAGTGTATGTAGCCGACGCGTCGAACATCGCTGGCTAAGGGATCCCATTTGACGGATCATCATCATATATGACTGTTTTGTCGAGTCTCGATACTTACGCGCATATTGATAGCTCCAGTTGAGCACGAAGCCGTCGCTGGATAGGTAGAACTTTTTCATGTCCTCCGGCAGGTAGACACAGTGCCGTTGCTCCCAGTTGACCACCTGGCACGGATTCAGGGGTTGTCGACGCTCCAGGCTCACATTGCACACTCTCGGCACATTTGCTATTGTGGATGTTTGATTTAGGTATTTGTTTAGCTGGCAAACAATAATTATTACTCACATAACGTTTTAATCAGGCCCAATGTCAAATTTTCGTAGAATGCATCTTCAGGGGAAAGTTTCTTATTCATATTTGAAATACGTAATTTTCGTTAATGGAATATTCCAAGGAGCGGAGTAAACAACGTCTCCCTGACACTGGTTGTCCTGGCAACAGCCCGACTAACTAACTATCTAACTACTATCGTTCCTGAGGCAGAACTAACAACTGATGTCCATCAATATTATGAACTATGAATTTTATATTGAACAAGTCGAATATTGCGATTAATATGTCGTTGATATAGCTGCTAATAAGTCAGAGTTGTGTTATATATTTTGAAATGTTTATATCCACTCAAATACAATTTATTTACACAAAACAAGTACACTAAGAGAACATAAATGATTGATTTGTCAACAATGAAATTAAACACGACACGACTGAATGAGCAATATGGACGTGAACAGATCATGGCCATTGTCCAATTGCCAATCTCATCTCTTGGCTGCACTGGGCTCTGCGCTCTCCGCCTCCTCCTCGTGTCAGGAAACCTCCCACACGGTGGACTCAACCGAACGACGCGGACGCCCAGCGACCTCCACATGGGCATCCAGTCCATCACTCAAGCGACTGAAGCGGCGAGCCCAACTCCCTCGCGGATTGGCCTGGCCCCCGGCTAAGGATGAGCGGTGGCTGGTATCGCGGAACAGGCTCATAATATCCTGATTGTCTCCTTGCGCCCGCTTGATGCCATGCTGGTATTTGGCCTCCTTGGCTAGCAGCTCCTCGCGCTGCATTTGTGTCTTCACCTCCGAGGGCACATCGGGTATGATGAACTGCATGATGCCGGTTAGGACGAACACAACATGCTGTTTTGGTCAATACAAATTTATTAAGTATCTATTAGACCCACAGCAAGTCTTAGAGCCAAACTTCTCCAATTTAAACTATGCAACACTATTTTTTGGATGCAAAATGAATGGAGAGCGCAAGCTGCACTGAAGTCGCTATTAAAGCGATGACATTTTCGTATTTAGATATTTTTTTAAATTTTTATTGATCTTCGATTAAATTTAGAGAAGTTTGACTGTATTTGATGCCCTATTATACCTCAAACACCACGACGAAGGCCAGGCGAGCGGCAAAAACATGCCAATAGTGGGGACTAAGTCCATAAGGCTCATAGTGCTTGGGGCCATTCCTGAAAGTTACATCAAATGTAAACATGGACTGACATGGAATAGGTGTCAATTTACTAACCGGTAACCCCTATATTGACAGGTGTCCGGATCGAGTTCGCTGCTCGTCGCACCCCATTCCTCCTTGTATTCAGATGTGTTGAATATGGACAGGGAGTGCTCAATGTAGCCAGCCAAAGTATTTGACTGCGAGTAGACAAACTTATAAACGACGCGTGGAATGAAATCACTCGTGTAGGCAATCACAAACGCATTCGAGACGACGGCGGTGTAGGTGATAATCCGCAAAATGCCGTACCAGGCGCCAATGTCCTCCACACGCTCCGCCAAGGGTCGCCTCGCCTGTGTGACCATCTTGTAGGCATCCAATCGAATCTCGGCCACATTGTTGAGCAGTGCAAAAAGCGGCGCCAATGGAAATGCGGCAACAAACAGTGTGACAAAGCCATATTGAAGAACTAAAATAAGTATGCACCAAATTATAAATGGCCAACTTGGGTAGCTTAACATGCAGCGAGCCACTCACTCATTTCTAGGTACTCATCGAATAGGGCCAAGCGACCCGGATCCTGCATATGATAGTCCTGTTCCCAAGCCATATGTAAATGCGATTCATCCTTAGTATCCTGAAATTAAATAAATATTTGGGTTTATTGCTCCGATAAATTATATATCTAATCGTTATTAGAATCTATAAGGATGGAAACAATAAATTGGTAAATAAAAAAATGATAAATTTATAAACAGCTTTCCAACATTTTCCCCACAAACTTCCTTTCAGTTCTAATTTGAGATATGTACCCCTTATCGCTTTGTCAGTAAATGAATCTGTGCAAACTGATTTATTTATAAATATATTTATCAGTTAATATCTTACACACCTGTTTGTGCTTACGCTGACGCCACCAGTTCCAGAACTTGGGAAAAAGATATTCCATAAAGTTGTTCCAGCATTGCTTGCCCACCATAATAATGGCCTAAATGGTCAGAGAGCTTGCCTTATAAAACCAAAACACAAACTGATCGTAGAATTTTGTACTTGCCAATTGTATGCAGAGCTCGGAGAGGCAGCCCGCCGGATCACAAATGTCATTCTTGAGGCGGAAGAACTCACTGCGCCGCGCCTGATCATCGCCGGGATAGTCGAAGAAGCGTCCCTTGAAGAACGCTATGTAGATGAGCGAGGAGTAGAAGTTCATGAATTCGAAGAAGAATATCTTAAAGGTGTACGAGTCCTCGTATTCGGTGTGGGTGCGAGGATTCTCCAGGTTTGTCAACTTAATTGCCATGCGATGATAGATCTAATGTGATACCAAAAACAATGATTGATTGATTGCGCAACACACTACACTTTTGGAGTTTAAGCCTACCCGTGTGAGTATCATAATGACAACCAAATTGATCAGCGCCGCTGTCACTGTGGTAAACAGCTTGGCATGCTCATTCACAAAGAAGCCTCCCCCGCCATAGATGATCGCGACCAAGGATACGCGGTAGATAATTGTGCCCAGCACGGCGGAGAGCACAACTGCGATCTGCACTCGATGAAGTTGAACAATATTTTGTTAAATGGTAAGGTATTATTACAGTTCTTCTTTCTTAACTACATTTTCAAACAACTATTTAATCATTAATTTATTTTTAATGAACACATTTTAGTGTCCACAAGATGGTTCCAAAATATAAATATATAAAAATAAATGTCGTACGCCAAAAATTAAAATTACAAATCTAGAGAAAAAATAAATAAAAAGGAAAATAATAACTTGTCATGTAAATGTCCATGTTCATAAATCTTATATTATCTACGCAAAATAAAATAAAATAACATTTAATTGAACTGAAATGTAATAATGTAATATAAAATGTAATAAAACAGAAGCAAATAAAAGCAACTTGTTGCATATTGCATTAAGACTACTTATTTTTAAGCGACAACTGTACTAAACTATGAAAAAACTTGTTCTTCCTAAAATAATAATTACACTGATACCTAATAGTTTTTCTACCTATTGGAAAAAGTTTCTAAATATTCGAAAAATATTTCATTAAATTCAAAATTCTTGCCCTGAATTAAAAGTTCATAATCTGTAGAAAAACAGACCAATGTTTTGAAAAAACATTCTTTCTAAAATTCAGAATAAATTCATGAAATCATGTGGGGATATTTTTTAAATAAAATTTATGGATTATAATAATTTGTTATAAAAATAAAAATAATAAAAAAAAACAAAGAATTCTGTGTACACATAAAAAAATAATACAAGATTTTTTGAACATGTTTCTACATTTTCCAACGACTTTTAGTTTTACAAATTCACTTTCTGAAAAATAAGGTGTGGTGCACTTTGGGCCAAAAGTAACGCAATTCTCTAATATTCAGGATTATTGATACTAAGTGTAGTATTTACCATAAAGAGCACGGCACTTCCTGTTATTACAAATCGAATAGCCCGGCTCCAAGTGGACATGTAGGGTTCCTTTTCGCGTGTCACTGGATTCATGCGAAATGTGGTTGCGTTCGTCTCGAACTCGGGCCTGTTCTCCTCATCCAACTCGACGTTGTGGAGGTCCCATTCCCAGACTAAGACTGATTGCTTGCGTTTCCACAGCTCCAGGAAAGTGGTGGCTAAAAGTGCAAAACAATTCTTAAAATTACGGATTGTTTTGTAAATGTGAATACTCACCCCAGAAAGACATGAAAATGGCAAAAAATACCGTTGATGGATTGTCGAAGAGGTAAGTCAACCGTGAGAAGAGGCATGATTTGTATAGCGGCTGATAGCTGCACGCCCTATCACAAAGCGGACACAGGGTAATGTTGCCGGTGCCGGACTCATTGCAGATCTCCTTGCTTGGCGTATTGTCCTCCGACTCCAGCGTGGCCAGGCCATAAATAAAGCAAAGAGTGCCAACAACCGAGGGGTAAACCAGCATTTCGGTGTAGAAACCCAGCCAAGAAAAGTAGAGCGCGATTTTGTCGCCAAAGTACTTGCGCACCAGGCAAAGCGGCTGCTTCTTATACCACTGCGAAGGAGTTGCCCAGGTCTGATAAAGCACCCGGCGGTCCAGGGAAACGCCACTCGAGTGGGGCCGATCGTAGCGACCCTCGTGCAGCGGAAAGCAGCCCAGATAGGTGCCATCGTTGAGCAGTCGCCGGATGCCACTGCGATCGCCCTCCTCGTAGGGTGTTCGAATCAGCACCTGCATCACCATCAGCGACCGCTGAGCACTTGTGTACGCCGTGGCACGATCCTTAACAATGAACCTGCAAGATGTAAATTGGCGTTAGTTGAATTCCGATTCCAGATTTTTGTATTCCGCGTACGTATTTCATAATCTGCGGATTGGTTTTGAATTCGATACAAAAGTTCTTTGAGTTGTGTAGGAATAGTAAGACACGCAATATAAGAAAATAAGTCTGTTATATATGAAATTAAAAAAAACAAATAATATTTTGACATTTTTTCGTTAATCTAGTAAATATTTCCAATTATTAAAAAAGTTTTAGACTTAAGTTGAATTTTATTTTATTGTAATATTTTATCTGAGTGTATGTTGAAGTTGTTCAGATAATCATTGATCAACATGAGACTCTATCAAATAGCTTTTTTTAAATAAATTTAATATTAATATTAATATTAATAATAGCTGTTAAGAGTTGTCAGTTTAGGGACTTACTGTTCCTCAGGATTGCCGTTGGCCGTCGCAGCCTTGAAAGTTGGCTCGCCCTCCAGCACGCTGTGATCGAGTTGTATCTTTTTGGTCAGCCGTTGCCACATATCCTTCCAGTATTGCACATTGCGCATGACAACGTTCTCATCATCCTACTCAATTTAAGGACATTAAGGACATCGGTGCACACTTATTGGATGCTTTGCTTACCCAAGAAGGCTTTACGGATATTGTTATGAAGCGTTTGATGGGCAACTTAAGGTTCATGACCTCAGCTAGTCGTGTTTCGAGCCGCCACGGCAGATGGATCTTGAGGAAAAATGTTTTTTCGTTGAACGACTGTGACTTGTCCTCCAGCTCAACGTCGAGTCCTTCCTTCACCAGATTTTCCATGAAACAGCGCCTTATATCGCGCCGACGTGCCTCCGCCTCGGTCATGACGCCCAGGTCCTCCTCCTCCCAGGCCAGCACCATGTCCACCTTGCGCCGTCCGTCCCGAAACATCAGTGACTCCGGGTCGAGGCCCTCCCTATCTTGTTTGCTTATGCGTCGCTCTCCCTCGTTACCATCGCCCGTCAGGCTATTGCTCTTGCTGGCCTTGCGACTGCTGGCATAGCTGCCACTAATGCTGCTGCTCTCTTCGGTGGATGTCCTTCGATCAGTGGGCAACAATTGTCGATAGCCAAACTGATCGACCAGCTCATTCGAGTGTGACGACTCGATGACTTCATTTGACTGATTACCTTTGTCATCCACCTCGCTGGACATGCGCCCATTCAGCGTCGGGCTAATGTTCAAGCCCAGAGTGCGACGCATTGCTGTACCTGGTATGTCCTCCTCGGGTCTCTCCACAACTTTGGGACCGAATGCTTGCGTGGGACTCGGCTCCGCCGATTCTGTTTCCAGGTGTGTGGGCAGCGGCATCGTTATCGAGTTGCCCTTCGAGTAACATGAGGCAGTGCTGCCACGCATCATCGAGGAGTTGAGCCATTTCTCTGTGTAGGAGGCAGAGCTGCCGCTGCCCGAGCTCTGTTTGTCCACGGGGGGTTTTGGCGAGACGGGTTTGTTGACCGCTTGACGTTCCACATCCATAAAATGGTAGGCAGTGATGCTGGGCTCCATTTGTGGGGCCTCCAGATCCAATTCAATTAAATTTCTATCCTGTTGTGCCAAGTAAGTAGAAGAAACATTATAAGAAATCTTGCCAAGATCGAAAAGACTGTAAAAAGTAAACTTTGCTTGAGGTAGCTGGAGTTTTCAGAATTTAGCTCAATGGGAAGTCACTCAACGCGCGAACCACCAAATCGAAATCTTAAGTTCTTTCAGGTTAAGCATATGAATTTTATCAGTCTAAAAATACTAATATTTAATAATAATATAAGCAGCAGAAACAAAACCTTAAAATTAGACAAAATTTGTGATTATCTTAGAAATGAAATTTAAAATTGCAAAGCCACACAACATAAATTTTACAAATTTACTTTTTGAATAATATGGAGCCATATGGGTCAAAAGAATGTCGATTTAATAGAAAAAGGATTATTTTAAACCACCAAAATGAGAGACTGGAAATGATAGCAGATGTTTATGATGATGAAATGAGTTTAGTTGGATGACTTACACCATAACCAACTAGACGACCTGCTACTATGCCGCTGTCCTGGCTAAGCCGTCGTGGACGCGACTTGGGATGATTTTGACGAATCGCTCGCTCGCTTTTGGCTGGGCTTGAGACGACTTGTCGCCGACTTGGAGAGTTGTGCCGTAGTGTTGGCACTGACAGGAATCCTGTGAAATAAAAAATGTCTTAGCCCAAATCGAGATAGCTACAAATATGGCTGGCGAACCCACTTGGAAACTGAAACACTGTCTGTTCACTGGCTCTCTCGCTCTCGAATGCGCCGCTTCCAGTGAGATCCTCGCGCGAGTTGGACTCCGTTATGGGTTTGGTGCTCTCCTCATCAACGCTGTCGATTCGTATTTGAAAAATATTTGAGTTGCCGCGCACATTTCCCTGCAGCTTTCCATGACTGTTCATTTTTCCGTACGTTTGTCTATCTATCTGTGACACGTCACTGCACAAAGTAATTACTCTGTTTAGTTATTCAATAACAAGAATTTTCCTGTTTTCGACTGCTTGACATATAATTTGACCTACAGTGCCAGATCGCACGAGGCTTGTACACTTGTCACCACTCCCATAATAAAATATGTATTTAAATTTGAAATCGATGCGCGCTCCTAACTATTTGACGTTTTATGTTTCTTTTGAACAAAATAAATAGAAATAAATGATTGTTAATTAATAATTGTTACCCTATTAATTATACATATTTTTATAGGGAATCTCAAGCTCTGTAAATTTCCTCCTTCCTTCCTTTTAACAATTCGTTGTGAACTTTCCTATGTTTAAATATGCATGCACGCATTTAATTTGTTTTTCTTTTTACCATGCTTTACCTGATAGAGCTCAACTAGGTCGTGTTGCTTCTGCTATATTATTTGGTTTTCCTATTTCAGTAATTGCAATGGATTCTATCTTACACTTACATACATACATAAAAAAAATATGTCAGTATGTTTGTAAGTATGTACGTCTGGGTCCCTCTGGGCTACTTTTATTTGACATTAGAACCCAGTTATATATACAAAAAGTAGCCCACATTGGGGCAGGTACTATATGTATATGTATATGTATGTATATGTAATTGTGTTTGCATTCAATTTGTATATTTGGCATTCAAAGTTCGGGTTAATTAATAAGTTGTAACTCAATTTGTGAATTTGAGAAATATGTTTTGAAAAAATGTCCTGGAGATAAAGAGAGAGATATCTTTAATGTATGAAAGGAGGTCACCAAACAGTAAACTATAAATATAATTTCTTCAATTTTGTTCTAACTCGAAGCCTTCAAGTCCAACTAAGTTCGTTTAGAGAAGTTCGACACAACTTTGTTACACTGATATCTTCCAGTTGAGCACTATTAATTGTTGGTAAATTGGATACATGTTTTTTGGAAACAGGGGGCATACATTGTGTACTCAATATATAGTAAAAATAAAGACGTATGAATGTATGTGTATACACACGCCATTCAATGGCATACGAGCTGGAGTACAACGTCACATCGAGGCCAAAGTCATAATGACCTTATACATACGATTAAATATGTATATGTGTGTACAAGATAATGCATGTTACAGACAGTTATACTTGGGTCGATAAAACAAATAAACTTGTTGCTGGCCATAGTGGCGGCTTGGCAATTTTAGTATTTTCAGTCCATTTAAATTAAATTGAATTTTTGATCACTCTACGAAGATTGGATTATCATTTTAGTCACTCTTAGATGTGTCGGGCATTTCACAACTAAAGTTATAATCGCAATGACCTATAGCAGCCTGAGAAGGTCCCTTGCCTCGACATGGAATTCGAACTGGGTGTGACTTGCTAGATTCGTCAATGGAACTTGTTGGTTTGCCAGTTGGGCAAAGTCCCATGCCATCGAAGTAATCACAGAATTTGACGATTTATTGATTCGTTGTTGTCAGTTTTCAAGTTCTATATTAACAATCGGTTATTGATTGATTCAAATTCTATTTGCATTCACAGATCCTAGTCAAAATAGATTAGTGCTCACAAAAATAAATTTAATTAGCCACTGCTAATCAATCTTTCTTTTATTTTTATTGTTGATTTGAATTTCACATTACATGATTTGGATTTGTTTGAAATGTTGTTTGCGTATTGATTTAAAACTGTTGTAAAACGAATATTTGTCTCTTTTGTATCTTTAGCATTTTTGCATTCACTCGCTCGCGTGTCGCGTGTTATTTATTGACACATTCCGTTCTACATAATGGGGACCACGGTTCTTGCGACCGATTTATTGAAGCACTCGCGCACGAATGACCAATAGGCAAGTGAGTGCCACAGGACTAGGTTGGATTGCAACTGTCCTGCTGTCCCGACTACCAAATGCCCCAACCTAAAATGTACAAGTTGGTAGATAATCAAAGTAGTTCATTTTCATGTGTGGCGCACTCACTCAGTCTAACATCGAGCTGACTGACAACATACATACATGTACATGTATGTATACAAGCTTGTAGTTAATTGACTGGCCACACTAGTCGCTATGAGTAGTATTTGACATTTAGAGAATTTAAGAGTGAGGTTCTTGTGCAGCTATTATTAAATATGTGTATTATAAATTATACATCTTGAACTCAAAGACCTGCTAGTGCTGTTTCAAGATTGCTCACACCTAGTTGATGGTATTCAATGGATTTCTAGTGGGTAATAATGACATCACAATTAATTGTCATACAATAGTTGTAACGTAACTATAAATATAGGTGCCTCTTTTTACTTGCGACTATTATTGTACGGCGGTCCATCTATTTTGAGCGACTGTATGCGTCAATCAAGTCGGCAAGTGCGTCGTTTACCACCTTAAGGACGGCATTGCGTGATTTGTGATTGTTGTCGGAAGTTCTTATACTCAGTTAAACGAAAGTATTGACGAATGCCGTTACAAATAAAAATTTCACTGCTACAGCACAATACCTATCATCTATGATTTACTGACATTCAATTTGGTTTCTATGACAGCTTGCACCAGATTCAATGTACAACATATATATGAATATAGATAGATACACATTGTTAGTCTATCTCTAATGTCGGCTTGAATGATTTGGCATTGCTCTGCAAAAGTTGAGCAACACTTAATTCAAGTTTTTAATATAATAATAATAAAAATAAATAATAAAAATAAAAGTGTAAACTAAAAGTGTACTTGTCTTAAGCGGATTCATTTCTATAAATAATTAATGAACTAAAGTCTAGTGCTTGTAAAATGTGTACTAATTTAGTCAAATTTTCAATGTTATACAATGGATGCAACTTTTTGGAAAATATGACGTGACTACTCCAATCCTACATATGTATATAAAGCTTTTATTAAAATCAACTCTTTTCCTATGAAAAACTGTCCAAGATGTACATATTAAAATTTAAAATAATTTTGTTTATTTATAATATATATATAAACAACAAAGCTAATGTTGGAGTTGCTTTTTGTGTTCACACGCATATGAAATTTTTTCTACACTTAAGAAAATCGTACCCCGGAATTAAGAATAGCAAAAAAAAACTTCTCTTAAAAATATAATGCCTGAATAATTAGGGGAGTTATTATTGATTCCAAAAGTATGGCAAATTCCTAAAATACAGTGCGTTTTTTCTGAGTGAATTATAACCTGGAAAGCGAACCAAATTTGAATTATTGAATTGAATTGTTAATTTTATTGAACCCAACACCACAAAGATAATTTTATAAAACGTAATTTTGGTATACAAGAAGTGCTTCCAATTGGCTTATGAGATTTAGCTTAGTCATCGGTCTTTGGTTTGGCCAATTCGTTGGAATTATTGGTGCACTGCTGAAGGATGTCTGGCTCACAAGTGTTTGCCGCCTTGCTGAAAAAGTGGCCCACCTCGCACTCGGCCTCGATCTTCTGGCCGTGCAGGCAGATGAAGTAGGCGCGACAATTATGCGTGTCCCGCGCCAGTTGGCCATGTTTCCCGTTGCAGACGCCCACACGGTCTCCGTTTTCAAGAAGGCAGGTGCCGTCATTCTGGCGACAGATGCTCAGCAGGCTGTCGTAGCTCTCGCCGTTGCGGCAACGTTGCGAGACGGGCTCGTCCTCGTCGCAGCTGATGTAGCGGCGACAGTCTCCCGGCTCGGCAATGGAGGTCATCACGTCGCCGATCACATCACAGAGAATGGCAATATCTGTGGGCGGATCGCTGCACTTCTTCTCAATTCCTATGGCCTGTTCCGTTATCGCTGGATCAGCAGCTGTCTTAGACTGCAGCAGATCCTTCTCGTCGGTTGGCTCAAAGGCTTGGCACTGTTGCAGCGTTGCGTTGAAGAAGTAGCCCGCATAGCAGCGCTCGCTACGTGATTTATTGGAGACGCACAGGTAGAAGTTGTTGCAATTAGACGTATCCGGCAATAGATGACCGTGTTTGCCCTCACACAACACCGGATTGGGCGTCTGATGCACGCTTAAGGCTTTCATCGTTGCATTTGTTCCACTTACATCAACATAGGGGCAGGCGCCATCGTCTTGGGTGCACAGCAACTGATCCGCATCAAAGTAGGACTCTGCGCCGCAGCGTTGTATCAACGCCACGCCCCCCGCACAAATGTAATACTTGGTGCAGTCCCTGGAGTCAGCCACATAGCTGCCATCCTGCAGACTTGCACATCTATCATTGGCACTACTGTTTCCACTCCCACTTCCACTTTCAACTGTCAGCTGTCCCAGCGGACACTTCTCCGACTCCAACTGGAACGCCGACTCATTCACACAGCGCAGGAGCGTTGCATTAAAGCGCATCCTAGGTGGACACTCGGCTGGAATGGCCAGTCCATGGACGCAGGCGTAGTACAGATTGCAGTAGACCTTGTGGACTAGACGTGTGCCATGTAAGACTCCGGCGCACGGATTTATGATAGTGAGATTGGCCAGCGATTGTGCGGGTTGGCGGCACTGTCCCTGATCCAGGCGACATTGTAACGCTAGGCTGTCAAAGTACTGACCCTCGGGGCAATAGAACAACTGAGTGTCATTCTGGCCAAGGCTGGAGTTCAACCAGAACTGGGCCGAAATGAGACTGGAGCAATTGTAGTAGGCGCGACAGTTGTCCGCATGGGCTACCAACCCAGCACCCTTGTGATGGGCACACACTGAATCGATGGGCAGGCAACTGCCATCGTTGGGGCGACAGTAGCCGACGTTGGCATCGAAGAAGCTGCCATTGGAGCAGGTTTGCATCAGAGCTGACTGCCCCTGCAGGCACAAATAGAAGCGTGAACAGTCCTGCGGATGGGCAACACTCTGGCCATCCGGCTGATCCGAACAGCTGCCCGTGGGCAGTTGCTGCAGCAAGGCCTGGCAACGCTCCACAGACTGACACCTGTTCAGGTGGCGGGCAAAGCTGTGTCCGCGCAGACAGCTGCCCAAATGCCACTCATCCGCCTCGCAGTAGTAGAAGAACTGGGTGCAATTCGATTCCGGTAACGGCAGAGCTCTCAGCTCACCCGGCTGGCAGGGGCGACGCAGCCCGTTACCCTGGCAGCTGCCATCGTTGGTCACACAGCCCAGCAGCGGCTCGAACTGTTGAAGCTGACCACAGGACTTGGCCACCCACTGATTTGTCTGGCTACATTCCTCATACGAAAGGCAACTGGTGGCCAAGGCCCGTTTCTGTCCACTGGTGCAGCCAGTGGCGGAATCAGTTGTGTCGAAGGCGACTGTGCACTGGTCCGCATTGTTGGGCAGGCAGTAGTTCGAGGTGCGGCTAAAGTACATGCCAAGTGGACATTGCTGTATCCACCAGGCGTTCTCCATGCACATCAGGAATCGATCGCAGCTTGAGGGATCTGCCCGCACTGCCAGCTGCTGGCAACTAGCCGACTGCTCCTCTGTGCTCTGGGTGCGATTCAACCAGCTACAGAAGTCATCGTCCTCGTGGGCCGGCATTGGTAGGCAGCTGCCCAGGTGCGTGGCATAATACTGCCGCTTGGGGCAGTTGCGCAGTCGCCACTTGCCTGCCGTACAGCGAAAGTATTGCTGGCAGTTGTTGCCCCTTTCGCCCCGGATCGCAATAGTTTCGGAGTCGCTGCTTGAGTTGCAGGCGGGCAGACCTGGCACTCGGGCATAGCTGCAGACCATGTCGTCGCGTGGCTCCAGGCAACGCTGCTGCTCCGGATTGTAGTATCGCTCTTCGGAGCAGGTGCGTCGCCGCCAATTGCCATCTATGCATACCTCGTATTGAGAGCAATTCCCTGGCACAGAGCGCTTGCTGTTTAGTTCACACGCAAACTGCAATGAATAAGTGGATATATTCTTGAATTGTATAACTGATTAAAACAACAACTGTCGAAATCCCTTTTTTAATATTAACTATAATTTTCTTACTTCTCTTCTTTAATTGGCATTGGGATGAGTTTTTTTTAAGTCTGGGAAGCGATTGTTCTGTATGAATGAATTTATTCAGAAAATTAGACTATCATGGTTCCGCTATTTGTTTTGAATAAAGTTTAAAAAAAGGGTTGAAAACTATCTTAATTGAATTCTCAAAAATATCATTGAAAATAAGATTTTCTTTGATATCAGATATAGAATAGAAATCACTTAGCAATTGAATTGTAATTTCCTTCTAGAGAACCTCTTCAAGGTCAAACTATTTTGAGTAAGCTAGAAAATTGTCAATTTGTTGCCCAATCGTAATTTTATTACACGATTAAATAGTGAGTTTTTGTGGCATATAAATTAAAAAGCATTTTATTCATTAACTTCATTCTGAGGGCTTTTACCGATTTATATTCGACTAAATCTCAAAGAAATGATATAGTTATCGATAACATGAAACATTCTTGTTATGTGTATGACTTATGAGAACAAAATAAGCACTTACTAATTTCAAGATTAGAACGCACAAATTAACTCTTGTAAATTGGCGAGTTCACACAGACAGACGGACCAATGGACAGCGCCAGATCGCTTGCTGATGCTTATTAAAAATATATATGCCTTATAGGGTCGAAGATTCTTTACAATGAAGTGTAGTAAAATTTAGTCAGAATGTAAGAAATACAATTTTCAAGCCACAAGTTTTTTGGATTACAATTATCTGAAATTATTTATAAATATGGTTTAGAAAAAGAAAAAGTATTAAATTGTCAGATAAGGGCACATTTTACATTTACTTTCATGACAACAAATTACTTTATAATTATTACTTTATTTAATTTGCAGGGCACATTTGTTTTATTTTCCGAGCAGAGAGACAGACAGACAGGCTACCAAATCGGCTGATAATGATGATGAACAGTATAAATTTTGAAAGGGGGTCGGACAGGTCTGCACCAATGAGCTACACAAACGGTGGCATAATTATAATAATCAAATAGCGAAATAAAAGTTCAGCTTTGCGCACATGTGTGGTAAATAAACATATATATATTTGGATAGGTATAAAACTGGAGCAAGCGGAATTTCTCATAATAATAGTAACTCATAAATAACATGCATATGTGTATATATATGTATATGTATACGTGTGTGTATATGGATATGTATATAAGTAAGTAATTTAAGACATCGTCTAAGGTCTATATGGGTTCAAGGCGTGGGTCGCAGGTGTGGTATGAGTGTCGCATGGTCTATGCAAGTTTCTGGAAGAGTTTCTTAAGGAATGAGACTGATCTTACTTTTTCCTCCGGCTCGACAGATCTCTTCTGTATGTCATGATCGTTTAATAAGCACAATTGCAGAGTGGGATCATAGAGATAGCCGCTTTGGCAGCTATGGTAGGTGGCACCATCGGCGCTGCCATCGCAGATGCAGAATCCTTCGGATGTATTCAGCGCTGCAAATGCCGTGATTTTGGTGCTGTTCGCACACTCTAGAGGATCACAGACAGCTGTGAATACATCCACACAAAGACCCACGGCCGCATCAAACTCGCGTCCAGCTGGGCACTGATAAAATGTTGGCACAGCTTCACAGGAGCAGAATCCACTGGATGTATTACGCGCTGCGAACGATTCGAATTTCTTGAGAGTTCTGCATAGTTCCGCATCGCAAGCATGAGCGACACATAGGCTCAGTCTCTGATCGTAGATCTTAAGCTCGCCACAGCTCTCAAAGGTGGCACTGCCGTCGGCTTGGCATGTGCAGAAGCCATTGGCCGAATCGTTGGCCGCAAAGGTATTTCCCTCGGTTGCATCTCTATTCTGGCACTGTGCCACATCACACGACAAGTGTTGACTGGGTGCGGCCTTTGCAGCAGGGAGGCAAATTCCCAGCTTGGCATCGAATTGAAATTTATCGAGGCATTCAAAATAGACGGCAACACCTTCCTGGCATATACAGGCGCCAGAAGTTGTATTTAGCGCCGGGAAGCTCACATTTTCTTCCAATGTGGCACATTGTCCAACTCCGCACACAGAGCAGGGCGCCTATAAAAAAAGAGGAATTTACTTAGGAATCGGATAGCAATTCCAGTACTCAAAATCGAACCCACCTCGCGTACTTTGCATATTCCTTCGGCATTATAGTATTTACCACTCGGACAGTTCTTGTAAATTGCCTCACCACCCTGGCATAGGCAGAAGCTACTGTCGTCCTCCTCGTTCGAGGAGGGGAATGTATCAAAGTCCGCCAAGCACGAGCACTTCTCTGAGTCACAGTAGCCGGCCATGCAGCCATTCTATTGAACATGAGGACAGCAACTATAGCGATTGAATAATAAATTGAGTGAGTAGCTTACCACAGCCTCAACGCATATTCCTAACTGGGCATTAAACTGCTCATCATCAAGACACTGACTGTATTTGGGTAAGCCACCCTGGCAGTAGCAGAACCCGTCAGTGCCATTATTTGCAGCATAGGGCTCATTCTCAGCAAGAACATCACACTCTGACGCATTACAGACATTGGGACCCTATAATTTAAATAAATAAATAATATGAAAAAAAATTAAATCATCACACAACACGCTTACCGGTGGTTCCAAGCAAATCCACAGCTCTGGGTCGAATTCTGTTTCGTTCATACATGGGGTATATACAGCGCAAAATTCATTGCAGAGGCAGAAGCCAGCTGGGTTATTAGATGGGAACGCCAGATTTTGTGTGCCATTCGCACACTGAGTCGAATCACACTCATTGCATGGGCATATGGTAGATTCCTGCAAAATGATATGAAGGCAATTATACAATGGTAGGGTCGGATTAGGATCAGGATCAGGATGTTCGACTAGAGTACTTACAATAGCGGGCAAGCAGATGCCTAGAGTTGCATCGAAAATCATATCATTCAGACATTTCTTAAACAATGGCACCTCGTCATCGCACATGCAGAATCCAGTGTCTGTATTCAGAGCCGGGAATGGGTCAAATTCGGTGTGGCCAACACAATAGCTGCTGCAGCATCTTGGCTACAATATTGTTGGATTTAAAGAGAGAGAGAGAGAGCAACTCAAATTAATCGAGAGAGAACAGACATCTGCGGTACTCCGAAGTTCCCAACTCCTTTGTAGTACGGAATTCAACTCATTACATACAATACTAAACTTACATCAGGAATTGGTATAAGGACGCACAGATTCTGCTGGGCATTGTAGGTGTATCCGCGGGGACAAGGCACTGGCGTCGGTTCACCGGCACGGCATAAACAGAAACTGTTGGGATCATCATAGTTCACGGAAATATGGTATTCTGTTTTATTTTGGACGCACACTTGTGGATCGCAAGGGCCCGTCTAGAATGAAATGATATTAGAATGGTTTGCCACCTTTATATTTTTATCGAACTTCGAACATCCTTACAAAAGTGCAAATGTTATAGGTTGTGTCAAAAACTAAGCCGGATGGACAGTTATTTAGGTAGGCGTTACCGTCCTGGCATAGACAGAAGGTGCTACTGTCAGAAGTTAGCGATGCGTAGGTTGCATTCTCAGTGGTCTTCTTGCACAGAGATTGGTCACATGATGTCTGCAATTGATAGATAAGGGAGCCTTAGCGAACAGTACCTTTGTTACGTGCAACATGCAACTCACACTTGGTATGGGCAAACAAATCGATGGGGTTGGATCAAAGGCTTTGTTATCGGGACACGATCGAATCGAGGCAATGTTGTTCATACACACATAGAACCTTGTCACATCGCCGGCAACGGGAATGGAAGTTCCATCGGCTGCTGTGGCACATTGGTTGGCCGCACACGTCACTTGGCTGGAGCACTTCCCGGTCGTCGAATTGAATCCAGAGCCGGCCCCACAGCTCACCACCTGTGGAACACCATCGGTGCACTGATAGTACTTGTTGCAGATAGGATGGGCGACATTGCCCGTGCCACAGCTACAGGGATTTATGCACTGGCCGGTGACATCGATGACACATTCATCGCCATCGAACCACTCGCCATTGGGACAGCTGGAGGGGATGGATACTCCGTCGATGCATGTGTTGTAGGCAGTGCAATCGCTGGGATCAATCATTTGGTAGCCATTGGGCTTATTGTTGCACACCCAGCAGGTGGCCTCGGTATCGGGCACGCACATGTTGTCACAGCTGCTGAAGATGGTGCCCTGACCACAGGTGCCATTGATCAGCTGACCATCGACGCATATCTGATACATAGCGCATTCGGTGGGATGCGCCACTATGCTGCCCTCGAGCATGTCATCGGGGCAGTTGCAGTCATTCTCTACGGCACGTCGCGTACGCGTATTCGGCACCAGCAATTTATTCTCGGGGCACTGATTGTCGACATCGGGGCTACAGAAGCCAAGAGAGGCCTCGAAGTAGTTGCCAGCAGTGCAGGACTCTTGCATCCACTTGCCACCGATGCAGGACAAAAAGTTCCAGCAGTTAGCTCCGGCAACAGTAGCATCGACTCCATTGCACGGATTACCCTCCACAGCAGCGGGTGTCTCAGTGCTTATAGTGGGCACCAATTCTGTGGTGCTGATTGCCTCTGTGGTGGCTCCCGCGCCGCATTGGGGACACACATTGTCCGTGTCCACAATACAAATCTGGAGCTGTGCATCAAAGTAGGTGCCGGTTGGGCAGCTCCTAGACTGCCAATTGCCATACGCGCACTCAAAATACTGATTACAAATATTCGGATCGTCTGTCACGGTGCCAACCACACAGTCTGCCGCCGAGCTGTCCGGGCAGCAGCCACTGCTGTCAACCACGCATTCGCCGAGTTGATTGTCAAAGTAATTGCCTAGCAGACAATCGCCGGGAATGAGTTCGCCACCGGTGCAGGTGAAGTACATGCGGCAGTTATCCGGATTGGATACCAACTCTCCACTAATAGATCCATCGGGGCAACCGCAGTCGGAGGGTGAAGCGGTGGTCGTAGTGGTGCCTGGACATGTGCCTTCCATACAGTCCTCCAAGTATTCGTCAAAGTATGTGCCCGTTGGGCACTCATCAGCGGTGGGCACTTGATTCGCACACGAATAGAAGGTGGCGCAATCGTTAGGATCAGCGACCTTTGATCCATCGGTCTTCCCAACGCAGAAGTTCTCCCAGCAATGCGAATTATTCTCATCAATGACACAAGCCAGAATGTCAGAATTGTTGTCGAAATAGCTGCCAGAGTTGCAGGTTTGCAGAGTGGCCTGCTGTCCTTCGCAGACGTAGTAGTTCTTGCAGGATGACTGGCTGCCAATAAATTGGCCATTTGGCATGTTCAGGCACAAATTTTGCCAACATTCGGTATCGGTGTCGGGCACGCAGTTATTCAAAGTTGTGTTAAACAAGCTGCCTGCAGCACAGACCTGGGGATAGGCTATCTGCTCGTCACAGATGTAGTACTCGGAGCAGTAGCCATCCTTGGGCAGAAATGCGCCACTCACCTCATTAGCACAAATATTAGTTGCCTGCGGGTGGAACACATGAAGTTAGTTTAGCATTTAATCAAGATCTGGTAATTACTAAATAACGATTATTTCTTGTGTACGGGAAAGGACGAAGACTCTGGAAGTTAATTAAAATCTGATCACTCACCTCCTCCAGGGGTGCGACCAGGCTTAGTTTGCAGAGGCCACGCCTTGATGTTGAGCATTTGCCGGTCTTGGAATTGTACTCCTTGCCTGCTGGACATTTAATGGAGCGCACGGTATTCTTGCTGGAACAGCGGTAGTAACTGGCGCAGCTGGTTGGATTTGGCCAGTGGGGTGCCAATCCACGCAATTTCCTGTAGACGCATTCAGGATCGGCAGCGCTGGCAAGGGTTGTCACTGCGGCAAACGTAACCACAGCAAGCAGAGTAACTGTTGTAATAAAGAAAATGTTAACTCTCTTTGCTAACCTTTAGTTTTTAGTTTTGGCCAACTGACCTTTCATTTCGGTGCACAAATATTCCACGGCTATTGCTTTAGTTGCTATAGTTGCACTCCGCACAGTTACCAAAATTTCAAAGCCTTTATATACATAACAAATAACATTGATTTCTGCTTATCAGCATCGTTCGATCAGTGCCCTCTTATCGGCATTGTCAGTCGTGTTTAACATATTTTTTAATTGAGTTCGAACCTTAGCATCGATCGATTCCGGGAAGACAACAAATCTAGAGTATAGAGAGGCACTCAAACCACTCCCCGTTGTAGTGCTTGAGTGTTTATGAATGGAGAGCACAATTTGAAACACAGAAGATAAAATACATAGATGTCTTTGCATATGTACATTTATTCATATTAAGCTATTAGTTTTATTATTATGGCTATTAGGCGCAAACAGTATCGCATGTCAGATTCTTCGAGTCCCAGTAGAGATTAGATGGGCATCTCTTTATGTTACCCTGCGTTCCATCGCATTGTATAAACTGATGACAGTCATAGGGATGCGGCAGGTACTCCACACCAGGATGGTTTCTGCACATGGCATTGGCATCCACATAGCCTTCCGTTGTTATTGGTGTGGCAATTGTAGTCGATGTGGTAGCTGCCGATGTCGTTGTTATCCAAACCGTTGGAGTCTGCGTCAACTCTGTTGGGGGCACGTGTGTGGTAGAACCATTTGGCAATTGTGTTTCCGTTACGAGGGTGGATGTTTTGGGTACAGTTGGAGACTGTGGCAATTCTGTCGACGCTGCATCAGTTGTGGAATCCGACTCCTCTGCGGGTGGAGTATCACTTGGAATCTGTGTTGATCCAGTGGGCACTGCCTGCGTTGGAGATGAAGTATCTAGTGTCTCTGTTGATTCGTCGTCGGCTGGCGTTGATCCTGATTGGGTCGTTGGTGGAACTGTTGTTTGTGTCGTAGTCGATGTAGTGGGCTTGACACATCGTCTTGCATTGAGTGCTGTTATCAGCAAGAGCAGCTGCAATGCTACAAATATCCAGGAGACCACTGAAATGAACAGAGACATACCTTGACATATCCCCCAGGTAACTAAAGGCAACTTGCTTTTAACAAAACTCACGTTTCATCTTGTTCGGAGTTCAAGTATCTGTCAAGACTAGAGCAACTGCAAGCGATTCTATTTGTATTTATATTGTTCGGAATGCATCATCGTCCATCTGCCTTATCAATATAATTAGCATTTAACATGCCACTAATATATTTATCTTATCTCAATAACGATATGATTTGCATAATAGTTACAAACTTTAATTAAGGCAATATATAACAAACAAATTCACTGCTCGACAATTTTCTAAATAAATTGACGCAAATGATAACAATTAACTTGATTTTGGCCAAATCGAATTAATTATTTGGTTTATTATATTCTTTTGAGCAGAGTATAAACTATTAGGCATAATTTATCGAAAAAATAAACATTTATTTATTTCATTTTTGTAAGTTGCCTAAAAGTATGCAAAACTAATTTAACTCGATTATTATTTAGTATCAGCGATCTTTAAATTAGGAGTAGATTTTCAAAGCGTATGGTAGTAACCATCTAGTCTGTATAAATATTATTTGGTTTTACTATTCTCAAGCCACTTATTGATCTAATTTATATTTATATATTCTTACATATTTATAAGAGTTCATCGACACATATATCTTTGTGTCCGCCAATATTTTGGGATTTTATCTACGCAACTATACCAATTTAATGGAAGAGTCGATTAAGTTAACGGTGCAGGCTAGTTCATTGACTTCATTGGGCCAACCACCAATTTCCATTTGTTGGCTATCGCAAATCGATTAATAGTACAAAAAGTAATAGCGAACTGTGAATAGTAAAAAGTCAAATAGTTTATTATCATTGCAGTAATAATCAAGCCAATTAGCAGATCAGCAAAAATAAATTAGAACACTTTAAACATGAGAGATAGTCAAATAATTGTTCTCTATTGTTCTCATAACAGCATAATTTATTTTAATAAAACCCCAAATAATGGCATTTTATGAAATAATCATTTCGAATGGGATGAACGTTAATGCCATAATTAATGCATTTGAAGAATTAACCACCATCAACTGAATTGACCCATCAGCTGAGACACCAACTTATTCGACATTTCAAATAGAAACCACATTAGAACCAACAGTTTTATGCGATTATGGAATGGAATGTATCTAAATGATTATTGAATTTCAAAATAATGTGAATCAAATTGTGAATCATTTGGAGATCCATTTTTATGTAAGATGTCTGATTATACCCTATTCATTCTGTGCCTTCATAACATTGGATATGAAAGAAAGAAATTTAAATTAAATTAATTCAATCTTATTGAATAGTCTACATTCTACTGGAACATTTTACATTTATAATAATTTGAATCTATTTTAATGATTTAGGGAAATATCAACCGGTTACCTTCGAAAACATAACCAACTTAAAATACAAATGGTTGCACCAAAATAATGCGCATAATAAACTGGAACAACAAAAGAATCTTGTAGTCACTGACAAGAACAATACGGAAGTTAATTATCTACAGTTTCAACGAAACACGTTTTTATCAACAGTTGCGGGTACAACAAACTTTCACCTTGAAATCGGTATCAAACTAACCTTGGCCAATATCTCCCGCAAATTCGTTGCCTCCAAAAATTGCAAATTGCAATTGTAATTTTAGTACACAAATTAACCTTAGAAATTTTTCAATTCTCCCAGTAGATTCTTTGTTACCTGCTATCAGTTATCAATAGCGAATGGTATTTAATATTTGTCGTGCCTGAGAAAACTATTCTCTATTCTCCCGAAATTTTTCTATTAGTCAACGTCAAGTTTCAGAAAGACAACAGATAAATTGTATACAAGCTATTAACTGCTGGAAAAGTGATCACATATAATATATAGGGATGTGTGTATCAAAACCAATTATCAAATTCACAGACACAACAAGTGCAATTAAAAGATTAAAGGCTGGTTCTGCTCCAGCTTTTGTCTGAAATGGTATAAAAGTGTTGGAGTTAAGTTTTTGAAGGCAGTGAAAATTATTTGTGTAACGAGACAAAATGAGAGCGTTTAGTAAGAAAAGTGAATTTGAATTAACAATTCGATTGTTAACCCTAAACATTTATCTTACAGCACTTGCACTTGTTGGCTTGATGATAGTGCTTGGTGCCAGTGCACAAAATTTGCAGGACGTAAGTGAATATTAATTATGAATATGAATATTAGTTGAGTATTTGCGTTTGCATTTCAGCAATGTAGGGGCATTGAATACGATTTGATCCCTCATCCGGTTGATAAGGACAAGTTCATAGTGTGCGTCTTTGAAGTCGCAGAAGTGCGCACTTGTGCTGCAGATAATTGTTTTGATCCCAAATTGAAAAGCTGCTCCCAGGGTGCTTGCAGTCCGATTGTGCCCACTGACAAAGACATTGCAGTTACGTATTGCGCAGACTTTGGCCCAGCAGAGAGGATACCTTCGGTTGATTGCTCCCACTTCTGGATCTGCTTGGGCGACTTGGATCCCGTTTATGTGGCATGCCCGAATGGCAAACACTACTCACGTTCAGAACAGAATTGCATCTCGCCACCGCTGGCCAAGTGCACCACCCCCGAGAAATTGTGCGCCTCCCCCAAGACCACCTTCTATCCAGCCGAGAACTGCAATGAATACTACGCATGCGACGACAAGAATCTGGTGAAGCACAGCTGTCTCTACGGTCAGGCCTACAGTGCGGAGAGCACTTCGTGTGTCCCGGACTTCAATCACTCCTGTGCCGCACCCACCAAGCCAGACTGCCAGAATCCGGCCAATGCTAATGCCTACTTCTCACACAGCGACTGCTCCAAGTTCTACGTTTGCATTCAGACCCAAGTCTTCGAGGGAAAGTGCGAAACTGGCTACGGATTTGACAGAAAGAGTTCTAATTGCTTGCCGGGCATCTGCAATGCTTAGATTCTTAAATGAACTAAATAAATGCGTAATAAATAATTGGATACAGTTTTTGTGATTCCCTTGAAAACTTTAAAATGTAATCGTAATTTAATATATGCAGATCAAGTTTATTTTGCTTTATTGATAACTTCAACCGATTCCACAAAATTGATTAGTCGCTTACAAAAAATGTAAATTTATTAAGTTATGGCTTTCAAAATGGTATTGGGCTGAAGGTATCTTCGAACATTTGTATTTATTTGATTTAATATAGTTCATATAATTGAAGAGCTTGTGCATATCTCCCTCAGCTATAAACTTGTATAATAAAAATAATTTAGCGTAGTAAACCATTTAATATGCGTATATTTATTTTCTGTTCACTTTACATTTTTCGGGTAAATTATAGTTGCATTAATCCTACAAACATATTTTGTCACAAGTGAGCAACTTGGAGTTCCAATATAGCAACGGAGGGCAATTCTTCACGAATGGCATATAGTCGCACTGGATAAATCGAGTGCAGTCTCCTGGGTACGGTAAGAAAACCTCCTTCAGAGCAGCGCACAGAGAGAAAAGAGTGGGAAGATTATCATCTCGGCCAGAAGTCGAAATCGAGCTGTGAGTGTTCGTTGTGGGTTCTATAATGCTTTTAATTTCACATCGCTGCAATTGGGGCACCCAACACGATTCGGGTGGACAACTCAGAGTGCGTGTCTCAAAGTAGTGATTACAATCGCCTGGATGGGGTGTATATGTCAAGTCGCTGGTTGGATCGGAAATGAGTGTTTGTGGGGTGGAGAACCCAATCAAGGAACACAGGACGAAAACTATCAAAATTTGATAATTCACTGTCAAAATATGAATATCAATTAACAATTATACGTTTGATGTTCTTAAATTACTCACTTTTGTTTCCGTTGACAAGTGCAGACTTAGTCAGTGAGTTGCGATGTTTTATAGCAATCTTAGGCATTCTTAGCATTCTTAGCATTCTTAGATATTGCGATAAGATATCTATATTATTACCAAGACAATATATCGAATTATATCTAGGTATTTAAATAGTAAGACCTTCATGGCTAAGTGCCTTATGATTTTAAACAGCAAAGAATGTAAGAAGACAAAACCGATATTGAGAAAGCACTTGGCAATATTTACACATCATACACTTACACTTAAGCTGTTTATTGATTCTCAGTAAGTATTCTTACAGATACCGGCGATTATAGTGATAAGCCCAAATATAAAAAGGCGCTTGTAAGTGCCAAGAGCATTGAGTGCTTTCTCTGACTTCTGCTGATCAAACCAAAAGTAAGCATTCATTAGTCGATACTAGAAAGTGATTTATTCACTCATATTCTTTACAGCCATGGAATTTAAGATTCTCTTTTGCTTGACTGTGGTCACTTTAGTAGCCACTTGCTATGGCTACTCAGCTATTGGATCGGTAAGTCTACAACACTTAGGAATGGAATATTTAAATATTAACTCGTTTTTTTTTTAAATTGTAATACAGGTTGTACAGGGCATAGCACCTGTTCCACATAGTCTGTGTCCACGTTATGACGATCCCAATCATCCAGTGATGCTATCCTTTCCCAATGACTGCAAAAAGTATTACGCCTGTCTAAATGGCCTGGCATACGTCAATCAATGTCCCGACAACTACTATTGGAGTCAGCTGACTTACCGCTGCGACAGTAAGGAATATTCCGATTGTGGAAATAGCAATTATCCCGGCATACCTGATCCCATTGAGTACATCGCCTATCCGGGGGACTGCAGTCGCTACTACGAGAAACGTCTACTTCGCTGCGCGGGCAATTATCACTGGAACGCTCGCTCCGGGCGCTGCGATCTGCCAGAGAATGCGGGCTGTGAGGCATCACCGATTCCCTTTCCACCATTGACTCCCTTATGGCCAACTGCTGCAACTCCGCCAATCGGACTCCCATTACCAACGCAGCCTGGTTCCACTGGACTGATAAATCCCGATGATCTCTGCAGTGTCATTGGCCAGAAGTATCTGCCACATCCTTTAGATTGCAACAAGTTTATTTACTGCGGTTCAACAGCTACTGTGTTAAGCTGCTCCCCCAACTTGTTCTGGAACCGTAGTACCCAGTCTTGTGGCCCATCCCCCATCGGGTGTCCATAGGATCATTGCGGAACTGCCTAGATACGACGATAACGAGATACTTTGATAACATAATAAGAAAGAACAATCTGTGCCACAGATTGAGTACCATTCAGACAAATAAATTAATGAGCAAGAACATAAATATCAAAAGTCAACTAATCTCTTGTCTATGTTAACTCGAAGATATACGGATAAAGCTTTATTGTTTTTATGCAAAGCAAACATTTTCCTAGAAAGTCCCAATTGTTAAATTCTTATTTTTAGAAGGTAATACGCAACATCGTAAGTGTAAATCGATAAAGGCACATATCGCCCAAAAATTTGGAAGGTATTTTGTTTGTGTCGTCCTTCAAAGATTGGTAAGAAAAAACTGTGAGACTTTTCACAACAACATAATAAGCAAAATACATTGAACTTCAGACAAAGCTAGTTCTCAATTTAGGAACACTATAACTTAGACCCACAATAATATATGCTTCAACATACACTAATAAATCTAAGTCTTTTTAATGTATTATTTTGTTAATGTATTTATGAGCAATTCCTTAAAAAAAATAATAATAATAATTATAAATATATAATAATTATTTTTGTTTGAAAAAAGGCGATTTTGAGTTATTGAAAATTATATAAAAATTATTTTGCTTAGTATTTTGAGAGATTAGAGAAGTGAAAGGCGAAATTGAGGCGAAAACATTTTCCAGAGTTGCCTTTGCAATCGCTGCTCGAATCGCTATTGCAAAACGGAATTATTGCGCTTTTGTCTTTCGGCCCTGAAAATCTTACTCGTGCTTTCAGCTCGTTATCGTCTTGGCTGCCGGAGCACAACAACAACAACAACAGCCAAGACAACAACACAAACAGCATCGACGACAACAACGCGAAAACAACATCAACGACAAGTTCTTGTTGCTTGTTTGTTTGTCAGGCCACAGAGGCAGCAAACAGCAGAAGTGCTAGTCAGACAATTGGCGGCGGGGCAAAGGTTGGGGCAGGTGCACAGGCAGGAGTAGGGTTGGGTGTGGGGGGTGTTAGTGTTTTTGGGAGTAGATAGCTTCCCGGAACTGTTTCCGTTTGTATTTGTTGTCAACGACAGTCGAGCACTTTAGTTGTGCACATTAAACGTAGCTTCTCGTGTATGCCACACCTCACCTCACTGCAACACACCCTGCACCACGCCTTAAGCCACCCCCTACCCCTTGTCTATCTCGCATATAGTTATTTTTTTTGTATTTTGCTTTGTTTCTCGTGAAATTTCAAGAGAGTTGTTCGTTTATTCATTGAATTACGTTGGAGTGAGCGAGTGAACAATGCAATTTGCAACATCTAGAACATAGACAGGAGCAGCCACCTTGCACCCTTGCCCCCCATCCACTTTAACACTTGGCCGTAACAATTGCAAATGCAAGTTTTAGCCTAGCTGCTGCTGCTGCTGCTGCTGTTCTTAAGCGGCTTAATTGCTGCCAAATACTCACGCCTGCTCCTTTCCTCCATTCCTCACAATGTGGCAAGTGGCAGCAGCGTCAAAGACGTGGAATATATTGCTGCTGCCACACAAAGTCGAACAATTGAGGCGTTAATAAGCACCCGTTGCCCCCAATGAGTGGCAGCAAAAATGTTGAGCAACATGTTGTTTGCGTACGCACAAGGACTTTGTTTTGCCTTGCTGTGTGGCATGAATGATGTGAAAGATTTATGATTGGAGCAGAACTTTTGCTGAGGTTTTCTCTTTCAATCTGTTTTTGTTTATTTCTGTTGCTCTTTTGGAGCATTTTTTTATTTTTTGAGCATTTATTTTCAATTTAACAATTTAATATGAAAAAGTTGCATTTTTATTGCTCAAAGTTGTAAATTTAATATTCCATAATATATGTATGCATATATTTATGGTTTTTAATTTTTTGTCAATTTATTAATATTTATATAATTATTCAGAGCACTTAATGTTTTTCTATAATATATTTTTATACATATTTTTTTTAATATGTTTTTATTTATTTCTCTGGCTTTAGTTCGGTTTTTAATCCAGTTTTATTATTGTTTTGTTTATTATTATCTTTAAATAAAAAATAAAAAATAAAAAAAAGGTTTGCAAATATATTTTATTGCTTAAAGTTATTATTTAAATTTTCTGTTGTTTTGTTTAAATTTATAGTAAAAATATAAACAAATCCCAGTGCAAGGCTCAGCTTTTATGCCAGGTTTGTTGGCTGTTTGTGCCTTTGCTGGCTTATGCGTTAGCCACTTGAATTGGACCCCGTTAGCAGTTGGCCAACAATGAAAGGCTCCTTTCACTGAGCCAACAATGAACTTAAGTTTCGCGCCATTCGCAAAACTGTTTGTAATTTTTCTATTCTCTATTGGCAGGGCATGGGGAATAGTTTGGTTTTGCTGATGCTGCTGCTGCTGGTGCTGGTGGCTGCTCTGGGCCAGTTGGGTGCCTCATTAGTTGGCAGCGAGTCGGTTGAGATGCCCGGCGAACGTGTGTTGCGGATGATTCCAGCGTCAGGTAAGCAGCGTGGCGTATACTTGATGTGTGTTGGGGGTTGTGCTGCAATTAAGCTTGTTTATCACGCATACGCACTGTGGACAAATACAGGCATGTAGAGGGGGGAGGGGATGGGTGAGGGGGTTAAGTGTCAACGAGCTCTTAAATGGTATTTCGCATTCTGCATTTCGTTGCACCAGTTTACTTTTTTGCGGGTCGCCACAGATAGCGAAAGCAAAAGAAAACTTAGGCAAAAAAAAACTCAAAAATAACTCGAGTTTCACTCGCGCATTCTATAAGAGCAGCTGACGACAGCGGCGGAGCTAAAGACGCCACAGTGAACACTGACTAAAAGTGAGGGGAAACTAAAATAATGATGAATTTCAAATGAAAGTTTACAAATAATTTTCCATGCTTCGTTTAGTTACTGAGAGCAAAAATATTAACTAATTCTTTGCCAGCAATATTCAGACCAAGTCATAACTTAAATATATTTTCCATGCTTCGTTTTATGTTTTCCAAATTGACTTCCATTCTTCAAAATTAAAGTATTTCACTTTACATCAAAGAACTCGCAACACAATAAATTTTTTATTGACTCTTTCAGTGACCGCAATAAATTTTAATGTCGCAAAAGCTAAAGCTTAAAAGTCATATTTTAATGGTCAACAAACAGTTGCGAAAGAAATAATATTTTTATTTATTGCATGCTGAAAACATAAAGCTTAAGTGTCATATTTAAATAGTCAACAAATTGGACGCAAACAAAGATTTAAAATTTTTATTTTGCATTTTATTTTTGAACTTTAAATGGCTGCCATAAATTATAAACTCATTTTAAGAACGGCAAGTTTTGGGGACATATTTGAACAGCCAACAAATAAAAGTGAAATAATATTTTGATTTATTTTTGTATATCAAATATTTTGCTTCCTTCTTAGGCAGTTAAGACTGTGCTCCTTTGGATCGTCGCTTGCATTGTGCGTCGTTTTCTCGCTTTCTTTCTTTCCTTTCTTTTTTGCACGCTTTTCGTCTGAAGCGCTAGGAGCACTTGACAATTGCTGTATCCGCTTGCCGCTGACAAGAGACGCTTTCCGCTTTCCACTTTCCACTTTTCACTTGCTGCTGCTACTGCTGCTGCTGGCTTCCGTTGCAGCATTTTGATGTCACTGGTGTCATTTGTCACGCATCACAGTTGCTGCTGTTGCTGCAGATGTTGTTGGTGTTGCTTGTTGCAGTTGCCAGTTTGTTTACAGCTGTCGTTGTCGTTGCTGCTGTTGCTGTTGCTGTTTTCAGCTGCTGCTCAAGTGTGTGGCGAGTTTATTCTTGGCATCATTAAGCGTCGCTGATAACACTTAACACACTTATGTACACACACACATTGCAACGGCTTGTGTTGCACGACTAAATGCCAGCCAGTTGCCATTAAAATGTAAATTTCTAGTGGTCACACAATGCTGTGCAACATTTCAACAATGAGGGGCCAGCAAAAAAACACTGAGCACAACACATATTTAACAACTTTCGCTTCAGCCCCTTTTGGCCAACGTGGTTAACCTCTTTTGTTTTCGCTTTTTGCAGTTGGCTGACATTTTGGGTCAGTTGTCTCATTTATTTGTCGCCGCTCGACTTTAAATTTGATTTATTGCCAAGCAGCAGAGACAAAAACAGGAAACAGAAACGGAAACGGAAACAGTGAGAGCTGACTACGAGCAGAGTTTTGCAAAAGATTCTTAACTTTTATTAACGTCAACGAGTCGTATGCATATTGCGACAAAAACTTGAAAAATGATTACGAATAAGCCATGATAAGAATCAGAATCAGTAGGAGCGGAGACAGTTGGCAAAATGCTTAAGGTCCAATTATGAATAAATGTACCGGAAAGTGCATGAATTGCAAATGAAATCAGCTTGAAAACTAGCTGGAAAAAAATTAAATAAAAAAAATGACTTAAAAGCAAAAAAAGGGAAAGTACTTAAGGGTAACTACTTGCAACATGTTTGAGCAGGCTTCAGCCAAGTCTCTAAGTACACTTATTTATCGTATGACTAACGTGCCCCATTTACCCCACTACTAACGAAATAAACTTTGGCAATTGCAACTGATTTGCAATTTACCTTTTTTTTTATGGGGCAGGTTTTTTCCGACTTCTTTTTTCTTTGATTATCAAACAATTTGATTTCTGCTTTTCTTTGCACTTGTGTGCCAGGCTCATCACAGACAATTTGATGAGTATGCTCGTTGATTGCCAGGTGGCATCAATGGGTGGGGAAAGGCAAGAAGCCCTTTGTTTGGGCCATCAAAGTCAGTAAGTTGTCTAATGGCTGCAATTTGATACGCTTATCAATGATTCATGTCCGCATTTGCCAATCACCTTGACTACTACAACTAAGGACGACTGATTAACTACGATTAGACATTTCATTTCTATAGCAATTGTTATTAACCTGACAGTAAGTAGGCTAGTTAAACTCACACAAACTGTCTAATGCTCAATCTGGGAAATCCGTGGCAAGTGGCAACAGTCTGAAGTGGGTCTGGAGAGCAGACAGGACTTTGGTTTTAGACTTTAGCGAAATTACATTTCTCGTTTAGCAGCCACTTAAAAGTCAAGTTGATTCTCAACATTTTGTTGCTTTTACTTCTCATGTTTTTTGTATTATTTTTTAATTTTTTGTTTTTTTGGTTTTTCGGCTGTAGCACGAGGCAGTTTTCTGCTCTACCAATTAGCAACGGCCATAAATTCTGGAGCCTACCCCTGGCTGGAGGTGGAGCACGAGCAGGAGCAGGAGTTGGTCGTGGAGCAAGCAGTGGACTCCAGCTGGCTCTCTGCAATGGCAAATGAATTTCAGGTATGGGCCACTTAAATTCATATCGAGCACAGATAAACCCAGCTCTCTCCTAAAAAAAAAAATCATAAATCACGCGCTGTTTTTCACTGTTGCTGCCACTACGCTTTGGGCATTTCTAACTTTTTCGACTCAGATGTCCGTCAGTGCAATGAGGTTCAGCAGCACGTGACCATGTCGTCTCTGGACAGGCTTCAATGACCCAGCATTCCATTTGGAACAAAGCACTTCCTGGAACACAAATGGGCGTTTTAAACAGTGACTTTTTGTTTGTTCAGTTTACTTTTTTAGCTTTCGAAATTGTGATTACCATATATGCAAATTTATATATATATATGTTGGCCACCAGTTGTTGGAAACTTTATTAAATATTCTCCAAAGTCATTATTCATTTTACAAATTATATATTACGTATACGCACAGCTGGCTTAAATATATTTAATTTAATCTTAATCTTTTATACAACCATTAACTAATTATTTAAATAAATAATATTTAAATAAATTTCACAAAATCACAGCACAAATCAATTCCTTATCTTGACCAAGACTGCATTGGTATCAGTTATTTTAATCTCAGTTATTGAATATTTATTGCCTGCGAGCCTTTTAGACCAGCTACCATAGTAGTCTAATCTCCAAATTCAATCAGTTCAGCAGTTTTGGGTTACAGTTCGGCTAGCTTGAGGGCGTATTTCGAGAAAGTTTCTAATTATTGGTTGCGACTTGGGCTGGTTGCCCCTTGCGCTGAGCAGCAAACTTCTAATATTTCGCAGCCATTGGGCAACTTGGAGCAGATTGTTTGTTGTTTGCTTTGCTCTGCTTTGTTGCTTCCACTGCATTGTCCTGCTCCTTTTTGCCTGGTTCCTCCAGTTAGCTGCTTTGAATTTTTAGATTGTCCAAATCTTGCAAATATTTTTGCATAACAACAAAACGAGCAAAAAGAACAACAAACAATTTGCGTCCGTCTTGGCTAGTTATTTTTTATATTTTTAAACACTTCTCTTGGCTGTTAAATATTCTCATATTGATAAGCAAAAGCAGTTAGGACCCTCTCATGCTCGCCATGGCACCACTAACACGCTCTCAACAATTTTCTTTTAATTTTCATATTTCACACTTCACACAGTCTGCTTTTTATACTCTGAACATGAAAATTGGCTAAAAGGGGTATAATTGTTTTGTGCAACAGTTTGGGAGAGGTCGCAAAAATCATCTATGATATGAGAAGGTATATATATCTTCCCGATCAGGTTCAGCAACCTTATCGGTATATAAAAAAAGCTGGAGACTTCAAATTAAGTTTACAGCTACTGCATTTCATCGAAAACTCAGCCAGTTTCGCAGATATCGATTCAAATTAATATAATTTTATATAGCAAATAAAAATCGCAATTTTAAAATATAAGTCTTTCCACCATAACATAACATTGCCTGACTTTTTATTGATTAACTGTACAAATTTTATTAAGATCGAAAAAGCAACATCCAAGTTAGAGTCAAAAATGTATGATAAGTGAAATTTGGGAGTAAGACTTGAAAATTATGCTTAACAGCTTGGTTCAGGGTATCTCGCAGTCGAGCTCCGTCGACTATAACATTCTTACTTGCTGATTTCTACTCTCTTACTAGAGCTGGGAGCGTGTCGAGATTGGCAAGGTGAGACTAAAGTGAAAGTTTGATTAAAATAAGTCAAAGTTAGCTGGGAAAACACTCAACTTTGAAACATACTGACTGCTGTTGCAAGTCAAGTAGACTTTATGCCACTTTTATGGATATTACTTTAATCCTCAAAATATCGCTTCTCAATTAGTCACGCTGCCATCTCTAGTTGCTAGAGCTGCTGTTCATTAAACGGTTGTACAACGTCTTCGGAGATGGCTGTATTCTTTAATGTAGCATGGCGCTTGCCAAATTGCCAAGTTTACTAGTTTGCCGGCGCGTCCGAGCTCTTGTTAAAAAACATAAAAAAATGTACACTTGGGATTACTTTGCTTAATTCAACTGCAAATGAAAAGTGTTTGTTCGGTAAATTCAATCTGCCAGCGTCCTGTTGACGTTGTCATTACGCCTTGGCTTGCCTTGGCTTGGTCCTTTGGCTCTTAGTCCTGTGTCTGCTTAAGCTCTCGGCTCTGGTTGCGATTCTGCTGCTGCTGCTGCTGCTGCTTCTTCTGTTTATGGTTATGGAATTTGGGGGTCTGATGAGACGCTGTTCCCGCTCTTGAGTTCATCAAAGCGTAATCTGCACAAAATGGCGGCATTTCCTTGTGTCGCAGGACAAAAAAAAAGAAGGAAAAAAATGGCAGCAACTTTAAGCTAACTATGCGTCCTTGAGCCCCCACCCCCACCGCAAGTCGCTCACGTCTGCTGTCAGGCTGCTTGCCGTGAGCCGAAAAAAACGCCTCCAAGCACCCCGTCTAATGGAGTCATAATTCTTCAGCTCGTTAGCAGCAAATACATGCAACGTAAATATGCTTGCCCCAAAATAGAATGCCACACATTTTTCCTACATCTCACATTTTTGCATACCCAGCATTTTGGATTTACTTTAAGCTTGTTGTACACTTTATAAAGGGGCTTTTGAGGGCTTGATTTAATCCCAATTAATACTGAATAAAATTATATTTTTTTAAATTGAAGAAGGTTCTTATTCGTATTCCTTAAAACATTCGAATATTTGTTTTAATATTTTTTATAAATATATATATCATTTTATATAAATTAAATAATATATTAAATAATTTTTTCTACATTTTTCAATGCTTTTATTTTATTTTATTTAATTATTTTTATTTTTTTTATTCTTATGCCAAAAAACATTTGAATTTTTGATAAAATATATTCTATTTATATGTATATTTTATTATATGCATAAAATAATTTAAAATATATCTTTCTCAATTTTTAAATGATTTTATTCTCATTCCTAAATAACATTTAAATATTTCTCTTCCATTACCAAACAGGATATCTTACAGCGCAGCTCCAGTTATTTCGGTTGCCCTCATTTGTTTGCCTTTGCTGCCTGATGTGGCATGGCAGTGTATTAAGCCTTTTTGCCTTTCTGGGCAACGCCTTTGGCCGCCCAACCTGACAAGTTGCTTAATTGAAAAGTGTTTTGTTGGGATTGCTGGCAGGCAGCGAGCTGCCACGAGCCGGGTTTCCACCTGCCTCCAGCTGCTGGCTTAGCAACGTTTGCGTTTGCATTCAATAATTTGCCTTTATTTATGCGCGTGCTTTGTACAGCCAAAGCCAATGCCAAAAAAAAAACAAAAAAAAAATATGTATATATATATCTAAGAAAAAGCGAAAGGACATCAAGAAAAGACGACAATTTTTCAAGGGTCTTCCGCCTGGGGCTGGCCTTCCAGCTGTGTGCCTGCTGCCAGTTTTTGCTTTTCTTCTGTTTTCCGGCTCCGAAGCCAGAAAGGCAGTGCCACTTTTCATTGCTTCCTCTAGCGCATATCGGAGTCGCCTCTTGTGCTGCTTGTCTGCCATAAATAATTATGTTATTTTAGATAGCTTCTTCTTTATCTTTGTGTGCTGTTGTTGCCTCGAAAATTGTTGCAATAATTATCACATTTTTCACACCGCCATTTTTCATGCACTCAACAAACGCCACTTCAAATCTCTGACAGCTTTTTCCCATAATTAACCAAGACATTGTTGCTTATATATATACATATATATATATGTATATATATATGTGTAAATATATATTTATTGCCACACCCACCCGCACAAGCTGTCTCGTATTTTATGCTTTATGACAGACATTAGAGCGATAAGCATTTTTTATGTATTTTTAATTAACTTTCGTGTTGCCAGTGTGTGTGTGTGTGTGTGCCACATAATCCCATGCGAAAATGTTGCTGCTGCTTGCTGCTACTTGCTGCTGCTTGCCACAACAAATTGGGCAAATCAAGAGCTGCACTTGCAGCCTAATCGGCTCTGGTTTTCAGCTTCTTTGTTTTCATCTCAAGTGTTTGTCTGCTTATTTTAATTAGCCAGCGAGCGATGTTGAGCAAAATGTTGCAAGTGTTTCGCTTGGCTGCCCCCGTCGAGATTCGCTCGGCGCTTAAATTTCACAAATGATAAGATCTCTTAAATTTGTTGGGCCAGCAAAATTTATAGACTGCAGTTTGTCGACCCGCATCGAAGCTTTTACCGTGTTGCACACAGCAAACAGAGCTGCTGCTGCGTTTACTTTCCTGTGATTGTGATGGCAGCAGAAGTGCAACACTCTCAACCAGTTAAGCACCTTGATGGGGGTCGCTTAAGCAGTTTGTGCAACACTTCGATTTGCCGCTATTATTCTCTGATTTTTCTCTATTTTGTGTATTTTATTCAAATCTAAATTTAGTTATATTTCATGGAAAATATTCCTAGAACTGCTTCCACTTATTTTTGCCATGCAACTGCAACATTTAATTTTTAATTAATTGTTGGTGTCAATATTAATAATAATTCTGTTCTGATCGCATTTGTATGTCAAAGTGAAAGCCGGTTATTAAATAAATGCGGTAAATCTGTAAACTTAAGCATTTATTTGCTTAATACTTTGATATGTTAATAAATATTTTTAAAAGCAATTAAATTGATAAGTATAAATAAATGCAGAACTTTAAGTCTGACTGCTTAATTTGTTCAATTAATACTTTGATATATTTAAATTTAAAGAATCAAAGAATACGCTCAAAAAATAAAGTCAATGATTTCTTAATCCTTCAGATTTGTCGCGGTGCAATTATTGATTATCTGGCTTTAAGGCTGATAAGCATTAACTCTTCGAACCAGTCGTGTCGGCGCGTACTAACTTATGTTTGTATGTATGTATATGAAACATGGCTAAAATGCGTTGACGCTGTTTGCTGCAGCTTTCAATTAAGTTGCTTTCGCTCGTTCGTTTCCCTTTTAATTAGGGAGCAAAGTTGCACATTTTTATCGGTGCCACTGCTGCCACTTTCTACTTGCTTTTCACTTTTGGCTATTTAGTTACCTTTCAGCTTTGTTTCCTTATTAGTTTTATGTTGCACTCGTAATTGCTGGAAAATATCACATTGCTCATACGCAACGTTACACAGGAAATTAATTTTTGGCAGTTGACAGCATTTAGCATGCTGAAATTATGCTTTGACTGGATTATTTGATAAACTTAATATTTTTAATGTTAACCAATTTAATTGCAGCATATTCCTGTCTATGAAAGTTTTCCGATGAACTTTCAGACCTGGCTTGTGGACAGCTATGGAATTAATGCTCTGGATGTCTATCAGAATTGGGCCAGGAGGCGATCTGGCCAAGCACAGGAGATCTGTAATGCGGATGGTCAGTGCTTTGAGGTGGCTCAAATTGTGGCCGCATGTTGTCCATTTTGAGTGGTGCTCACTGTGTGTTTGCCAAGTAAAACGCATTAAAAATCATTAATTGATCCAAAAAGATATCAAAAAGTTTTGTGCATAGTCATGCGGCCAATGGCCAGCAATTATTGATAGCCAGATTGGGAGTAGCCAGTGTCCGCAATGTGACCATTAATTGTTGTTGCTGTGGTTTTGCTCATGGCCAAATTGTTGTTGCTATTTCCCATTGACAAATAATCGAGCTGCCGTGCGCCAGCTGGGAGAGACAGCTGCTGCTGCCATCTGCAGCGACAGTTGTGGCAACGATGGCTGGCCATATTATACCCTGTGAAACGAGAATGCAACAATGTTGGCAACACTTGCAGAAAGTGGTAGATTCAGGAAACATATTTGTTTTCTTGCTAAAGGTAAGTCGATTCAATTCAGCATAAAACATATTTTTGCATATAGGGCATCTCTGAGTTGATCATGCAACATATTTGAGCCACTTCTGTTTGTGCTTTGAGTTTTTTATGCGTGGCAGCAATCAGTGGCATGAATGTTCAAACGCGTTAAAAAGAAAAAAAAAATAAAAAAGAAAAACAGGAGGCAACAGTGGCAGCAGCAAGCATAGCTGCAGCAACAGCAGGAAAAATCAACATGCAACAGCCAAAAAGCAACAACGGACACAAACAACAAAAACAACGTTTCTCGCTGTTTTCGGGTTTAATACCCTCTGGCAACAAATGGATTGCACATCATTTAAGGTAGATCCGAGGTACAACGAGTATTTTACATAAGGGTATATACAACTGTTGTATGTTATATAGCTGGATCTTATGTATCAGTCGGGAATTATAATGAAGTCAACATATATGTAAGTTCTGCCAAGTAAAAGGTAACTTTTAGTTGTGCATTTCGATTTTTGCATTTAGCCCGCACAGATTTGGTTTTGCCTTCTTCCTGCCCGGAATTGTTTCGCTGCTGAACAATGCGATTTTCTCCGTGAAATTTTATTCAATCTTAACGGGCACAGACCAATGCGCTTCCTGCTCTTGGTGGCGATCCACAGGTCCAACGGACCATTTGAGGAAAGAAAATCAAAAAAAATAGTGCTCTGAGTATTTTTATTGTTCAACATTTATATTTGTGTTTTTATATAGTTGGTTTTATTTTTTGGCAAGCAAAATATTTGATATTATTGCAAAAGTATCAGTTTTTATTTTTAATTGATCAAATTGCTGAAATTATCTCCTTGTTTATGGGCATTTTGTATTCAATTAAGTGTGCACTGAGTTTATTTACCACTTTTTTTATTTCTTACTGTCAACAGAACGCAAAATTCGCGGATGCGTGAAAACCAAATGTGGAAAAAAAATGGCAAATTGATAAAATAAAATTCATTTGGTTGCCAAGGGAGTCAAAATGATTGCCGTATTCCTTTTGCAGCTAAGGCAGTTACCAGTTTTTTTCACTCAATTATTCAAATATGTATAAATCGAAACGCGAAATAAAAATATTATTATTGCAGCCGCGAAAAACTGTTCATAAAAAAAAAATAACCGAGCAGATTGAGTTTTGTTGTGTGCTCTTGCAATTTAATTAAGGACTTGCAGGACTGACTGGAATAAATGTACGCCATTTATTTATGTGGCATGAATTGTAAGCAAATAAACAGTTGAAACATGTATGAAAATTGTTTTTTAAAGGGGAGACTCGAAAACACTGATGTTATTTGTGGAAAGAGGCTTAAGTTCAAACTGTGACTAATGGCAATTTGTTTGAGTGCCAGTTTCGGCAAACTAGCTACCATCTCCATTCCCATGCCCCACCAGATCTCAGTGTCATATGTAATGCATGTAAGCGATATTGCTTCACTCAGCTGTCAGGCGGCATTAAATAATATTTTGCAATCAAGAAGCGAGGTGAGGAATGGAGCAGACGCTGCGGCAGGGACAACGCTGATGTGGCATCAACGTCATGGACTGTGACATTTTTGAATGCACGCCAGGAGCAAAGAGAAAAAAAAACCGCACCTTGACAGTTCAACAGAAATACGGTTGTCATGTGCTGAATTATGTAACGCACGACATATTAATAAATTAGCAAACTACATTTCTTAGCGGATTGGCATTGAAATTCTGCAAATACAGCAGCTGACATGGATTTTGGGCACAAATGTTGCATAAGCAGAGCAGAAGGATTTGGTATGACAAGTTTGATGACTCTAATGAAATATATGCCTGAATTATCCATCCATTGATCATGACCTCAATTTGTGGAGTGCACTTAAAATATGGTAATATATTGAGAAAATATCCATATAATCAGTGAGTAAAGGCATTCAATCACAATAGACCCTGTAGGTCGCAGTGCTGGTTCCCCAATCATCATAATAATACGTATAAAATGTTGATATATCTAGTTTTGCTTGTTCGACTTAACAAATATTTGCTTTGTTATAGTAAAATTTGATTTAGTCAGGTTGTAGTTGCTTTGATTGCTGCTCTGGTTTCTGAGTTCAGAGCAGAGTTAACAATGCCATTTGGAGTCGTCCCTTTTGCCATTAGCCATTCACCTGCTGCTGCTGTTGCTGCTGCTGATGTAGACGTGCCCAGAAATGCGGGCATCAATAATTTTTAGCTCTGTTTATTATGCAGATAAACGAAATGGCGGACACACACACACACACATATATATATATATGGAATCTCACAGGTCTCGACCTCGTCTTGAGTAAACTACGCTGACACAGCATAAAGTTTCCTCACACACACACACACACACACACACATTGCCACAGTTCGTTCCGGGGTCTTGAGCTGTTCTCGGCAACAGTTGCCAGCAATCATCTAGGCTGTTACATTATTACAACAACAATTTAGTTGGAAAACTTTGCCATTACGACAATGGGAGTTATCTGTCCGTAAATACATAATCTGCTGCCCGCTGCAATGCGTTTGGTTTGTAGGGTGACCTGGTGGTCTGTGGCCTCCACTTTTGGCTCCCCAAAGGTTTCGCCTCGCCAACGGTGTGCACCTTGAATAGGGATTTATTTTTATTGCCACAGTGCTGGCTTGTTGGGTTGCGTATTTAGGGTTAAGCAGGTGCTTTATAAAACACGCAGCAACTCGCTCCACGAACTGTAACTAAACCCAAAAGGCCACCTTAATGGGTGGCCTAGTCTTCTTCTTCTTCTTCTTCTTCTTCTTCATTCACTTCTTCACGGCTTTTGTTTAGTTGCCGGCTGTAAAATTCACACCTCAAAATGTGTCCCCAAAGTGCAATCAAGAGATTTTTGTCAGTCACTTTTTGACTGCCCTTTTGCCCTACCTGGTCAAAAGATAAGGTCCTGTCTGAGCGACTTTCTCACTCTTATAATTAGTTAAGCGACGCATTAAATTAAGTGTGAACATTTTTAGTGCACTCAAATTATTTATTAAGCCAGCTTTTCAGATTGTCAGCGTTGATGTGGCAGGTTTATGCTCATTTTCAAAATTTTGTATAATTTATAGGTTGGCCAACAGAGCTTTGAAGTTTAACAGTTTTATTAGGCATAAGTTTAAGCAATTATAAACAATCTTCATTTCAGAAATTTAAATGTGATAAGTTTTCGCTGCTCTCGTTGCTCCAAGAAACGAATATATAAAGTAAAAATGGAAAATGTCAATGGATTATAAATTAATCGCTTTTGATCGGGCCGTGGTGCAGGCCATAATTTATTTTCAATCCATTCTGGCCAACTGGCCGAGCCGAGTGTAACTGTTAAACATCAACAGCACTAAGACAATAATTCAATAGCTCACAGCCGTACGAATTTGTTTACACAGATTCACAGCCACAAGGGTGTATGCTGAATGTGTTTGTATGTGTATGTGTATGAATTTATACACAGTTTCGGGATAAAGCCCAGTCGACATATTGAAATTCATAACTACACACAGAAACCAATTACAATATCAATTTAAAAGGGATTAAAAAGCATGTCCATGGCTTACCGAGCACCGGGCACTGTTTCCTGTCCTTTCCAGCCCAATTCTGTTCTGGTTAAACTACTACCAAAGTGGAGGAGAGTATTCTGTGGTTTGCTCGTAATACTTATTTATAAGATTTTGCTTGCCACAACTAATGCAACATAAATGTACATTGTGAATTGCAAATTGTATTTGGGTTTCTTATCTCAGCCGAACCCAACGAAAAACTGGGCAGCAGGCAAAAGTTTTAAATGAAATTCTAAGCTAGCAGATTTTCATAATAAATAACGCATAATAAACCATAATGCTGTTGTGCAATATCAAATATGTTAGAATTGAGTAAACACAACAAGTGGGCGTGTGTTTGGGTGTACAAATTTTTGCATAATTTATTTTACTTGCCAACATTCTGTTAACCACATTCTTGCATACAAAAGAAAACCAAATCTGTATTTGCATGCGACTTCCAAACTTGGCCATGGACTTACTTCTAACTTGGCTCGCTTTTGTGTTTCTATGTTCGGCTAATGTAATTTGCTTAAGTAAAGCTGCTCTTAAGTGTAAATAGTTAGTTACATTTAAAATGCCGACACAGCAGTTTAGTTTGCAAATCAGTTGCCAAAATCTTGACCCTCTTTACTAAACTAGCTCTAATGGATAAGTATGCAATTGGCATAATCAAATCTAACTCAATTAAATCAAAATATGTATAAAAGCAGCGCCAGCTTATTTCGCATTTTATATAGTATATTTTCACTGCCTGATCAGTCCAATTTTTGGTTACATGGGATGTGTCAGTCAAACCCTTTTAAATAGATTATTTGACATGCCCCTATTGATTGGCGAAGTAGGAAACGGAAATATGCTGGGAATGAAGTCTACTGGCTGAGCATGTCAAATTAACATTAACTGACGATTACAATAGCTTTACCTGTCTGTCTTGTATATATATATGTCTATATACACATACATACGATAAGGCATCGAAGATGAAGAAAAGTAGGAGGCGCAACAAGCCAATGACAATTGAAGGGATAACGAGACACACTTCGAGCAACACACAACAGCCACAACGGCAACAACGGCAACAACACTCGCTTGCCGTCTTGTTGATAAAGGAAATTAAACAACAAAAAAAAAGCTGAGAAAAAAAGTTAAGCCCTCCAGACAATTGACGCTGCCTTGCGGGGGCGCTGCTGGTCAGGATTAGAGGGGGGCAGTTGGCAGGCGGGTTGCGGCATTTGTCTGATTGTCTCGTTGACATGACGTTGCGCGATTTGTAAAAGGCTTTTGTTTTTGGTTTGGCTGTCGCCGTCGCTGCCTGTTGTAGACTCTGTGTTCGCTGTCTGTCTGCCAGTCTGTCTTCCTACAAGTGAGCAACACGCGCCAATGATTATGTTGCCGCTGACAACGACAACAGCAATGACAACAACAACAGAGGCAGCAGCAGCAGCAACAACAATGATAGCAACAGACCACTCCGAAAAGTGCCAACTGGCAGCATGCAACGCTTTCTCCTCCTCTTCTTCTACTTGTTATTGTTGTTGTTTCCTTTTCGGTATTATGTTGGCTTGAAACGCTTGCCACGAAGCTTTTCATTGAGTAAAAGTGACGCATGCGCCGTTGCATTTGTTGGCCAGGCTTAGACGAACCAAATGCTTGAACGCGATTCTTGGCCATTCAGTTCGTTGTTGACACTCGTGCATGCTGGACGTTTATTTCGCCACGGCCACGCGGCGTATGTGTAATATTCGCATTTGTTTCACTCGCAGCCAGTTTTGGGCGACAGTTCGCGCTTATTGGATTTTGGCGCAAGTAGCAAAAAAGCCGGTTAAAGTGTTAACAGCATGTGATGGCACATGTGTGTTGGTGTGTGTGTGCGTGTGTTTGAAATACTTAGCAACAGCATTCTTTCAGTGCGAAACAAAACATAACAAAATTCCAAGAAAATTAACTTGGCTCATTCTTTTTGACTGGTTCTGCATTCGTTGTCGCTGCTCGCAACTAGGCTAATTGATGTTTGTGTGGGCAACCATACGAAATAAAACAAACCGAGTACAATAAAAAATATAATACCGTTTAACAACGTGTAGCACACACAAGTGGCCCAAGCCCTAATGAACGTGCAACAATAGCTTTGAAGTGTGGGGCAGCGAAAGCGAGGCACGCGATGAATGCAACAAGAACGCGGATTGCAATTCTCTGAATCAAGCGCAATAAACGAGAAAAAAAAATCAAAGGTAAATTCATGCCCAAAAAAAGCTGATTTCAAACTGATTAAAAAATTGCACACATATTTTCTTTGTTACTTAGTTTTTTATTAGAGTCGTTCAAAAAAATGCTAGTTTTTTGTGTATAAAAGTAAAACTGAATAAATTAACCAAATAAAGGCTGAAGTGAGGAATTTGCATAAATTAAAACAAAAAAATACAATTTGCATAAATTCATGTAAAAAATATATTAAATAACATTTATGAAAACTGCAGCGTGTAAAAATGAATTAAAACTGATTAAAAAACAAATTTTGCTCCAGAGTTTTGTTTTGGGGTGTAATCAACTTTTTGCTTCGAAATTATTTATTAATTTTTGTTTGCTCGCTGGCTTGTGTCTCAGATTTGAGAGTATTCATTGTCGGCACCGTTTTTTGTCTGGCTGTCGTGTCCTGTGTTTTTTGGGAATGGCGCACACAAACATTTGTAAAAAGGTTTTTCTTGCTCGTCCGGTTACGTGAGTTACCAACACCAATATACACACACCCGCACACACACACACACACACACACACAGAGGCAGCCAGAGTGATGCTCTGCATTACCGTTCTTTTTATGACGGAAGTACATTTAAGCAGATTTTTTACTGTTGCCTCAGCTTGCCACAAAAAAAGGCACAAAAAAACCAGCAACAAGAAGCATGAGAGAGCTATGCGATCAACAAAATTTAAATATTTTTCTTTTGCGCTTTGCATTTCATTTTCCTGTCTTCCCAAAATTTATTACCAACCAAATTGCAATGTGTAGCAAATACAATAAAAAAAACCAACAACAACAACAACAAAAAAAAGAACAACCAAAGAATAAAAAGGGTTTAGGCTGCATTAGACCCAAGTGAAAGTTATGTGACGGCTTCGCAAGCCATTTTCAGATGCCAGCCTAAGAATTATAATTGCCATCGCGCCCCGATTTAAGTCAAAGTTTTGGCGTTGTTGATTTCATAATGTTTGAAGCACACGTTTATTGAAATTTAATACGATTGCCACACACCCAGAGGCTAGAAGTGTGCGTGTGTGTGTGTGTTCTTTATGAGTGCGTAAATAAGCCAAGTGAAAGCCAAGTGAAAGTCATAAGCTACCAAATATGCTTTATAAATAGACACAGAGGTTGTGGGGCAGAGGGATCCTTTAGCTGCCAGTCGAGTCAATAAATAAATTTACTTGTCACTTGCCTTAAGACGATTGCTGGTACTGTTAATAGACTACACTCCAACTTGTAGGGTGCTTTAGCTAAGTAAAATAAACCAAACCGATATATCCAGCATTTTTTCTGATAGTATCAGTTTCACTATTTGCATAAAAACTTTTAAAGGTTAAAGTTTAATTGTATTACCTTTACAAAAAGTGGGCTTAGAGAGAGAGAGAGAGAGCTTAAGGCTTACTTGGAATACCTTTTCTAAAAGTTTAAATTAAATGTAGAGTTACATAAATGAAAGCTGAAGAAGAATCATCGATATATGAATTAAAAGTGGATTGGAATATATTGAATAATTAACTGTCGATATTTCGTATATATATATCTTTCAGTTTCTTTAAGTATCAATATATACAGGGTATTTTGTACTTATACAGGGTACTTGCTACTTCGACTACGTTCAGTTTGTCTTTCTGTTGTAGCTTCGTTATTGCTATGTGAATTATTGTATGCCATGCGTAATGATATAATCTGGCAGCAAGAGATAAAAGAAAGTTTTCTGAGCTTATTTCGGAGTTGGCAACTTTAAGGACCATTTAGCTGGCAATTTAAATTTGCATACCATTAGGGGCACGGCGGCGGACAGCGAGCAGCTGCCGACATTTATTAAGTGTGTAAGTGAGCTATTCAAAATCAAAGCAGCAGAAAATCCTCTTCAGTTGCAACAGCAAACAGCAATGCGGCAGAGTCTTGGAGACACAGCCAGCGCACTCGCATATCGCGAGGCCTCATTGTCAGAATTGCGTGGCATGCCACTGCTGAGCTTTCCGCTAAGTTGAAAAAGTAGTCTCTATGCGCTTGGCAGCTGCAACAATGCACAGACATTTATGGCACGAAATGCCGCCGGCAGCTGACTGGCAAATGCCTTGAGAGTGCCATACGATGGCAGCCAAGGGCCATGCAACATGCTCAGGCTCTGTCACCTGCCAACATTTCCAATGTTTGCACCCACATTAGCTGCCTCCAACTTTTGTGTGTCGCTGCCGATGCACAAACAAAATGTGAAAATGTGAAATATTTTCCGTAAAGATTTTGTACGTGCTCGAGCCTCGTGTAAAACATTGCGAAACCTGCTCCTGTATGGAATTTATAATAGAATAAGAAAATAATAAAATTATAGAAAATAGACGGCAAGCTCGAATCAGTAGACATATTAAACAAATTGAAAAGCTAAAGAATATTAATTAAGCGAATTACTCAAAGACTAATCTATTTATCAAAAGTTGAATAACTCTCAGCCAATTAAAAGGGTGTAAGAATAAATTGAAACGAATTGATTTGCTCAAAAAAACACTAATCAGTGAAACTTTTAATTTATTTATATAGAGCTAATTAAAAGTTGTTCTCGTTCTGTTGGTTGTTGATTGAGGCATGATTTCTGCTGAAGTAGTCCAGGATTCATCTTGTATGGCATATTGCTGCCATCGGAGCTCAAAACTCGTACGCAATATTCGTTTACACAGTTTTTAATATGCAGCTAGCGAAATGGCTTTGATGTTGATGCCTGATGATGGCCATGGCATTTTAGCTCATCGTTGTGCCAGTGGCAAGCTGCCTAAGAGCCACTCAACAGCCACCACAAGCACCGCTGCCTTTGGCAAACAGTCTTTGCGGGTTAAACTCGAGGCATTTCAGCTTAATCGGTGAAATGATTTAGCTGGCTTTAAATGAGAGCGCTGAGACGAAATTAGCTGTGCACTTTGATACAGATATTTTACCTGAATTGTGCAGCATATAGCTCTCTCTCTATATATATTTATATATATATATATATAGTTGCACCATGTGTGGCAGCCTCACATGCATGCTACGCTTTAAGTTTCTGACGCACTTGGGAAAAAATGTTGCCTCGACTTTGTGCATAAAAAGTGTGAACAATTTATTGCGCGGAAAATTTGCTTGTTCAGTATGTCAGTGGGTGTGTGTGTACATGTTAACCTTTCACATTTAAGCTAAAAATTCTTTTGCATAATTTAAAAAAGAGCACTAAAACTGAACTAAGAACTCAGCGGCCAAGGTAGCTGAAAGGTCACTTTTTGTTGCAAGCGGTTTCTATTGCAACTTTCAAAGTATTATTAGCCTAGAGATTTAACCACAAAAATTCAGTTCACTTTTGACAAGGTTATGACCATGCAAAATTTCAACCTCTTCCTGCACTTATTCTGACACATCTTAAAACATTTTAATTTTTAAACTCTTTTTAATTTAAGAATCCATTCAAAAATTAACATGAGTCTTGCATTAAGCTGTCAGGCTTTTGCCAAGAACCTTCAACCCCACAAACTAACATTCAGCCAATTTCAATGTTCTAGCCAACTCTCTTCTTATTTTTATTCGTTGGCATTCAAAGCGCTTTTCAATTGAGAACCATGCCCACTTTCCCCACTCATCCACACTGCTTGACAATTAAAATCCTCAAACCAGAAAATACGCTCTGAAATGCAGCTAGCCATGAAAACCATTGCATCCATTATATGCATGTGGTATATGTATGTGTACGGAAAACGCTGCAGGGTGTACACTGGCCAAATAACATTTTTGGATGAACGTTTTTTAAGGAAAAAGAAAACGCCGAAAAAAATATAAATCTTGAATGTTCTGACATGTGTTCGGTAAAAAGAAAATAAATAAAAAAAATTTACGCAAATAAAATACACGAACGCACAACTTTTGGCTAAAATGGCAAGGCGAGGCAGTAAAACCTGAAATCAACAGGAAACAAAGTCTGCCAATATATCTGAGACTGGGTGAGGAGTGGGTGCAGTAAGCGATGGGCGGGGCTGCTCGTGTGTAAGCTTTGTATTGTGTTGCTTAGCGGCAGTCGACTCAAATTACTTGTCAAGTGCTGCTACAATTTATGTCACCCACCCGACAATTTGTGGCAGCGTCAAGTGCAAATAGAAATAGTTAAATTCCCTATTCTTCGCCTTGTGCCGCTCACCTGCGCCGCACAGTAGGCAACCATTTTTTATTCAATAATCATTTTTGCTCACGTGTGTGTAAATATTTTATGTAGATTGCTCGACAAAACGACAAACGGCAAACAAGAGAGAGAAAGAAAAAAGAAAACTAAATGGAAAATGAGGAAAAGCAGCCTTCGTGATTTATATGAAATGTAATCATGCATGTGGCTTTGGCAATATTGATGGAAATGTAGATTGGATAATGGAAATTATGAGATTGCAAGGAGCAGACAGAAATTGGATGAGCAAAAATAAGAAAAAGCGGAAAGTTCCTTTGCTAATTAGTTTAAGTAATTGCTATTTATTTACTGGCGTTTATTTAAAATATGTATTTATTTCTTGAAAGTGCAGTTACACTGAAAAGCACTCAGCTAAATACATGTTTTCCGGTTTAAAACCTGACATCGAGTCTCCGAGTCCTTGAACTATGCATATCGCAATAAATTTACATCGAAAAGCCAAGCCAAAATGCGCAGATATTTTTTTATGTGAAAAAGAAGAAAAAACAAATTGAACTTTAGGTGAAGTGGAAGGTGGAATGGATTTCAATGCAGAGGCAGCAAATCACTTGGAGTAGACGAAAGGCGACGAGGCGCATAAATTGTATGGCCCGTCTTAGACATGCCTCATACACACACAACCAACTCACAGACATGCACACGCACTCATACCACTTGAAGCTGTCCCAACTTGCTTGTGTTTTGTTTAGCTTTGAGGTATTATATGTACATACATATATACGATGAGTATCATACCTGATGGTTACCAAAGGAAAACTCCAACGGACTTTGGAGTCGGGGCAGGAAGCAAAAGCAGAACCCGCATCGCAGACGCCATTGGACGTTGAGAGCTCATCTCTAGAGATTTACCTAAATTATGATTTATACTTAAATTTATTTTGCCGTTGCAAAGGCAATTTCTGCTCTTTTTTTTTTGTGCGTATTTTTTTCTTTGTGCTTGCCTATGCTGTAGTTACTGACACCGCAATTTTTGTACCCCAAACACAACAGCAGCGTTTTATATATATACGTATTGAAAATTTACGCTTCCGTACAGATAATGTCGTCCAGCGTTGGCTCTTGAGCTTGGCTCTTTTAATCGACATCGGTATATGAGTCCCGCTAGTGTGCTTGACGTCTCCATAATGTGACAGACGCTGCTTTGCTCCGCACCAGTGCGCACATTTATTTTCCCATATGCCGACCGATCCGTGAACTGTGTGCTCCACTTCCAGAATATATTTGCAAATCGATAATACTTACATTAGAAAGTATTTGTAATAAATTTTACAATGTAAATCGAAGTGGCAAAGCGAAGAATCGCTCACTCCCTACCCGGAAGCAAGTCTCAATCAGGCTCAAGTTTGGGTTTTTTTTGTTGTTGTATGGGTAACTGGCACATTGGCAACTAGTTTTTGGCTTCATGATTTTGTCGGTTGTTTAGTGCGAGTTGAAAGATGTTTTTCTTGTTGTTGCGATTGCTGCAAGCGAATGTGAGACCTTGCCTCGCATTTAGGAATTTTTGCCTTTTTTTTTACGTTTGAGGAAATTGCCTTTTAGTTGTACGTCTGAAAATCGATGCTTGATTCCGGTAATTGTGGTATGGGTAACGTTGAAAGTAAAGATAGCCCCCGTCCCCCCCACACACTCTGCAAATGTGTGTCCCTCCCCAATTCATTTGCATTTGACAGAGATAGAGTAAGAGCTTAAGGCGATTCAAATCGAATTCAAAGTTTCCAGATATGCACACAACGGCACAAAACTGCATGAAATCACTCGGTTCTCGGTACTTAAGTTTTTCGATATGCTTTGATATATATTATAGTTTCAAGAGTGCTTGCTTTTTGCTAATATCAAGCAGCAGAGCAGTTAGTTTACCATTCGTTAGCGTAAAAACTATTAGGAAGTAAATTGTGGGGATTTTGTTGGATAACACAAACTGAATTGTTTATGGCTTTAATAAATGTTGATCGGGTATAAGTTATACATAACTAATACTACAAATTAAAAATAAAACCATGAAATAAATATTAAGCTTGATAAAATAAGGAAACCTTAATATAAACTTCAATCAATCTATATATCTATATAGAAACAGTTTGTTGCACTTGAAAATTGAGAGTAATTCATACAAAAATACTTTTTATTAAATATAAATTTACATTTAAAGAGCCAAGTTAGACTTTGTCTGAAAATAAGACAAACACTTTATTAAATTTATGTTAAATCAAGTTTGACTTGAATACTGATTAAGTTATTAATTAGTTGCAGCTGGTAGAAGTTTCTGCAGCTGAATTTTAAGTGGAATCCAAGCGACTTTTGGCGACATTTGGTGCCTGCTGGCGACAGTGTCAAATACAAAAATGGCCGAAAGGCTGACAACACTCACACACACAGACACATATACACACATACACATACAGACAAACAGTGTTGGCAAATTCTGTGTGTGCACACTTCCAGTTTGTTTGTAATGCGTCCAATAATGGTGGCATTACGCTTATTTAACATGCTCACAAACACACACGTACACACACACACACAGAGGCCACAGTAACGCAGATGTCCAAGCGTGCCACATGCGTGAGAAGTTTATGCATGTAAGTGAGTTTGTGTGTGTTTGTGTGTGGCGGCGTGTGTGGATGCATAAAACTGTCCTTAACCCACAAAACACTGACAAGGGATAATATTAGCATAATATGAGTGCGCTGTGCGGATATGGCCATGTCTCAGTATACGTATACATTTGTATGTATGCATGTGTGTGTGTGTGTTTGTTGGCCAACAAAGCCAAAGCCGCATTGGGCCAGACGTTTGGGATAAGCGCAAACCAACGACGCAGCCACACAGCTTACACTACACACAATGGGCAAAATTGACAGTTTCTGGCTACACAAAATCATAAAATCAAAAATGAAAACACGATTTTAACAATTTTACATATTTGCTGACTTACCAAAGTCGAAATGGTCATCAGCAGATAAGCTTGAAATAAATATGTAGAATTAGTTCAACAATTCAGAAAGTGCAAATTGTATTTAAATTTACAAATTAATTTAAATAATTGTTAAGTGTTAATTGTTGAGTGTTGTTGGCAATTTGGTCCACAGTGGCAGGCCAAGAGGCAAGCCACAAAAACCGCAAAGTTGTTGTTATATGTAGGAAAGGAGTGTGGCACTAGGACTTTGTTTGCCAGTCAGACAGGCAGAGCCTGAAGTCGTACAATAAAATATTGACAAATCGATCTAAAAATATTAAAGCGGCTTTTATGGTGATATTAGTATGTCGACATTGGATATGCGCAAAGATCCTGCTTTTAGATCCGGCAAGTCATTGTCTTTGCGGCTTTAAAATAAAATACAATTTGGTCTGTATGAAATTTTTATGCCTATGCTTATGGCCAACATTTAAAGCACAGCCTGCTCATGCAAAGTCATAAGAACGTATCAAGAACTTTTGTGGCATTAGGTTTCGTTTCGGATATCCGTGGGCTGCGTTCTGCGCTTTATCAATATAATTGGCAATGAGGCTGCTGTGGCTTTATACAGGCGCCATCATGTTTTTAAAGCCTGGCCAGTTAAGGATTAACCATATAATCGCACGTGGTCGCACCGAGAGTGCCAGCGTGCTTATGGGCAACGTTTTTAATAACATTTTATACCGCTTTCGGGATGATCGACAGTAGAAATTTGAAAGCACGCATTAAATGAGCCGTTAAACGCTTTAAGTTAGCCAAAGGCCAGGAGCGTGTAACTATGTGTGTGTGTGTTGGCCTACTGATATGCGATTGCGTGCATGCGTGTGTGTGTGTTTGTGTGTGTGGGGCGTTTTATTGCCGCTTTATTGTGGCCGTCTGACGGCTTGGCCAAGTCTTAGCCAAGTTAAGCGTCATAAACGGGTTAATGACTTGGAAGTTGCTTTTAATGCGCACAGAAACGTTCTACACGTGATGTTGTTGTCTGTTGTTGTGTGTGGTTGTGTGTGGTTGTGTGTGGTTGTGTGTCGTTGCTGCGTGGGTTGCCACTCAAGTGTTGGCTCTTAAGCCGCCTGCCACGGCTGAGCCTTTCTTTCTATATATATAAATTCTTTTCGCCTTTTTTTGTCTCATTCCATTTTTTTTTTTTTTATCAATTTGTTTTGTTGTTTACCCAGCCCACAATATGATTTTTTTTATGACCAACTTTTAATTTGTTTGCACATGTGTTGTGTGTACTTTTGTTGTGGGTGAACAATATAAATGTAAGGGAGGAGAATGTGGGGTTTGTGTGGGGGCGGGTGTTCAAGCAAAACTTAGACTCCGACCTTTAAATCGCCACTTGGCAATGCCCACACATTTATATTTTCCTCATCATATATTTATTTCGCTTTTGGGCCCATAAGCACAACAACAACAATAAATTGCCAACCAGTTGCGTGGTTTTTCCCCCTTTTTTTACCACTTTTAGTGATAGACCTTTGCGTTTTCCGGCGTGGACGAATGGTAGGGCATTTTTATTTAACAATATGCGTTATTATTTGCCACCCACATTGTTGTGTTGCGGCCTGACACACCAGCGCGTGGCATTTGCGGCATGTGTGGCATGTGTAGGCGTACAGGCTTAAATGTTTTATGAAGCCATATTTTGATTTATGCCATTGTGGGAGCTGCGCGTTTAGGTGTTAATAGTTCGGTGTGTATTTTAGTTATTTATTTTGTATATTCTCATATTTAATACTCGTCAATGCATAACTTGCCAATGGCACTTAAAGAATGTGAAAAGCAATTGAAGTGGCTAAATTAATATTTGATAAAGGTCAGCACGGAAATAGTACAAAGAAAATGTGATATTATACTGAATTAGTAATGGACGAGCTATATTCGGAATAATATTTAATGAACATTTTTATTTAAATTGAAAAAGTAAATTCACGTTTTCAACTTTGAATGTACGATTGATTAAGAGGCAAAACTATGATCAAAAAGCCCTCGCTTTTTAATCTAAGTAGAGTTTTGGCGAAGTTATGGCACTTTGAAGTTTCGACCTATGCCCATACATCGATGTATGGATTTTCAGGTTATAATTTTTACTTGTCTTCCGACTCCAAATCACGTTTTCAACTTTGAGTGTACGATTGATTTAGGGGCAAAACTATGATCAAAAAGCCCTCGTTTTTTAATCTAAGTTGAGTTTTGGCGAAGTTATGGCACTTTGAAGTTTCGACCTATGCCCATACATCGATGTATGGATTTTCAGGTTATAATTTTTACTTGTCTTCCGACTCCAAATCACGTTTTCAACTTTGAATGTACGATTGATTTAGGGGCAAAACTATGATCAAAAAGCCCTCGATTCTTAATCTAAGTTGAGTTTTGGCGAAGTTATGGCACTTTGAAGTTTCGACCTATGCCCATACATCGATGTATGGATTTTCAGGTTATAATTTAACTTGTCTTCCGACTCCAAATCACGTTTTCAACTTTGAATGTACGATTGATTTAGGGGCAAAACTATGATCAAAAAGCCCTCGCTTTTTAATCTAAGTTGAGTTTTGGCGAAGTTATGGCATTTTGAAGTTTCGACCTATGCCCATACATCGATGTATGGATTTTCAGGTTATAATTTAACTTGTCTTCCGACTCCAAATCACGTTTTCAACTTTGAATGTACGATTGATTTAGGGGCAAAACTATGATCAAAAAGCCCTCGCTTTTTAATCTAAGTTGAGTTTTGGCGAAGTTATGGCACTTTGAAGTTTCGACCTATGCCCATACATCGATGTATGGATTTTCAGGTTATAATTTGTACTTGTCTTCCGACTCCAAATCACGTTTTCAACTTTGAATGTACGATTGATTTAGGGGCAAAACTATGATCAAAAAGCCCTCGCTTTTTAATCTAAGTTGAGTTTTGGCGAAGTTATGGCACTTTGAAGTTTCGACCTATGCCCATACATCGATGTATGGATTTTCAGGTTATAATTTAACTTGTCTTCCGACTCCAAATCACGTTTTCAACTTTGAATGTACGATTGATTTAGGGGCAAAACTATGATCAAAAAGCCCTCGCTTTTTAATCTAAGTTGAGTTTTGGCGAAGTTATGGCACTTTGAAGTTTCGACCTATGCCCATACATCGATGTATGGATTTTCAGGTTATCATTTTTACTTGTCTTCCGACTCCAAATCACGTTTTCAACTTTGAATGTACGATTGATTTAGGGGCAAAACTATGATCAAAAAGCCCTCGATTTTTAATCTAAGTTGAGTTTTGGCGAAGTTATGGCACTTTGAAGTTTCGACCTATGCCCATACATCGATGTATGGATTTTCAGGTTATAATTTAACTTGTCTTCCGACTCCAAATCACGTTTTCAACTTTGAATGTACGATTGATTTAGGGGCAAAACTATGATCAAAAAGCCCTCGCTTTTTAATCTAAGTTGAGTTTTGGCGAAGTTATGGCATTTTGAAGTTTCGACCTATGCCCATACATCGATGTATGGATTTTCAGGTTATAATTTAACTTGTCTTCCGACTCCAAATCACGTTTTCAACTTTGAATGTACGATTGATTTAGGGGCAAAACTATGATCAAAAAGCCCTCGCTTTTTAATCTAAGTTGAGTTTTGGCGAAGTTATGGCACTTTGAAGTTTCGACCTATGCCCATACATCGATGTATGGATTTTCAGGTTATAATTTGTACTTGTCTTCCGACTCCAAATCACGTTTTCAACTTTGAATGTACGATTGATTTAGGGGCAAAACTATGATCAAAAAGCCCTCGCTTTTTAATCTAAGTTGAGTTTTGGCGAAGTTATGGCACTTTGAAGTTTCGACCTATGCCCATACATCGATGTATGGATTTTCAGGTTATAATTTAACTTGTCTTCCGACTCCAAATCACGTTTTCAACTTTGAATGTACGATTGATTTAGGGGCAAAACTATGATCAAAAAGCCCTCGCTTTTTAATCTAAGTTGAGTTTTGGCGAAGTTATGGCACTTTGAAGTTTCGACCTATGCCCATACATCGATGTATGGATTTTCAGGTTATCATTTTTACTTGTCTTCCGACTCCAAATCACGTTTTCAACTTTGAATGTACGATTGATTTAGGGGCAAAACTATGATCAAAAAGCCCTCGATTTTTAATCTAAGTTGAGTTTTGGCGAAGTTATGGCACTTTGAAGTTTCGACCTATGCCCATACATCGGTGTATGGATTTTCAGGTTATAATTTTTACTTGTCTTCCGACTCCAAATCACGTTTTCAACTTTGAATGTACGATTGATTTAGGGGCAAAACTATGATCAAAAAGCCCTCGCTTTTTAATCTAAGTTGAGTTTTGGCGAAGTTATGGCACTTTGAAGTTTCGACCTATGCCCATACATCGATGTATGGATTTTCAGGTTATAATTTTTACTTGTCTTCCGACTCCAAATCACGTTTTCAACTTTGAATGTACGATTGATTTAGGGGCAAAACTATGATCAAAAAGCCCTCGATTCTTAATCTAAGTTGAGTTTTGGCGAAGTTATGGCACTTTGAAGTTTCGACCTATGCCCATACATCGGTGTATGGATTTTCAGGTTATAATTTTTACTTGTCTTCCGACTCCAAATCACGTTTTCAACTTCGAATGTACGATTGATTTAGGGGCAAAACTATGATCAAAAAGCCCTCGCTTTTTAATCTAAGTTGAGTTTTGGCGAAGTTATGGCACTTTGAAGTTTCGACCTATGCCCATACATCGATGTATGGATTTTCAGGTTATAATTTAACTTGTCTTCCGACTCCAAATCACGTTTTCAACTTTGAATGTACGATTGATTTAGGGGCAAAACTATGATCAAAAAGCCCTTGTTTTTTAATCTAAGTTGAGTTTTGGCGAAGTTATGGCACTTTGAAGTTTCGACCTATGCCCATACATCGGTGTATGGATTTTCAGGTTATAATTTTTACTTGTCTTCCGACTCCAAATCACGTTTTCAACTTTGAATGTACGATTGATTTAGGGGCAAAACTATGATCAAAAAGCCCTCGCTTTTTAATCTAAGTTGAGTTTTGGCGAAGTTATGGCACTTTGAAGTTTCGACCTATGCCCATACATCGATGTATGGATTTTCAGGTTATAATTTAACTTGTCTTCCGACTCCAAATCACGTTTTCAACTTTGAATGTACGATTGATTAAGGGGCAAAACTATGATCAAAAAGCCCTCGCTTTTTAATCTAAGTTGAGTTTTGGCGAAGTTATGGCACTTTGAAGTTTCGACCTATGCCCATACATCGATGTATGGATTTTCAGGTTATAATTTTTACTTGTCTTCCGACTCCAAATCACGTTTTCAACTTTGAATGTACGATTGATTTAGGGGCAAAACTATGTTCAAAAAGCCCTCGCTTTTTAATCTAAGTTGAGTTTTGGTGAAGTTATGGCACTTTGAAGTTTCGACCTATGCCCATACATCGATGTATGGATTTTCATGTTATCATTTTTACTTGTCTTCCGACTCCAAATCACGTTTTCAACTTTGAATGTACGATTGATTTAGGGGCAAAACTATGATCAAAAAGCCCTCGCATTTTAATCTAAGTTGAGTTTTGGCGAACTTATGGCATTTTGAAGTTTCGACCTATGCCCATATATGGATATATGGATTTTCAGGTTATAATTTTTACTTGTCTTCCGACTCCAAATCACGTTTTCAACTTTGAATGTACGATTGATTTAGGGGCAAAACTATGATCAAAAAGCCCTCGTTTTTTAATCTAAGTTGAGTTTTGGCGAAGTTATGGCACTTTGAAGTTTCGACCTATGCCCATACATCGATGTATGGATTTTCAGGTTATAATTTTTACTTGTCTTCCGACTCCAAATCACGTTTTCAACTTTGAATGTACGATTGATTTAGGGGCAAAACTATGATCAAAAAGCCCTCGATTTTTAATCTAAGTTGAGTTTTGGCGAAGTTATGGCACTTTGAAGTTTCGACCTATGCCCATACATCGATGTATGGATTTTCAGGTTATCATTTTTACTTGTCTTCCGACTCCAAATCACGTTTTCAACTTTGAATGTACGATTGATTTAGGGGCAAAACTATGATCAAAAAGCCCTCGCATTTTAATCTAAGTTGAGTTTTGGCGAAGTTATGGCACTTTGAAGTTTCGACCTATGCCCATACATCGATGTATGGATTTTCAGGTTATCATTTTTACTTGTCTTCCGACTCCAAATCACGTTTTCAACTTTGAATGTACGATTGATTTAGGGGCAAAACTATGATCAAAAAGCCCTCGCATTTTAATCTAAGTTGAGTTTTGGCGAAGTTATGGCATTTTGAAGTTTCGACCTATGCCCATATATGGATATATGGATTTTCAGGTTATAATTTTTACTTGTCTTCCGACTCCAAATCACGTTTTCAACTTTGAATGTACGATTGATTTAGGGGCAAAACTATGATCAAAAAGCCCTCGATTTTTAATCTAAGTTGAGTTTTGGCGAAGTTATGGCACTTTGAAGTTTCGACCTATGCCCATACATCGATGTATGGATTTTCAGGTTATCATTTTTACTTGTCTTCCGACTCCAAATCACGTTTTCAACTTTGAATGTACGATTGATTTAGGGGCAAAACTATGATCAAAAAGCCCTCGCATTTTAATCTAAGTTGAGTTTGAAGTTTCGACCTATGCCCATATATGGATATATGGATTTTCAGGTTATAATTTTTACTTGTCTTCCGACTCCAAATCACGTTTTCAACTTTGAATGTACGATTGATTTAGGGGCAAAACTATGATCAAAAAGCCCTCGCTTTTTAATCTAAGTTGAGTTTTGACGAAGTTATGGCACTTTGAAGTTTCGACCTATGCCCATACATCGATGTATGGATTTTCAGGTTATAATTTTTACTTGTCTTCCGACTCCAAATCACGTTTTCAACTTTGAATGTACGATTGATTTAGGGGCAAAACTATGTTCAAAAAGCCCTCGCTTTTTAATCTAAGTTGAGTTTTGGCGAAGTTATGGCACTTTGAAGTTTCGACCTATGCCCATACATCGATGTATGGATTTTCAGGTTATAATTTTTACTTGTCTTCCGACTCCAAATCACGTTTTCAACTTTGAATGTACGATTGATTTAGGGGCAAAACTATGATCAAAAAGCCCTCGCATTTTAATCTAAGTTGAGTTTTGGCGAAGTTATGGCATTTTGAAGTTTCGACCTATGCCCATATATGGATATATGGATTTTCAGGTTATAATTTTTACTTGTCTTCCGACTCCAAATCACGTTTTCAACTTTGAATGTACGATTGATTTAGGGGCAAAACTATGATCAAAAAGCCCTCGCTTTTTAATCTAAGTTGAGTTTTGGCGAAGTTATGGCACTTTGAAGTTTCGACCTATGCCCATACATCGATGTATGGATTTTCAGGTTATAATTTTTACTTGTCTTCCGACTCCAAATCACGTTTTCAACTTTGAATGTACGATTGATTTAGGGGCAAAACTATGATCAAAAAGCCCTCGATTTTTAATCTAAGTTGAGTTTTGGCGAAGTTATGGCACTTTGAAGTTTCGACCTATGCCCATACATCGGTGTATGGATTTTCAGGTTATAATTTTTACTTGTCTTCCGACTCCAAATCACGTTTTCAACTTTGAATGTACGATTGATTTAGGGGCAAAACTATGATCAAAAAGCCCTCGCTTTTTAATCTAAGTTGAGTTTTGGCGAAGTTATGGCATTTTGAAGTTTCGACCTATGCCCATATATGGATATATGGATTTTCAGGTTATAATTATAGATGTGGAAAATTAATAAGGAATTTATCTTTTTTAATGATGATTTTATTTCTTGATCTAATAAAGGTTAGAGAAGAAATATAATAAGCAAAATGTAAAAATAGACTTGTAAAATTAAATTAGTAATGGATGAACCGTATCTAGAAGTAAGATAAGTAGAATAAAGTTAAAGTATTTATATTTTATTGAAGTTCGCTCACTTAAAAATAAATGTTTTATTTTTCCTTAATCGTAAACATTATTTTTTATCATGTCAAGCCCCATGGCGTTCGCTTTCGCCCTTATCAAAAATACTCAGCAATTAAAAAACATATCGTCAACCTCAAATTAAAAATGTAATTCTGCGATTGTTGCCATTTTATGTGGCTTTTATGACTGTGCTTTATTTTTAGTCAGCACTTGAGGACTTGATTTTGTAATTACATGCAGCGTGGCAATGTTGAAAAATTTGTCGACTTAATGACGGAATGTTACAAAAATTGTGCCCATAAAAGACACGTCGAGGCGTTTTCCTTTATAAATTGACTTGAGTTGCGCGAATACGGCGTAAGACTTTTCTTTTTCCGGCTGAGCTATAACACGTAGCAGCGTTTTTCGGGCTCCCCCTAAAAGTATGCACCAGTTAATTTGAATTCGATGTATGCGAAGCCTGACTTAAACTACTTAACTGTCTAACTGGCTGTCTGTCTGTCTGACTGACTGGTTGGCTGGCTGGCTGGCTGCCAGCGAGCCTAACGGTGCTGCCAGCTCAGGCGAAAAATCAAAATTTCCGCACATTGCCTATTTTTTTCAAAGCATGTGTGTGCGCGATTTGGTGTACGTGTGTGTGGCTGTGTGTGTGGCTGTGTGTGGGGCTGTGTGTGTGGCTGTGTGTATGGCTGTGTGTGTGGCTGTGTGTGTGGCTGTGTGTGCGTGTGAGCGAATAAGCCTCCTGGCAAGTTTATTTGGGGCTTTTTTTTTCTGTCTGTCGTTTTAGTTCAATTGCAGCTGCTGCTGCTGCTGCTGCTGCTGCCTGGCGGTGTCTGTTACCATTGCTGTGCGTGTGTGTACGAGTGTGTGTGTCTCTCTGTGTGTGGGTGTCTGTGCCAGCCCGTTTCAATCACGTGCGGCACGATACCTCGATTCAATGTTGTCAAAAATTTATAGCAAGCAAGTTAAAAGGGAAGACAGCAGCAACCAAGTCAACGATAACAGGCAGACAGGCATTCGCACAAATGTGGAATATACATATAAAGAAATAAATAAAAGGGCATAAAAAGATGCAAATAAAATTAACAAAACGAAAAACAAATTGAAAAAAAGGTAGTTGCCTCACATTTATTTGAGCACATCTGAAGTCTGCGGAAAGAAACCAGATTTCAGGCTTTAGAAGCTTTTCGATAGCAACTGTGTTCCCAGACTACGTTTCGGCTTAAATTCACCCTAAACACAAAAATGGAAAAACAATTTGTTATTGGCTTAAATTTTACTTTCATATTATTTAAAACAAACGTGTTTTCTGTACTTCTATAGAAGAAAGTGCTCCGATTTCTTACACTGCATTTTTGGCGAACATTATTTAAAACCAAATTCAAGCAAAACTCAAATTTAGGGAAAACTTCAAATTTAATCAGAACTTGGCGAATTCAGACACCTTTTATATGCCAGAATTTTTGCGTTTCTTTTGAGTTTCAATTCAATTGGTGTTTTTTACTTTTCGTGCTTGGTTAATAATACTTGTAAATTACGCTGTCAATGATGCGAAAATCACTTGAATTAACAATGCAGAAAAGGAAAGAGCCGAAGCAAAAGTTAAGAACCAGTAACAACAGTGGCACGTTGCCAAGCTTAATAAAAATCAATTTAGGCAGCCGCGAATTTACCCCTCGTTTGGCATGGCTGCAAAATGAATTTACAGAACTGAATTGAATTATGTCATCAAATTCGACAGCCAGACAGTCATACAGGCGACTGACAACGATGTCGCCCTCAAATGTCACTAACTGTCAATAATGCCATTTACTTCAATAAAAAAATTATTATTGATTTATTATTTTGGTAATGCAATTTGCTTGGAACGTTGATTTTTCCAGCAGTGAATCGGGCTAGAAGCATGACTCGATTGTCAGATTGGCAAATTTCGCTTTTTTCGACCATGTTAAAGTCTGTCAATAATATTTTTTGACTGCGGTTTCAATTTTATACGTTGACACACAAAAAAAAAAAAAAGAAAAACAAAACTGTTGAATTTTATGTTTGATCATCTTGTTAACATGAAGTTTAACCAAAATAGCCATAAAAAGGCAACGTAACTTGAGTCTGGTAAAATAGGCAAATTAAATCGTGCAGAAAACTGGCTAAAACGCAGCCAACTTGAACATCGTTAAAAACCACAAAAACATGTTAAGTATCCCCGACTCAAACACTGGCCGCAAAACCCAAAACAAATGCCAGCTCTATAATCATCATCATCTACAACACTGATGAGCTTCGTCTCTCATGTTTAAAACTGTCATTTGGGGATTGAAGGAAGGGGTGTAGCAGTGGTGAGTAGGTGGGTGGGTGGGTGTTGGTGTGGGTCTAACTAGTTATGCTGACGTTACAGACATGCCTGAGAAATGATCTGGCAGTGGAGGACAGCGTTGTGTGTCCTGTGACTGGTTAAATGATGTGTGTGTGAATGTTTTTAATATGCTTAACACATTTTTCCTATTATATAACATGTATATGTATATGTGTGTGTGTGTGTGGCAGTCTCCGGCCTCGCTGCACCTGTGACGCATGCCCCAGTTGGGGACAGAAACAAAAGCCACAATAGCAACAAATACTTGTGAACTACTCTCGACACAAGGTCATATAAATTCGTCCACCTTAGCTCAGCTTTGGTAGTAGTTGTTGTTGTTGCTGTTGCTGTTGTTGCTGTTGTTGCCTTTGCATGCTAATTAAAAATTAAAATATCCACTGAAACAAAAGGGGGAAACTTGTGATTCATTAGGCTGGCAGGCAGTGCCAGTGAATAATAAATAAACTCGCTGACTAATTAAGTGAGGAAGCGTTTTAGCCCACCTCTCTTTCTTTCGGTCACTCTCCATCTCTCTTTATCTCTCTATCTATCTCTGTCTGTTTCACGCTCTTTTTCTGCCTGCACTGACAGCATATAATACGCTTGTTATTTACATGGCACACGTATCTCGCGTCCTGTGAGAGTGTTGCCTCGTTGCGGGGCAGTCGGCTGGAACTGCAATCGATATAAGGCCTCAGCCGGCACAATCATCTGAATTAACTATGACTATGCTCAGAGGCGAGAGAGACAGCTAGTAATTAAGCAAGAGTGTGAGAAAAAGATAGCTGAAGCGAGACAGCTTGACAGTGGCTTAGTCCTTGTTGGACTTCATATGTTGCCTGCCACAAGAACTGTTCACTTTTCATGCTTAAAAATTAATGATAATATATGAAATTACATTCGTAAGTAACTTACCCTGCATTGTGTGCATGATAGTAGATGAATTTTATAATAATTATAAACTGGCAGAGATACAAAATAGAAAGAATGGCGAAAAGAAGGTAAAATGTATCACTCTTTATGTTTAAACAAAATAAAATAAGGCCACAACTAATTGGCATTAATTCCTAGCACATTACGCTGAAAACTAAACAATTAATGCATAGCTCCTGTCTGAGCAGCTGAAGTTACAGCACACACAAAGTACAGTAAATACAGTATATACTGAAAATGCCACAAACAGCAGAACCAAGCATATTAAATCGTGGCTAATGTTTGACGTTAAGCATCTTGATTTACTATACCACATCACGGTTAGTGATGTGTGCTGAATGCGCTGAGGGACTGGATACAATTCTCAATTACAATTATTTTTCTAGTTTTCGCTGAGGGCGTTTTGCGACTAAGGCGCACAGAAATCGCAGCTGTCAGTTCAAAAAGCCAAAAACTTCAGTAGCAGCATCAATTTTCCACACGCCAGCGAATTTTTGCCCTCAGCAGACAAACAAAAGCAGGAAGACAAACGCAATTTTCACGTGCAAACTTTGTGGCAAAAACAACAAGAAATGCAGACAAAGTGAATTGAAAAAAATTGCACTAAGACGAAGACAAAATGCTCTCCTTATCGTAATATAATAATGTATGCATCGGTAGGAATAATGATTTATGTTAAAAATGCTAGTTGCAGACTTATTTTTTACAGATTATATTCAATGCTTGGGGGCACCACCATCCCACTTTCTCACTCACTTCAAGCGTCTTCTTCATTAACTGACAGGCTGTCTGGTGAATTGGTAAAGCTTTTTCTCTCGCCTGTCTGCAAAGGGCATCGCAAAACGAGTGGAGCGACGTGGCAACGCATAAGTTGCCGCAAATAAAGTGAAGCAAGTTGCACACTTTTATTTTGTGCGTTGCCAAAAGCATAGCGTATGTCTGGCAGCAGCAGCGGGACAGCCATCAGGAGCGGGGGTTTTGTGGGCTGCTCCGTGCTGCCAGCTAATCTCAACAAACAAAGCGTGAAACTAACAATTCTGCAAATACAGACTAACCGCATTCGCACCCACAGACAAAAGACAAGAGACAAGAAGAAGTATGGGCCAAAAGTGGAGCCAAAGGGGGCATCGAGAGGACAGCGACACAAAAAGTTTGTCTGGCATGAGGCTGAGATATAGGAAACAAGGCGAGACAGCGAGAGAGTTAGACAAAGAGAGAGAAAAGCGAGAATGAAACTTTATTTTCAAGTCAGACATCGAATTTATTTTCATGTAGAAAAAGCGGAAAAAAAAAATAAATGAATACAAATAAAACCACATTATATATACACATATATTTATGTATCTTCTATATCGTCGCAGTTGGCGTTAAATTGGCAGAACTTGCTAATTTGCTCCAGCTTTGCACTTCGCTTTGCGCTTTTGGGTGGCTGCAACATGGCGTATGAGTAATGCGCAAGTGCTTGAGGCAAATTAAGCATACGCTGTGTTCAACTTCAAGAAAACATCAAACTGAAAAAATAAAGAAAATGTAGAAGATCTTTGGAATGGTTGGGCGCCAAAGGCCAAACCGGAAAGCAACAAGCGGCTCAGGATATGCGACAGGAGTCGACCCAACAAGCTAAGCTCTAATTTTCTCACGTACTTGTAAATTTTGCGGAAAACCGCAACAAATTCACTTATAAAAGTAATCTAGAAAACGCGTACAAAACAGGAAGCACGCAAAAGGCACGGCAAAAAAAAAAAACCGACTAAAACAAAATACAAAAAAGAAAAAAATAAAAACAAAAAATGGCTAAAAAGCAACGACTAAAAACTCAGTGTGCAAAAGAATTGCGTTTGCGACACGGCGACAACTTTGCGTTTTATGTCGCCCCATAAAGGGAATGCTCGGGAAGCAGCCGAGTGGGATTGAGGGGTGGTATGGGCTGCGTGCCAATGTCGGCTAACGGAGAACTTAAAGCAGACGCCACTTTATCACAGATTTAAAATTAAATGAATGTAAGCACATTAAATGCCCGCTGCACGCTGTTGCTTTAAGTGTAGAGTTTAGGGAGCGATGAAAAATGCTTGCCAAGCATGGCTAAAGTTTTACAACTCAAAGTTTAGTTTATGCCAACAACAAAGAGTTAATTAATCAGCAATTTGTAAGAGCCAGTGAATATAATCGCATGCTTCGCGGTGCTTTACATCAGTCCAAATTGAATAGAGTTTTTTTTTTTTCAGGGCTCGGCTAACTTTTTGTACAAAAAAGTGATTTTATTTGTTATCTCCTATATATAGAGTTCACCCAAAATCATAATCATTAAGCAGCTAGTCGATGCTCCACAATAAATTAGGGGTGGACTTGGAGCAGAACTTGTATTTATAAAATGATAATATTTATTTTATATTTTAGGATATATCGTAAAGCAGCACTGTAAACATATTTTTTTTTTGGCTTTATAAACATATTGTGTTAATTTTTTTTTTTATTTACACTTTAGTGGGACAAGCAAAGTTTTAGTTAGAAGTCACACAAAACAAAGTAAGTTCTATTTTGGTTTAAATCATCAAATTTGCAGCATAACAAAATAATGCTGTTCGAACAAATGTGCTAAATTTGGTTCAAGAGCGAGCCGAACAATGGCGCTGCCCTCAGCTATGTGTCACAATTTGCAGGACCGTCATCATTTCCACTATGGCTAGGCCATGTTTATGATTGTTATTAGCAGGCGGCAAAGTTTCGAACGACGCTTTTAATAAACTTTTTGGCTGGCATTGCAATGAGTTTATGTAAATTGTACACAAATACAAATGCGCTAGTATTGGATGCCTAGGGGCGACATGGCCTCGCGCGGCGGTAACAACAAATTTCAATTATGCCATAAAATCTATTTAGGTGTATAAATATTTGGAAAATTTGTGAACGTCCTCCTTCCCGACCCCCCTTTTGAAAAGTTGGTCGTTGTTGCGTTGGCGTGTAATTTACAGATTTTCTCGTTAAGATTACGCCAAAAGTTTTTGGCACCATTGTAGTTGAGTTTTCGACATCGACGCATAATTGGCAGCAACATGAAAAGTCAATAAACGAATCAAAACAACAAGCGGTTTCCCCCTCTCCCCACTCTCCACGAAGTTAACGTCTTTGGCCGTTGTGGAAGTTGTAAAATACATTTTGAAGCCTAAACTTAATGCTCATAAAATTTGTTTTGTATTGTGCGGCACAATTAGAATTGTGGTTATGTATATTTCACAAAATTTGATTTCAATTACAAAACATAAATGGCCTGCTGCCAAGTTTTCAATGGGGTCAACCCGAAGACGCACCCAAGAAATTGCCCCCAAGTTCATTAACCAAATTAAGCGTGTTCGTGTTGCTCCAAGCATGCAAAAACACTTGACGCGGCTTATATTCTTGAGCCCAGGACTTGTCCATTGTCGGAAAGTTTATTTAATGCTGCCTACTTTGTGGCGCACAGCCACTGCAAATAATCAAGTATTATGCAACGATTGCTATGCCTGGGGCACACGCCTTTCACTGCTTGTGTATTGCTAGCTCAATTTACTTAATTAATACAAATGACTAAGTGAATGAGTCCCCACAAATAAGACGAGAATTGTGCGCCAACTTCTCAGCTGAACAAAACGAACTCAGTTCGCAATGCGAATGTGGACTTCTCGTCTTAGATTGGACGGAACAGAAACATGTCCAGGTGTAATTGCTTCTGTAAAAAGTAACAAAAGTAACAGAGAAATTAAGGATTTTGAGGAACTCTTTAAAAATGAATATCAAAGGGAATCTTTTATTATGATGAATGAGTATTTTAAATATTAAAAATATTTTTTTTTATTATTAATATTTAAATGTGACAACTCCTTATCCAGCAAAAAGGTTAATTGATCCACATTAAGCACTTCACAAATTCACTAAAGTCGATCGATTTCTATTAACACATCTAGCTAGTCTACTAGATTACGCCCATTTATTTGTGTAGTTGTCTCGTAGTTCACCAATTGCCCATTCGCCAACTCGCCAAAGCCCATTGGTGATTTCGCATTGTTCCACATCTTTTTGCAAGTCGTCGCGATAGCTACTACCGTTATATCGTCAGGGGCGCATCAAAAACACGTTTGCACATGTGCCACACATGTGGATTGGAAGTGCCTCGGCCATTTACTTTATTGATTACAGCTTTTTTTCGTTGCCATTGATTGAAGCTCAAGTGTGCGAACCGAAATAACTTTTATTCAGTTCATCCCCCCCCCCCAAATCCCCCCCTATCCCGCGCAACACAATAAAAAGTAGAAGAAAGCAAAACAAAAGAAGAAGAAACAATCAAGCAAAGCTGCAAGCACTGCGAGGCAACTATAGAAATTGCTACAATAGTCAGTTGTCTATGCGAAAGTTGCTTTAGGCCAAGTTCGCTTGATTAAAGTTGCTGTTGTTGCTGCTGCTGCTGCTGCTGCTGATGTTGTGCCTCTTTGTTATTGTTAGTGCACACTCAATGTTAAATAGCAACAAATTGTGTACATAAATTTTCAATTTTCGCATATGCCGATGTGTATTATATTGATATATGTGCTTGTATGTATATCTGGAGGTCGACAGAAACCAACAACTAAGTGAGCAAGGTGTGTGGAAAACTGTCATAATTTATGTTGTTTATCACTTCTTTTTTTCTTGCCGTTGTTGTTGTTGTTGTTGTTTTTGTGGCCGGTTGAAATCCAATGCCTGCCGCATTTATGTCAATTTAAATTTATGTAAACATGAAATGGCCAACCGAATGTCCTGCGAGATCCGGCCCTCGGTATCACATATTTCATAAATATGTATATAATATATATATATGTATATTCTTTTTTCGCTGCTGCTGCTCCTTTTTTTTATGATTTAATGCGCGCGGCACGCCATGACGTTCACTTAGGCATGGACACAATAAAAATGTAGCCACAACAACAACAACAGCAGTGAGAGGGGGAGCAGGCCGAGCAGCAGGACATGCTTGCCTCGCTTGCGCACTTTTGACATTTCATTATCCTGTTAAGTATTCAAAAGTCAACCAAGCAGCCAGCCCCATACACACAGACGCACAAATTTGTGGGCGCACTCCGTGCACCCACTCCGCATGTCCGTGTCTGGCCCGTGACCACGCCCACTCTGTTTGTCATCCAGCTGCGTAGCCAGCTTATCATTTATGCCAAGCGTGTACTTTTTGGCTTTTACCGTGTCTTCTCTCTCTCTCTCCCCCCTCTGTCTATCACTCTGGCTCTCTTCACTGGTGGCCAGCTCAGCCCAGTTCCGCCCATTGTTGTTGAACCGTTTGTTTTGTCTGTCCGTAATGTCATGCGGAATTGCCTTTGTGTCCTTGTCGTTTATGACATTATATTTGTGTTTCTGCATGCGTGTGTGTGTGTGTGTGTGTGTGAGTGTCTCGCTGTGTATGTATATAAATTACATTACACAACAAGCAATATAACAAACGATAACAAACACCTTGCCAGGGAGTGTGCGAGAAAAAAAGAAAACGAAAAACAACACAAAAACAATTTAATAAAAATGTTTTTTTTATTTCTGGCCCTTCGATTACGCTCGTCGCCTGCTTTATGTTATGTAATTTGCTTATGACAGTGCTAATGACAATCATTGCCTACCCTGGCCCATTCCCACTGCCTTGGCTGTCAGTTCGAGTAAATGACAGTGCATTTTGGCCTGCTGCAGTTAGCTGACAAAAAATGTTGGTACATTTCCGTATGACAATTTTCGGTATTTTCGATTTCGTTTTCAATTTTGTCGTCCTGCTGGTCACGTCCTCTTTTCTTTGGTTCTTGAGCCTGAATGTCGGGCTCATTGGCAAATTCTCAGGGTATGATTGTATTTGCCAATCGATTGTTTAAAATGCGAAATGCACAACAGAAGTGTTGCCAAAAGTGTCCAGCCACAATTGCCATTTTCACAGTGACCCCATTACGTAATAGTTAACAATAAATAAATGGCATTGTGGTTGCACTCTGGGGGAGGTCAATATTTGATGTCTAATATTGAATTTGATGTCTGCTATTAAATTTGTCAAGATACACAACACATTCATTTAAGTCAACCACATAACTATACTAATAAAAAGAGTATTTCACTTATACAACGACTGCTTTAGTAAGCTCTTTCAATTAGACGGCGTTTTTATAGACAACTCTTGTTTAACGTCCTCTTAACTTTAAAGGATTCAATTTACAACGGTTTGGCATCTTATTGATTTAGCTGAAGCTCAAGTGTTAGAATCTGTAACTCAGTATCTGTTTAAGTATCTGAAAAGCAATCACTGCCACTGCACTGACTGGAATACATATAAGTTTTATATCTTTCGCTTTTTTTTTTTATTAGTTTTTTATATGTATTTTTTTTATTTTACAGATAGCTGGCAGCAAAGTAGTCACCTAGTCAGTGGAGACCGCCGTGTCATCTAGTCAACGCGTCAGCCTTGGAGCAGCCAATGCAACCTGCACAGACATCGTCATCGTTAGAAGCGACTACCAACAACACGTGAGTGGTATAAAACAGTTTGCCAAAGGCGGTGCATGCCACATGCTACATCACACTAGACGTTACACATATACAAAACTATATATATATACATGTGTGTGTGTGTGTGTATCGGCAGTATATATCTTGGACATGTGTTGACCATCAACTTATGCAATCAACCATTTGGCTTTGACCAGGCAAACGGACTGCCGTTGGGTGCTATGTAAACTACACAGAGACGATGACTAGGACGAGTAGGACGAGTAGGAGGACTAAGGCGACTAGGGCCCGCTCCGACCACGACGACAAATGTTTATTTAAGCATAAAGCCACGTACGCTGCAATCACACAAGCTTACACCCACACGCATACATGTGTATATACATACATATATATATATGTATGTATGTATGTATGTATGTATATATGTTTATGTACTTAGGCGCAGCTGTACTCGGAGACTATGCCTGGTAATTACGTACAGCATATGTGAGAAACAGAGAGAGACCGAGAGAGAGAGAGAGAGAGAGAGAGAGAGATTCTTTTCTCTCCGTTCTCCGGGGCTGCTGCCTCTGCTGCATAAATATTTGTTTTAACCTTTTTCCCTTTGTGGCAATGTGGTGCTTTGTATTTGCTTTTGGTTTTATGGCAGCGTCTGTGTCACTATTTCATTTCGATTTAAACAAACTTTGCAACGCTAGCTGCTGATTTGTTTCCTTAATTTATTTATTTGTGATCCTGCTGATATTTAGTAATTGAGTTTTTTTTTTTTTTTCTGAAGAGCTGATGTGGGTTCAGTTTGAGGTGCCCACTAGGAACTCAGGTCCCTGGTTTGGGCCTGGGCACGTTTTTGGCTAGCGAATGACGACAAATGTGACTCAGTTGCTATCCTTAAGGATATTTATGTGAACGTGTGCGAAAGGCAGCCAGCCAGCCAGCCAGCTAGCTGAAAGGATGCTCCTGCCCCTTCTACACGGCGCTATCACATAAAGTTTGAATAAAAGTGTTTCCCCGGGGGCAACTCGAAGTCGCTTTGCGGACGGAGGCGGGGGCATGTCGCAGCCGTGTCGTCGTCTGTTTAGACTTTTTGTCTTAATTTATCGTTATGAATGAATCACTTTGTGCCATTTGCCGGCTGCTCGACAGTACGTTCAGGACATTCAGGACATTCAGGACGTTCAGGATGTTCCGAAGGTTTTTGTGTTTGCCAGCACGTAGGATGGCCAGGATGTGCGTACTTTTTGACTTAATTTGATTTGCTCAAATGAATTTCAATTAACCAGAAATGAAATTTATACCACCGCGTCGCCAACTCTAAACTGTAAAGTGTTTCAGTGAATGAAGTTTGATGGCACAACCAACACTCGCAAATAGCTTTCTGAAACACCTAATTGATTCAGCACGAGTCTGGCAATTGTCTATTTATCAGTGAGCATATTTTTTTTGTCTGAATACCATTTCTATTCAGTATAATTTCTCTATTGATTTTGTGTCATTTTTTTTTGTTGTTGTTATTGTCGAGTGTTTAGGCTGCTTCAAGCTGATTGTTTGACTGCTCATCATTCATAAGCGTGTCGTCTAGTGGGTGCGTGTTCTGGTTGTGTGTGCCTACACTTCAAGAAAAATATGCTCAACACGCAATGTCAGCTCGACTTAATTAATATAAAGTGTGTTAATAAAGCTCATCTGGGTTGTGATTTGATTATTCATATTATTATGGTTCTTCTGTAATGTAGGAAACATTTTCTTTTCGCTAAGTGTATGCGTAGATTATAATGCAATGTCTACGCTTATTATTCCGAACACACACAGAGCGAATGTGAAGCGGTGGTTGTCAACAATGACAGTAAGAGCGTAACACAGGCTGAGGTTGATAAGAGCTCGATAGAATGGCGATGACAATGCTGACACATCGCAGGATTGTCATTCCATCAATTATTCAGTAACAGCACGCAAATCAAGAACAAAATGCTTAGCCTACAATCCGCACAGTCATCCCCAGTACAAACAGCTTCAGTGGCAGCCAGATAGACAAACGTCAATATTGCAGTACTATTTGCGTAGGAGGAAGGGGCACAATGTGGGGCAGGGACCCGAGCAGACCAAAACTACGAGAGATAGAAAAAAATCAGAAAATATTAAGTGATACAATTTGTACTGGGAACGTTTGCCGCAGGCAACCAATGAATAACAGGCGGTTGGGTCTGAAGAAATGGAACAACAAAAAAAAAAATCATCCACATGAATATCCGAGTGTTTTTATTTATGACTGTGCGTCAACATTGCCGAGTTTTTGGCCGGAATGGCGAATTGGGGGCCATGCTCTATGACACAACTACAGCAGAAATCAATCAATTCAGCGCCCCAGACTCTGGAGCCATAAGAACTAAGAGCGGATCAGGCTTAGGAAATGCTGAGTAACACGCGCTACCCGACTATCAACTGCAGAGCAATAAATCTATGCTTGACATGGATAAGTGCCTTGTGCTTAACAATGGTTTGGGCCAAGAGCGGACTTAACATTGTTTGTTACCGCTCCGAATGTGTTACATTTACTGATAAGGCGTGAACATTCCATGACCATCATCAATTTGTTTCTCATATCGCATAAATTTGTTTCTCCCCTAAGAACAGATAACTTAAATTATTCGAGTTGGAGTTTTTTTATTATTATTATAAATATAAACTAAATTAATAAACTTGTTAACCTGAATTAATAAACCTTTTTCAATGCTTACTCCGCACTGATTTCAAACAGATTTTACAAACCACTGTCATAATGCGATTCCTATTAACATCTGAATTCCAGACAGCCCATTTAAGTGCCTACCCATCGGTCTTAATGTAAGCTTAAATCTTAATAGGAATTATTAGTAGCTAATGTTTTGCCATTAGGGAGCACCCATAGAAATTCAAGAAGATTAATTGTTTGTTCATTCAAAATGGTTCATGTCATTAATTTTATTTAGCACTAAGAGAGCAAAAAAACATATTCAAAGATGCCGACTTCAAAAAACACTTTAATCGACCAGATTGTCAGGATCTTTGCTGTCGTTGACATTAATCACTTTATGGTCTTTAAAAAGGCCATAAAATGAAAATCTTTTTGTAACAACTTTTTAACTTTTATTAAGACTTAATCATGCTTGTATGATGCATGTTCTACATGTATTGTAAAGGTCTTTGCATGTTTTAACACTTTGATCATCTCTCTGCTCTCATTAATCTCCGTGTCGTCATTGTGCAGCTTCCTGAATTGTTATTCTTTTGCGCATCCTTTTGAGTCGATAGTTGTTGAAGCATTCACTTTTCATTTCCTAAATGACACACTATTTTTGACATACTCGCCTCCGGGGCTTCGGATAGTGTGAGCAGGTTGCACTTGCACAGTGTTGATGCATTTCCTCCTTCATCATAATTATGAGCACAAAGCAGACAGGCAACAGACAGTTTGTATCTAACTTTTGGATACCCTGGGAAATTTGAAATGGAATATTAAAAGTTGAGAGTCGATGGTTTTCTCCACTTTAATACTGAGACAGTAAATTTGATTTTTAATACAGCATATTATTATACATAATCGTCACTAGAGCAGAGTATCTGGGTGTCGCTGACTTGAAATTCGGGGAAGTTTAGCATTTTTGTGTGTGCTTAGTTTTCCCAACATGTGGCATAATATGTTGCCCCACTTTGAGTTGCATAAGAGTTGCTGGCCTTTGTGTGTAGTTGCAATTAAAAGTGTCAGTGACAATGTTGCCACTGCTGCACTTGTTGTTTTGTTGGCTTTGTTGGCTCGGTGTTCGACTCGTTAGCTTTTATTATTGTTGACAGTGCCATCATTATAGGTATGTCTGTCCCCATCGCTCATTGTAATTACGATAATTACGACAAGGGCTGGAAAATGCAGCTCCTTGAGCAGTGCCTTAATGAAGCAGCATTCAATGCATTCAGATGCAGCATGTGCTTGGCTCGTTGCCTGCTGCTTGCAGCTTGGTCCAGTGTGTGACTTCCGCCAGTTCTCTCACCACTTTTGCAATTGCCCCAGCGCTCTGCTTATCCACTTAGCGCCACACGACATTGCGTCGTTAATTGAAAACTGACGCATTAAGGGAAAGTTACCCTCATTTACCATCCTGCCTGCCCTTGGCAACGCTCCCCACTCGCTTTATTTGCCTTTATATATTCTGCTTTTTAATTTTTTACATTGTGATGCGCCGCGAGCTGGCATATTTATTTATTAAACTTTAATTAAATACCTTTTAAAATTCTTGCGCATGACTGCCAAATATTTTTAATGAGTTTTCGCCATTGTGTTAAATATACGAGTACATACATATATTCATAAGTGTGCCCAATGTGCAACATTTCGTGGCACATACGGAGAAAACCTCTTAAAAAATCATTAAGCATATGATATTTATGGCCACGTCTACGAATCGACTTTTTTTTTTATGCGCTTTCATTAAAGTGGTTAAGAGCTGAATAAATTAAGCCCGAAAATTACTTGTTAAAACATTTAAGTCCGAATTATTTATATCTTAGTGTTGCCATTTTGTTCTGTTGAATTTAAGGTGATTGTCTTTAGCTTTTTCCTTTTGTTTTCGAAGAACATTTTCACCAAGTTTCTTTTGTTACTATTCACATTTATAGCCCTGCCAGTGCGAAAAACAATGGCAGGTTCCTGTTGGGGGAAACAAAAGATAACTTTTTAAAAGCACAATAATAATAAATAATAAAGGCGGCGTCTACTGTGTTGGTTTGCAGGCGTGAAAACACGAAGCGAACTCAAACGGAAATGCAAAATACAAACCGTAGACCGTAGTCCGTAGTCCGTATAACACGCTAGCCATAGGACCTTGTTATATAGACGTAACCATTAGCCGTAACCAACAAAAAAGCCATGCCAGACATTGAATTGACCTTAATAAAGTCGACGACTGCGACTGCGACTGTGGCTATGGTTCTGGTCCGGGTTGTGGCTTTGACTGCGGCTGCTGTTGTCTGTTCTCCGACCTTTTTGAGGGCAAACATTTTTCATTCAGCCACCGACCCCCTCCGCACCTTACTAACACGCCCACTCTCAATATCTCTCTCTCTCTCTCTTACAGAAAATGCTGATACTGCTGCCGTTGCTGAGTATATTTGGTAATAGTCTCATTGCTGGAGTCGGGGCGAATTTGAGCTTAGGCTTTAAGGTCATCAGAGTGAGTTATCCAAAATGTATTTATTTATGAATTTCTTTACAAGACTTATTTCTCTCCTCTCCAACTCTCTCTCCCTCTCTATCTTTTTCTCTAATTATGCAACCTAAAAGCTGCCAAAGCATATAAATCCCGGTAAGTCGATTTATTTACTTATTTTTTTCTTTACTTTTTATTTTTGCTTTGGCGATTGAGTTGAATTTTTGGCTTTAAAGTTAAGCAAATCATTTGTAGAGTAGGTGAACTCGCAATCAATTTAAAATGAAAATTGTAAAATTACATTAACTTTGCGCTTCATTAATCAAAGGCGCTCTTCGGGCCGCCACTTCAGATGTGCGTCTTAAAATCAACCCAAAAATAATTTGGCCAAAAAAAACTCGAAAAGCAAAGTGCAATAAAAAATAAACATACTAAAAATAAAAGACGTAGAAGGAGAAGGACACAGCAAGAGATTTTTCCCATTTAGACAGCCATCAATTTTAAATATTTTTCGTGTTGTTAGCCAAATAAATATTCATTTCAGACGCACCAAAACGGTACAAAAAATACCCAGCACTAAGGAACTCAAATCTACAAGGAAAAAATATGCATACCATGTTGAGAAAAACCAGTAGCAAAAGAGGAGCAGGAGAAAGGTTTAAAAGTTTTTTAATATGCGGTTTTTGAAAGTCAATTTTAAGAAGAAATCCAGTTAAGTAATGGGAAAACAGGACTAGAGTACTACCAGATGGAAATTGATTAAATTGCTCAATGAGAATGTAAACGCCATAGCAAGCAAATCTTTTCCTTTTTTTTTTATCTAGTAAGCTATTGAAAGAGTTTATCAAACTCTTCTATGAACAGTTTCAACAGCCATAAATAAATATATTTTTCATCCTTTATGCTTCATTTTTAAAATCAGACAGAATACATTAATTTCTCCATATGGAAAAGTTTTGAAAATGTATTTCAGTCGTTTTACTTTATTGTTTGCTTGCTGCCTGGTAACGAGTAAAGTGATTTTAATCGATTTATTTTATTTGTCGTATTTGCTCGAAATTCATTCGACATGTTTCTCAGCTCTTTCACAAGCTTTTCAGAATTAAACAGCAGCACGAACTGTGCCAAAAAGTTGCTGATATTGTGTGGCACAACAAATACAAGCCAATTTTCCTTCAGGCCGTATCGCTGCATATGTTTTATGTGTTCTGCGCGTCCCGTGGCATCTCAGCCCCCCCCCTTTGACCTCCTACACACTACATTCCTACAGTTAAAATCCAAAAGTTTTGAGTCAAATGCCAATACAGTTTGTGGGAGTCTGCGAGTTTGAAGCCTGTTGTGGGTTGTGTTTACTCCCCTCTCTCTCTCTCTTTGTGTGTGTGTGTGTTTGTGTGTGTTTGTGTGTGTTTGCTTGTGTGTTTTTGTGCCTTGGGCGCATATCAATGCTCCACACGTTCTGTTGCCTGTGGCGCCCTACTGCGCTGATGCATTGTCCAGGCAAAGCGGAACAAGTTTATTTAAACTGTAAAACTTGTTCTTTTTCGGATTCGGGGAGCGGGCGCAGAAGGGCAGTGGGCGTGTAACTTTTGCAAAAGTTATCGAAACACGAAAAATGTGGAGCGTGCTGCTGCTATGTGTGTATGAGCGTGTGTGTGTGTTTGTGTGTGTTTTTGCTCGTCAGCACGGAATAAGCTCACAAGCGTTAGGAATTTTTTGTATAAAAATTAAACGAGATTGACTTTAGCTGCAAAAATATTTCTAGATTTCAATACACATGCCAAGAATTAATTATTCAAATAGTAACTGAATCGTATTTGAATAGAATTTCAAGCAGCTCACTGCTAAATCATTGCGATTCTTTTAACTGTTTAATTATACACTTTAATTTACTTCATTTAAATGCTAAAGTTGAATAAATTTGTATTTACAAATGTGTCTGCTTATCCCAAAGAAATTGGATATTTTGATTTTGTTTCCCTTTTGCTTGCTAATAACATGTCCCATGCAAACAATATTGAGTACACAATTTGCAATAAAATTGCGAATACGCAGCGTTGTCCCAAGAGTCGTTTGAGCTCTCTCTGTGTGTGTGTGCTGTTTGTGAATGTCTAAGGCAGTCTGGGCACTGGGCACTCAAAACTTGTCGCACACGCTCAAGTGTTGTAAATCTTTGCACAAAATGAAACTTTATTTGGTCATGGTCATCAGCGACTTAAGTAAATCTGAAACTATAAGTAAGACAAACACTACAGCTTGGCATAAGACAAATAAACTGTGCACACGTGACCCCAAACCAGGACACACGATGATGACCCAAACAACAACCAACAGTGGACACTGGGCGCATAAGAGCATGCTACAATTTCATCCATTCTGTTACGCCGGAAAGGGTTTGTTAAAATGTAAACAATAACAGAGAGTGCGAGAGTACATTACAAAAATAAAAACACAAGCAGAATGCATAACATGAAGTTATAGCTTGGATAAGGCGGCCTCACAATAACGAAGCGAGGGACGCAGTGGAAGGACACACATGACTGTTTAAGTACACTCCAGGAAAGCGTAGACAGTCTTAAATGTTGACAGCTAACGCAGATAAAAGTGCTCGCATTGCAATTCCTGCTTACACTTCCGCCCTTAAGGGCAAGCATCGTTATACCCTGTAAGCAAGTGAATGAAGTAAATCTTGCTTCGGAAAAAAAACAGAGTGTGTGAAGTCTTGATAAATAAATTTCAACAATACTCTACCTCTTTTTATGACTGTAATTCATTCATAAATTTTGTCTAGGGTATGTGCACTTCATCAACTCCTCGTATTGTATTTCTACCTTCTTTTTTGCTGTTCTGGTCGATTCGTTGAGGGTAAGCGATTGCTTGTAAGGAGCAATGACACAACCACATAAACAGAAGTTCACTTCCTGATATGTAAAGCAATGTCTGTGTGTGTGTGTGTGTGCCTGAGTGTGTGGCAACCATTTTACACTCGTCTGCGTGTGTTCAATGTAGACAGATTTTGCTTGTAGTGTGTGTCTTATGCCAAAGTACATTAAGAAGATTGCACTTTCGAAAATGACACATTTCCCCACAAAGTAAAAAAGGTGTACGGTCTTCAGGGGCGAGCGGGTTGCCCGTGGGGGGAACTGCTGCACGGGTTGGCCAAGGACACGCGGCGCTGGCACGTAACATGGGCTGCCATGCCTGCCCATGGAAATGAGTGAGTGGCAGTACTGACACTTCCGGCATTGTGGTTACAGTAACAGGACCTGTTTGTATTTCAATGCCTCGAATCTAATTGCTAATGACATAAATGTGCGGCCACGTGCTTATATTCATTACAAACAACGTGCAATACCCATTTTCGCATTAGCCATTGATGCCACACAGCCGAAATGAATAAACGAGACACAAATGTGCGCTGCTCGTGTGCTTGTTGGTATCCTTCAGACGGAGTCACGTTGTTCTCGACGAAATCAATTCAAGAACATGCACAAGAAAACTGGAAAATTGCCACCCAGCACGTACCTATAAGTACAAGTATGTATGTATGCGTGTGGGTGTGTAGGTAAACTTGATGTAACTGCGAAATTGCAAATATCCAATGTCAACCGAAACGCCGGGTAATTGTGATTGGCGGCTACGCATTTTTGTGCAGCCCCCACCCGAAAAAGCAAAACCAAAAGCAAACTTTTGCGGCCTAATGGCGACCCATAAAGTACAACATTTGTCAGTATCAATTTTGATGGGACACGACACACATAAAGTCTATTGTTTGCTGCGTAAATATATATATATATATGTGTGTATATGTAGTATTTACTTTGTGTATGTGTAATTTGTAAAAGCCGCTTCCAGATATTAATTGGTTTTTTTTCCCTTTGACATATGATGTGATGTGTGTCTAAGGGAAATGACAGTCAAGTGAATTGGTAATAAACAAGTGATGGCAGCGTAATTATGGCATAAGCAAAGTACGCATACAATGTCAAATGACTTTTTGAGGATTGATAAAAATACACCTCGCTGTTTATCAGATTGAACGGAGGCACATAAAAGTGCCGGGGCATTTAACAGGAAATTAGATACTTAATACAACATGAGACAATCAAAAGATGAATTAAATCGAGCAGACTTCAAATTAAAAACATTATTTTTTCACATTAATGTGTTATAGGGAATACAGATAAGATATAAGCTTTATTCGAGATGTACTTAATTTTGTCAGAAACAATTTAAAAAAAAAAAAGAAGCAATTATTTCACAAAAACTTGACATTTGCCCTGCTAAACTGCAAACAAATTAAATTGGAATTGTTCATTGAAAAGTTCATTTGTTATGGCCTCAACTATTAGCTTTAAAGCCACAAATCTCTAACAAAAGCGCTCAATTCAATTTCTTTGGCCATTTCGTATTTGGCATATCTCTAACCATGTACGTTATTGTCCTGATTTGATTTCTTTTTATTTCTCTCTCTTTTTTTGTGGGCTCTTCTTTGGTTTTTTACAAATGCTGGACGACAACAATGGAACTCTGCCACATATGAATGACCTGATGCTGTCTCTGTCTGTGCCATTTCCTGTCACTTTCGGCCTGCAGCCAATTGCAGCGTTGGCAACACAACATTTGCACATGGAGCCACATTTAAATTGGATTGCAAAACTCAATGCGTTTGCGAGGTAAGTAATGGGTAAGGTGGTAAGGGGGTAAACGAGGGGATGAGGTGATCAGGGACAGTATCAATGGGATATGCTGTTTAGTCAGCATACAGATTCGGTCAAATGCAGTTAGACTAAGCGGCTCTTTGCTTTTGTGATTGTTTAAGCATTGATTGCTCTCTCTCTTTTTTATTTATTCGTATAAGGGTTAAATTAACACTTGTGTAATTTATTTGCTGGTAAAAAAAAGGCAGCATTTTAACTAGGATTGTATGCAAAGTTTCATTAGAAAATGAATTAGTTGATAGAAATGGGGAAATGTATACAATTACACACAATAATGCTGCATTTTATTTATGTATAGATAAACACGTTTTATTTGCCACGTCTCAGATTTATTTAACTTATTTGTTCAATCTGCAAGGCTCTTGGGAATATTCAAGACGTGAATGAGATTTACACGCAATTATACGAAAAGTATAGGAAGGATTGCCAAATCTGAGTGTGAAGACATGTATTTTGGCCTCCACTAAATCGTTGGCATTGCTTAATGGCCACACATTATTCAGGAATGGTTGAGGAAGGGACTGGGTGTGTGTGTGTGTGTGTTTTGGTATTCGCACCCCTAACCAACGAAGGCCGTTTATCATGACACCTTAGCAGATTCATGGTGAGCACCAGAAAATTGCATACACATTGCTGAAACTATGCGAAATGCCTGCTTGAAATTTATGCAATGCAAAAACAAAATAAAGCAAAAGTTAAACAAATAAGCTAACAAATAAAATGGTGTAACGGGATAAACTGTTCATTTAACGCTGAACTTAAGGTATTTGGTTGTTAGTTATTTTAAGCACTTGCGAGCTGGTTTTCTGGCCAACTCGTGTCTTACTTATATTATGACTTTATTTCCGGCCAAAATAAACAGCAACAGCCGTAGAAACAATGTTTGCAGCCCACATTTAATGTAATTTAATGGTATGCTCTTGCAGAATGGCCGCCACGCCTGCTCCACGCTGTGCCCCAATGAGCAGCTGCCGGCGCCGGAGGATACGATTTCGTGCAGATCACCGCGTCTCGTCGAGGTGCCCGGCCACTGTTGCAAAATGTGGCTCTGTGAGAATCCAACAGCTGATGGTAAGTTGTGTTTGTTTGTCCCTTTCGCAGTCGCAGTCGCCGTCGGTTCTGGTCGATGGCCTCGTTATTGTTTTATAAGAGTGTTTATGGTTGCTGCTGTCGTGGTTTTAGTCATGGCCACGGCCCTGGTCCACACTCTGACAGTGGTAATGGCGCCCAGGGGCATGCCGTCAACGTCACAGTCGTCCAGCGCACAACTTAATGCTTTTTAAGCGCCCCCAACCAAAAGCGCAGCGCATATTTATGAAGATGAATTATTCCATGACAAGGCAGTAGTCGCTTTGCCAGCTGAAGCTACGTTGTTGCTCTTGTTGCTTTTGTTGCTCTTGTTGCTCGTGTTGCTGCTGCTGCTGCTGTTGCCCGAGGCAATGGACAGCAGCAGCATAATTACTTACACAAGGATTAAGTGTTAATTAAACGCGCAAAATGCAATAAATAAACAAGATTATTAAGCGCTTGTAAGCGTCTCCACTTTCTACACTTACTTGAAGCATGCCTTACGCCTTCGTCAACGCTTTTGTGTTGTGAATATGTATTAAATTTATTTAATTTGGGTTTGATGTCTCTGTTGTTTAATAATAATAAAACAATCCCAAATCAAGTTTACATATCTTTTTTTATTATTTATATACACAGTTAAGCTCCCATTGCTTAGAGATTAAGTTTAAAACGCATAACAAGACTCTTGCCACTATTATATAATAGCTTACTTAATGCCTGAAAGTATCTTAATCTGTTTCAAAGTATAATGGGAATGTAATAGGAGTAGCTTTAAATACAAGCTAACTTACTTAAGCTACATTAAACACTCGACCAATCATAATCATTAGCAACTCTTTTGTTTTCATTCTGTTGTCGTTTGCAGTCTATGCCACCTGCCACAATAGCAGCACAAGCGGCAACTGGACGGGTTGCAGTCGAGCCTGTGGCCTGGGTATGGCCACAAGATACACCAGCACCCATGCCGGCTGCCACCAATTGAGCAATTTACGGCTGTGCGAGAATCGCAGATGTGGCCAGGACAATAAGAACAGCAACAGCAACAGCAACAGCCACGGCAGGAGCAACAGCCACAATAGACTATTAGCCAATGAGCTGCAGCACAATTTGGCCCGGAGCCAGCTTCATCAGCTGCATCATCATAAGCTTGAAAGGGTACGTGAACGGAACTGGCAGCGGGAGCGGGAGCATGATATGCAACAGGAGGAGCCAGCACATAGAATAAGAGTAAGTTGTGAGCTGTGGGAAAAAATCCCAGTTGCAGCCAGTCTGATGTGAGTTTTCTTTGGCTAAACGCAGAAGGGTCACGAGTGCCGGAGCCTACAGCGCCTGGGGCCGGCAAGGATTCGACTGGGCGAGTGTGTCTCACGCAAACTGTATCGACCCAAACTTTGTGGCAGCTGCCATCGTGGCACCAAGTGCTGTGTACCCGCTGCGTCAACAACAATACAAGTGAGTATTGCTGCAACAAAAGATTTCAAATTTCAGATTTGAGCGGCTTAACAAATCTCAGGTTGCCTTGAAGCGAATAGGAAAAGAGAGAGCATTTGTTGCCAACTCGTTGCCAATTTCCATTAGCCATTTTGTCACGATTGCCGGCTCTTGTTTGTTAATTGCATTATTCAATTAAACTGGCAACAATTTTAGTGCAACTCAGCCATTGTCAATTTAAATGCAATGCCAACGTGTAAAAGGACTTAAGCCAGTAAAGCTCTGTCCATTTTCTGTCGAATTACGTATCGCTGTGGAAGCGCAATAAACAATTGCAGTTGCCTGGGGCATTAACTACTTAATCACTATTTACCAGAACATGCAAGACAAGGTATTGTATTGCAATGAGATCTTTTAATTAGTTTTCTACTTTATTTATTTACTATAGAATATGTAGTTGCATATTTCATAATTAGTTTAAGGGATCCTTTCGTAGTTGAATAACTGAAATTGATACCCTAGTTATTCCATTTACCTTTGGTCCGTCTTTGAGTATTAATTAAAAAAAAGTAATTGCATTAGAATGCCAATTCGCTATTCTGCAAGAGTCAGCTGCAGGAGCTGCAGCATCAAATGTTCATTTGGCTGTCAAAATCAATTTAGCACCTGGGCAACTATGGCACTTTTCCAATTTATTAAACGTTAGCTGGCAAAGAGCGGAACACTGACAGTGATTTCCTAGTTGTTACATTCTCAAGCTTATTTTTCTTTCTACCCTTCTGTTTTGTGCACAGGTTGAGCTACTGTGTCCTTTAAATGCCGTTGATCCAATTAACTACGTTCAAAAGCGAACACAACACTACAAGCAACAGGACGATGCTGCTGATGGAGGCGACAGTAGTCGACAGCCGGTGGACCAGTTATGGGATACCATCGCCTTGGAACCCATCGATCAGGAATTTCTGCAATCACGTCAAATACAAATTGAGAATAAATTCATTGCCATCGAATGGATACTGAAATGTGAATGCAGCAATAATGTGAGTACCAGAGAATAAAGGACTGGGATGGGGTGTAGTTACAGGAAAGAAATATCTGTATTTCCCTGATAGCAACTGCTTTCGGTTGGTCATAAGCGAAGTCATATTTTTGGGCAGCAATATTGCCATTCCAGGCGAAACAACAGACCCATTGTCTGCAAGAACTTCAACCAGACCAAGCCAAGCCAAAGCACACCACCCACCCCAATCGGCAACCCCATCAGTTGCTTCATCCGCTTACCCACCCACTGTCCCATTATCCACAGCAGCTGCACGAAAATTGCTTTCACTTGTCATTTTAATCGTGTTTTTCTTGTTGTTCTTGTTTATAAGCGTTTTCTTTTGTTATTTATTTTTTTTTGCTGTTCGTTTGATACTCTTGTTAAGGGTATCAAGTTGTTTCTAGAAGCATTTGCGTAAATGGGATATAAGCAAATATATTCCATGCGAAACTATCATTAAAACTACTCTCATTTTATGATATCGGTGTCCAATCTCAATTTGAGTATCTTCATTGAGTAAACCTTTTAATTGTTGGACAGTAAATTGTTGCCAATTGAATATTCGCCACTTGAATTGCTTAAAGAGTAGTTAGACTTCGTCATTTAAAGATAGTGCTTGTAACTGTTGTTTTTTTATGCACTGCTCTGTGCTTGTTTTCCTTTTGTATTTATTTTCCTTTTTTCTATGTACAAATGTTTTGTTTTGCAAAAAAATATTACTGCAATTTTTTGTCGACTGCTTTTGTGGGTCTACAGGACCAGGATGGGTGGATGCCAGTGGTAGCCATACTAAACGGGCCAGTATTCAGAGTCGGTCTCCTCGTTGGCTCGTTTTGTGAAGTTTGCGCCCAGCTGTCTGTTGTGTTTTCCCATTATTTTGGCGTATTCATCTTGAATGGCTCTCCTTTTGTTATTATTGTGCTGTTGTTTTTGCCGTTACTCAGTAGTTTTGTAATTCTATTTGGCGAGTGTGCTGCATTTGCAATGATTGGATTTTTATGAAAACATTCATCAAAGCGTTTTTACCACTGCGCCACTGGCAACCACCAGATAGTCTGTCATATTTGGATTCACTTTTTTATCTACTTGCAAATTACACTTGTTTGCTTTTAGTCGCATGTGGGCTTTTGTCTATTAGTGGCTTAAATTGTGGATTTTTCTGCAAAGAGTTAAGCTGATTTCTATTTGGATATTCATATTAAAAAAATTTAGTTTTTGCGGTAAAAATAAAACATAAAATAAAGAATCTAAAACTATATGCACGTGTTCAAACTGTTTGATAGGAAAATATATTAAGCTACACAATCTAAATTAGTTAAGATTAGGTGCTCGTTACATTTTCCATCAAAGATTATGTATCTTTTATTTAGCTCATAAAAAACAAGGTCTCCTATCAAGTATAAGAGAAAGAAATGCCGAGAGACAGAGAGAGAGAAAGAGAGTGCACAATCTGCCTACATCAGCGATAAGTGATACGAATGTATTCGACTTGCTCATTGTTTACGCGCTCAGCTCATTAGAGAGCTCGTTTGACAGCTGAGCGAAAGGGACAAGAGCCAAAGACACATGTCACTATATATAGTTGCTGGTGGAACTCGCATTGGGACAGACGTGTGTTGGTCGTAGACGGAAAACTGAAGCAAAATGAGTGTTGCGTCACTTCGCTCTCTGTGCAAAACAAAACAAACCGCTCGCATTGTGGTTATTGGAGCCGGCACAGCGGGCATTGCGGCAGCCACACGACTGCTGGAGCAGGGCTTTAAGAATGTCTTGGTGCTGGAGGCCGAGGATCGGGTAGGTGGACGCATTCACACCATTCCGTTTGCTGATAATGTTGTCGATCTGGGTGCACAGTGGTGCCACGGTGAGAAGGGCAATGTTGTGTACGATCGCGTCAAAGATCTGGATATGCTTCAGGCCACAGAGGATCATTATGAGACCTTCCGGTGTGTACGTTCCAACAAAGAGGTGCTGTCCGATGAGATTGCAAATGGCCTTAAAAACATTGCATTCGATTCCATACCGGAGCGACAAACGGAACTGGTTGACTACAAAGGTTCCCTCGGGGATTACCTGACCCAAAAGTACTGGCAGGAGGTAGCCAAGCTGCCGACAATGAGCCGCACCATAGCCGAGGAATTCCTAGACAATTTCCACAAGTTTGAGAGCTCCGTGGAGGCCGCAGATCATTTGTATGAGGTCTCTGGGCGTGGGCACTTGGAATACTGGCTGTGCGAGGGTGAACTGTTGCTCAACTGGCGCGACAAGGGATACAAGACCTTCCTCAGACTGCTGATGAACGCCCGCAAGGAAAACCCAGCAGATCTGGGCGTGCTCAAGGGGCACGTGCTGTTGAACAAGCGCATAGCACAGATTAACTGGGAAAATGCTGATGAAGTCGTAGTCCGTTGCTGGAATGGTGAAGTCCTAACTGCAGATCATGTCATCTGTACGGTGTCCTTGGGAGTGCTGAAGGAGCAGCATGCCAGCATGTTTGTACCCGCTCTGCCCGAGGCCAAGCTGCGAGCTATAAAGGGACTTAAGCTGGGCACCGTTGATAAGTTATTCTTGGAGTACTCAGTGCCACCCTTGCCCAACGACTGGCCTGGCTTTTGTTGCCTGTGGCTAGAGGAAGACCTATTGCAGTTGCGCGCCAGCGAACGATTCTGGCTGGAGAGCGTCTTTGGATTCTACCCAGTATCTTATCAGCCACGCCTGCTGCAGGGATGGATCATTGGCGAACATGCCCGCCACATGGAGACGCTCACCGAGGAGGAGGTACTCGAGGGTTTACAGTGGCTCTTACGCAAATTTCTGCCCTTCGATGTGCCGCAACCCCTGCGCTGCCTGCGCACCCAATGGCATGCAAATCCCAACTTCAGAGGCAGCTACACATTCCGCACCACCTTTGCCGATGAGTTGCGCACTGGTGCCTGGGATCTGGAGGCACCGCTTCTTGATACGGGTGGCCGGCCGAGGCTACAGTTTGCCGGTGAGGCTTCGCATAAACACTTCTACTCGACGGTGCATGGTGCCGCCGAGACGGGCTGGCGCGAAGCGGAACGCTTGAATACCTATTATCGCTCTCGAACAGCCCAGTTATAAGTAGCGATAAGCGGCTCGAGTCGCAAGCGCGTGTCAACAGAAGACAAAATCGACCCAAACTTAGATAATAATAAATAAATATTGTAAAAACATTTAGAAAAATAACCACACAATCTCTACATTACATTTCTATCAATGAGCTGTAGGTTTGGAGTAGGGGATCGTGGTAAAGCTAATGTTGAAAATATATAGCCAACAGATTCTGATAAATAAGACATCACTTTTGAAAATAGATTAAATTTGAAAGTTTCCACATCTTCCTATAGTTTCATTCCCTCCCACAAGCACAATTCAGTTTTGAGCAAGTTATGCCAATTAAAAATATGGTTTCGATTTATTAGGTAATGATAAATAAATTTGGATGCCTTAAATATTTAAGCGGATTCTGCTGGCATCAAAAAGTCGGTTACGTTGAAAATGCGAAAATTTGTGCGAGGAATGCACATTCATTTGAACGTGGTAACAGCCATGGTTAACCCCATTTTATCATTTGGCCAAAAACATGTTGACCAACTCGTTTGCAACTAGCAGCCGCAGACAACATTGTAATTGCAGTGTTATTACGGGGCACATACATATGACTATGTTGGTTCTAGCAACCGCCCACTTGGCTAGCATTGGGGGCGTGGCTGCCGCACTTAGCACATGCAAAGCCAAATAACGACAGAAATGCAGTTGCCGAAATCAGTTTGGCACTTCCACTGGCACACAGAGAAAAAGGCCAGTTAAACTACAAATACCACAAAAGTAGTAGGATCCTCGTCCTCATTGCTGTGTGTGGATTGTGCTGCGAAATGTTTTCGCCAGCATTCAGCCTGCGTCCTCCCACGCCTCATCCGACCATATTGAAAATTCAAATTTATGCCACGCAAAGGCCAAAGGCATTAAGAGTCCGGTTTCATGTGTTTGCTTGCCTTTGGCCACCCGGTCGAATCTGCTCGCAGATTACCCCAGCACAGCCGCATTACATATGCGACTTTGTCGCCATACCAAGCTAAAAGAATATTCACCCCCTCCCCCCTTATACATACCCCCTGCAAGTTGGCCACATCTGCTGTGGCTTTGCCAACCATTTGGCGACAGTTGTTGCTTTTTATGTGCGTCCAGCCAGTCGGATACGTGGCAACAATCAGAGGCTGCTCCTTGTTTCTACGCCCTTTGCGCAAACATTTGACTGGGTTGGAATTCAGCTTAATAAGGGATATGTTACGGCAAAGGTAATTGTTAGTTGTTGCTTGCATAAACCAGAGACCATAAAGGAGACATACTAATAACAGGCAACATAATTGGAAGGCAGCTTGGCTTCACATCGGAAAAGATTAAATTTTGAATAATTTTAAATTTTCAATTGTTTCCTTGCTTCACTTGAATTTGATAAAATTTTATTATTTATTTCCATTTTAAGGGAAATTTAAGAGATTTATTAGCCAATCTAGTTAGTAATTACTTTTGATTCGAAAATAAGTCAACGCCCACATGCAACATTTGAGCTAAGTCTGCCATAGAATCCATTCAAACGATCCGCTTCCCGCCAGCCAGTTTCTGTCGCTCCATGCACCGTCGAGTAGTGGTTTTTACTTGTCGCCTCGCCCGCAAACAGCAATCTCGGCTTACCGCACACGTCCGTTAGTGGTAACTCCAAGTCCCAGGGTCCTGTGTGCAGCTCATCGGCGTAAGTAGTGCGAAAGCTGTAGCTTCCTCGGAAATTGGGATTGGAATGCCATTGGGTGCGCAGGAAGCGTTGTGGAATCGGCACATCGAACTGCAAAAATTTGCGGAATAACCAGAGTAATCCATCGAGCACTTTATCCGTGGTGAGGGTTTCCATATAGCGAGCGTGTTCGCCAATGATCCAGCCCTCCAACAGACGAGGCTGCTCTTTGACAATATGAAACCCAAAGACGCTCTCCAGCCAGAAACGTTCGGTGCCACGCAACTCCTTCAGATCCTTTTCTAGCCAAAGGAAATTGATGCCAGTCCAATCCTGAGGCAGGGGCTGCGCCACGTACTCAAGGAAGAACTTATTCACTGTGCCCAGCTTGAGTCCTTTGATAGCTCGCAGCTTGACCTCTGGCAGAACGGGCACAAACATGCTGGCATGCTGCTCTTTTAGCACTCCCAAGGACACCGTACAGATGACATGATCTGCAGTTAGGATTTCACCATTCCAGCAGCGCAGTCTCAACTCATCGGCACCCTCCCAGTTAATCTCCGAAATGCGCTTGTTGAGTTGCACTCGTCCCTCGAGTACGCCGAGATCGCCGTCATGATCTTCCTTGGCATTCATGAGCAATTTAAGAAAGGTCTTGTAACCCTTGTTCCGCCAATGAATTAACATATTGCCATCGCACTCCTCGTACTCCACATGAGTGCGTCCGGAAATTTCATACAAGTTATCAGAACCTTCCAAGCCACACTCTCCCTTCTTGAATGAGTCCAGCATCTCTGTTGCGATGATGCGATCCACATTCGGCAGCTTTGCTATCTCCAGCCAGTACTTGTGGTTCAGATAGTCGCCCACTGATCCTTCGTATGCATTTGGCCCATCCGGCAGAGAGTTCTCTGCGATTGTTCTCAACGCATTGGCTGTTTCTTGGGGAACCATTTCCTTATTGGATCGCAGAAACTGAGCGGTGTCTACCAGTCCAACAGTCTTGGATACAAGATCCAAATCCTTGACTTTTTGGTAGACAACGTTGCCCTCCTCGCCATGGCACCACTGCGCCCCCAGATCGATGACATTGTCCGCAAATGGAATGGTGTTAATGCGTCCTCCAATACGATCCTCTGCCTCCACAATCGTAACATTCTTAAAACCCTGCTCGAGAAGCCGTGTGGCAGCCGCAATGCCCGAAGGACCCGATCCGATGATGATAATACGGGCGGTCTCCTTGGATCTCTGCTCCTTGCGACAGGAGCTCATTGTAAAATTGGTTCAGCGATTAGCTGGTGACTGCTTTGACAACGGACAGCGAAATTGTATTTATATAATTTACGTACCTCTTTTGCATTTTTATATTGTGGTTTGTGGTGTTATCAACAACTAAGTAGTTGCAACCTCACTGTGACATTGAACTTCCCAAAATGCTTGATAATTTAATTTGAACATTATAATTTTTTTATTTGTCATGTCAGCTTAATTTTATTTTAAAATGGCTCAAGGCCAATTTGATATTCACAAATGGAGTAAAGTGTCTCTAACAGTTATATAATCAATCGCTGACAATCTCGCCCCGCCCACTTTAAGCCGCATTGCGGCTCTTGTAATAATCATTGAGGCGATCCGCCTCCCGCCAACCCGTTTCTGTGGCACCATGCACCGAGGCGAAGTGCGTTTTGCTGGAAGCCTCGCCAGCAAATTGCACTAGTGGCATGCCACCAGCGTCGAGTAGAGGCGTCTCCAGATCCCAGGGGCCAGTGTGCAGCTCATCCGTGTAGTTGGTACGTGAGCTATAGCTACCTCGGAAATTGGGATTGGAGCTCCACTGAGAGCGCTCAAAGTTCAGCGGATGCGGCATATCGAAGGGCAGAAATTTGCGGAAAAGCCACTGGAGACCATCGACAACTTCCTTCTCCGTCAGCGTTTCCATGTAACGGGCGTGTTCGCCAATGATCCATCCCTGCAGAAGGCGAGGCTGGTGCAGAACACGATGAAATCCGAAAACGCTCTCCAGCCAGAAGCGTTCGGTGCCACGCAACTCCTGCAGATCCTCCTCCAGCCAAAGGAAGTTGAAGCCAGAGCATGCCTTGGGCAATGGCTGTGCAGAGTACTCTAGGATCAACTTATTTACGGTGCCCAGCTTGAGTCCCTTGATTGCACGCACTTTGGCAGCAGGCAGGGCTGGCACGAATAGCTTCTCATGCTGTTCCTTGAGCACACCTAAGCACACAGTGCAGATGACATGATCTGCAGTTAGGACTTCGCCATCCCAACAGCGCAGAACCAGCTCCTCGGCGCCTGCCCAATTGATCTCAGCGAGACGCCTGCTAAGTTGAATGCGTCCATTGAGCATGCCCAGATCCTCGGGCTCTTTCGCATTGGCATTCATCAGCAGTTTCAGAAAGCTCCTGAATCCCTTGTCGCGCCAGTTGAGCAGAAACTCACCATCGCTTTTGGCGAACTCCAAATGCGCCCGTCTGGACACCTCAAACAGATGATCCGAAGCAGTGAAGGAACACCTGACTCTCTTGACGTTCTCCAACATTTCCTTGGCGATGGTCCGATCCACTGGTGGTCCTTTCGCCAGTCCCTTCCAATAGTTGTCTGTTAAATGATCGCCAAGTGAGCCGTTGCTCTCAGCGGGTCCGGTTGGTAGTGCAGCTTCTGCAGCAGCTCCAAGAACGTGTGCAGTTTCATCGGGCAAGATCTCCTTGTTGGAGCGCACAAAGATCAGGGCTTTCAAGGCATCACCTGTTCTGTCCAGCAGATTCAAATCCCTGACACGCTGATAGACAACATTGCCACTTTCGCCATGGCACCACTGTGCGCCCTTATCAATCACACTGTCCCCAAACGGAACCGTATTAATACGTCCTCCTATCCGACTCTCTGCCTCCAATAGTTTCACATTCTTAAAGCCCTGCTCCAGGAGACGTGTTGCTGCCGCTATTCCAGACACGCCGGCTCCAATGATGACAATGCGAGCAGTTTGCTTTGACCTTAAGACCGACTTAGATCGCGAATTCATTTTTCTAAGACCAATATTTCTTTAGTTGAGTTGAGTTTCTGTTAGTTGAACACTCAGCTAGCGACTGAACTGAATAACAACGAGTTGACAGATTTATAATCTATTTGAGGCTTTGCGCTCAATTGAATAGATGTGGAGCAAGTTTCTCTCATTGTTGCTGCTGTAATTGTTCTGATTTAAATTGTGGAATTTAAAATATTAGAAATATCGCAATCTTATTGAGCATTTAGGAATGTAAATATATTTCATAACATCTAAATGGCATCTCTATTTATAAATATTTTACACAATTTTTTAATATACCCGTTTATATTTACAGGGTGTGTGAATATAATGTTAATCAAAATTCAATTAAAATGACGTGTACTTAGTAGATTTATTTATTAGTTTGAACTTGACATTAATGTTCTTAGCTAAATGAGTTGTTCTGTATTATAGTTGTTGACCTGATAATAAGCAAAATTTATTGTGGGTTGTATTTGCTTGTAGAGGCTGTAGTACAATGTTAGACTTCACAACTCGATGTAGCTGCTTAAATGAGTTTAATATATATTTGCTAACCAAATGTATATATTTCGATGGCTTTCCTACTTTCAATTTCCTGTTTAAATTACTCTTTAATTAACTGCAGTCATTCAAATTACGATTAATATTATTTCAATGGCTGGCTTGGTTTATTTTAATTTTTTAACTCCTCTTTAGTTGATTTAAATCATAAAAATTATGATTGGCTTTTATGATTATTTGCAGTTTGCAGTTTGATTGTTTACACGCCGAGCTTAGCAACAAAAAATGCCAACTAAACATAGATAAATCCATTTCATATCATGCTTCATACTTTTATTGCAGTCATTGTTTATAGTATGATTATTATTATTATTGTGGTTTTACCCTCATCACCTCCCCTCCGCTGCTATTTGTGTGGTATATGTGGTTTAAATTTTATCTGCGGTGTTTTAATTTGTGTGCACTTAAGCCATATTTAGCAAATGCACTTCGTAGTAATTCACTCAAACACAACCGCAACGAGTATTTGCGAATTTTTGTATGACTTTTGTAAGTATATGAGACCCTTATCAGCAATTGCTGCTAATCATATTGTGTCGCTTAGGAAAACTGACTTTTATGTACACAAGTATTTGTGTCTGATAGCGAAAATAAATTGCTGTTGTTCAGCGTTATAAAATAAATTTCACAAATTAATTAAGTGCTGGAAAATGTGAATATTTAGTATGCATGAAATTTCATTAAATTTTCAACACAATATTTTGGGTATTTTATTTTTCTTTGTTTGACTCGCAGTTTTGCAGCGCGGACAGTGGTGAGAGAAACAACAGCAATGCCAGCAAATATGGTTACTACAATCACAACAACCGCAACAAAAACAACAACAACAAACATCATTTGCAGCATGTACAACAAAAAAGGCAGAAACAACAAAGGCAACATTACCATGAAACTAATGGCGTACAAAATGAGCTAACCCCAAAACACGATGCAACCGACGATAGTTTGCTAAGGGTCGTCGCCGCCGAGGAGCGAAATGGAGAAGACGATGAGGATGGCAATGGGGATGTCGCTAACAATGTCAACAGTAATAATAATGGCAACGATGAGACATCGTCGTCGGAACAACAACCCGATATTATACCCTATCCTTTGGGTGTGGGTGAGACAAGCTGGAAGGGCGAAAAACTACGAAGACAACAACAGAAACAACAGCAACAACAGCAACAACAACAGCAGCAACAACAGCGATGGAAACGCACATAGCGTAAAATGAGACTTGAACAATTCTCTCGCAAGCGATAAAATTGGTCAGTTGGACCATAGGTCTTAAGATTTGTACAGCCTAGCGATATATAAATGAATTTTGAAATTTTGGAAAAGAAAAATCGAGAATCGATGAATGTGCGAGTTATTTAAGTAAGCTTGTAAAAATGAAAAAGAAAACCAAAAAAAAAAAAAAAGAAAAAAGAAAAGGAAATGAAAAAACAGATAAAACTAAATATAGTTGCATGGGAAATGGTTTAGGATTTGAGCTAATTGAGCATTAAGTGTAAGTATGTGGATAAAACAGATGAGAAATAAAATATAATATACCTAATGAGAACAGCTGGCGAATACTGGGCAAGGATACATATTGTATTTTGTAATCTTTCATTCAAAATAATAAGTAATAAAATATATGATATTTATATGTATTTTTGTGAGCACATATACAGACGAATCGCTTACAATAAAGATCTATCAATCTTTCAACTATCGGAAAATGTTGCCAAAGAGCAAAAGCGATCGAAAGATTACTGTAATTTTAATACATACATATATAGATGTACAATAAATGGCTTGCGTTCTACGGCTTCTTGGGGGTTATCAAAGCGTAATTGGATCTAAAAAAAAAAAACACAAAGTTAAATTGTATGTTTGTTCAAAATATAATTGTGCAATATACTCGCTTATATTCACATGCTTATGTAAGTGTATTAAAGACTCTGCTTAAAGAAAAAATAAAACAAATAAAACAAAATCACATCAGTTAAACGTATCAAGTATTTAACAGTTGACATTACGAATTAAAACAAATAGTGACTAACTTATAATTGCTTACTTGCTCTCCAAAAACATATCCCAACAAATATATCTCAACCATGTGCTATAATTTAATGAATATTGGTACATTTGAAACAAACACCAAGCTTGTGCATACTCATTACCCATATCAATTGTATCGATGTAAGTTACTTACTAACAACACACAGCAACAACAAAAATCTTAGCTGAGGGAATTACGAGCGGTAATAATATACTTATAAATAAATGATAATTACAAGAAAAAAATTAAAAACAAATTAAAATTAAATGCATTAATATCTTTTGGCTAAACTTGTGATCCATTTGTCCCATTGTTTCTGCAATTTGACTTTTCCGCATCCATCATGCCGCTATACGTAATGGAGCTGATGGCCAGATGCTAGTAAAAGTCGTGGGTCAATGTAGTTGAGAATCAGAATGATGGATCATCGGATGCAATGACAATGGGCACATCATGTGCTATCAACATGACAGCCGGATTAGAGCGATAGTCCTGGCCCAGTTGCACCACCGGATGCTTAACCATTGCATAATCGTGTCCAATCCGCGTTGTGCCCAACAAATGCTCCTGAATCTATGCCATGCCTCGTTGCTGTAGACTGGATAAATGCTGAAACAACTATGTAGATGCCTGTTCACATGCTCATCACAGCAACGTTCACGATAATTGCTCATTGGCCCTCAGTTGCAGGGCAGCTTGACCGGCAACTCTGGTTTCATTTTGGAGAAGCGAAATGCGATTGCCCAACAATCCTCGTCAGCGGTGCAGATCCACACATTCCTGCGATAGGTGAGGCTGATGAGGAATTCGGTGCTGCAAAGCGCTGTATCGTGGGCATCGCAGCAAACCAAATAGTGGTTGATGTTTCCACTTTTTTCAGGACCTGGAATATGTGCTGACCGGCCGTAAAGTTGGCCGGATTAATAATGCCCCTCTTCAGTGCCTTATCACCTTATTGGCTGCCAATTCCTGTTCATTTACCCGAACCACATGGCCCAAACAGCAGTTACGCTCCAATTTCACCATTATATTGCGCAGAGTATCCCTCAGACTGCAACTCATCGATAGGGGTTGATACTTAATCTGGTCAGACTAGGGCGCCTGTGCCGACATAGCGCAGACTTGTCTGCTGAAAACACGGTAAGCCATGGCACTGGTTTAATTTTAGAAATTTAAAGAAGAAACTTATCAAATTGAAATTTAAACTTAGAATGCAGCTTCAACATTTGAACGTGTGTCAATTTGTACGCGTTGTACGCACTTCCGCTTTAACACACACTTACACACACCTGCACAACACACATGCACCTCGAGAGCACACGGCAACTATACGCGAAAGTTTATTAGTTATTTATGTGAATGGCTGTCGGCATTTTTTATGCACGCGACCTCAACACCACATTAAATGTGGCCCCGACATTAAATTGATGAGCCTGCCACCGGCTGTGTCGCTCGCACACACATCCACACAAACACACACATATATACTATATAGTGCCATCAATTTTATGTGGCCCCTTACACATATTCTCCAAGGCGTATTGCTCAGCAGAATGCATTCGGGCTTGGCCACATAAAACTCTGCTCATTACGCGCACCAAATCAAAATCGAATGGTTTCCACAGCAGCAAGTAAAATTGATTCATCTGGAGCAGTGCTCGCAGCAATGATTGCGTCCGCAGGAAAGAGCCACACAGCCACACATTACACATTCATTAAGCAACGACCACTTTGCTGCGCACTCAGCGACAGACAGGCAGACAGACGGAGAGACAGACGGACAGCTAAGAGATTTATGCCCAGGTCCTATGTCAGCATGCCAACTGCAATGCATGCCACATTCCCTTAGAGATGCAACCAAGATTTTGAGAAAACTGCATCCACGGATTATCATTAATCTTTCCAATATTTCACAATTACACATTTTAGCATGAGTTCTTTTTTCGAGACTTGTATTGCTCGTTTTATTGTTTTTTTTTGTTGTTTTTAATTTAATATTAATGGTTGTTTGTACAGCGCGATAATTTTATAATACTCTTGCAATTAATACATATACAAAAAGGAAATCAAGTGCATCTTATAAATTACTGACCTCTGCAGCCTGTTATTGATCGGGAATTGTGCCATCTCTAGATGCATGTAAGGCTGCTAGTGCTTGATTGCATTTCTCATTACTCATCGTGTGGTTCCTTTTGGCGGGCATTCTGAATGCACATTATGTACATGAATTGCGGCCACGAGCGAGCTATTTATTCAAATTATTTTTAGTACAAAATACAGCTTATAAACAAATCGATTAAAGGGCCAAATATCTTATGTACTAAGCATAGTTGTGGAAGTCGAGTGTGAATTAGAACTAAAATTTATGCTTAAACACTAATCAATATCAATTAGTCTACGACGAATGCGGATGAATATAGTATGCGTGAATAAGGAGTCTTGTGTTAGGACTGAGTATAAGCGGACTGTCAGCTAGTTTTTTGGGAGTGATTCCTGACTAGCGCCAGAGGTCGGTGTTCAGGAGGAGGGAGAACGTGACCAGAAGCGTTGCCACCACCCGTGCTAGTCAATCGAGGTGTAGACTGGGCGATGCTTCACCCGTTGAGACATTGTTCACATAGTCCAGGAATTGATCCCACTTGATCTGCCACTTGGCCCGAGCCTCGGCCTTCTGGTCGACGGAGAGGGAACTGTACTGAATTGAGTTGAGCGCCAATTTCTTGAGCAATCGCAGATCCGAATGTTGTGAAGCAATGCCCAAGAAGGCAATGTAATAGTCGTGCGTCAATGGAGTGGCCTTCCAGAAGGATGGATCGTCGGAGGATATGACAACTGGATAGCCATCGGCAAAGAATTGCGAGCATGGATGATTGCGGAAATCGCTGATCAATTGCAATACCTGATTCGACACGGGATTCACTTCTATGGCTACATTGGAGTTCTTGACCATGTTTAGCACAGCCGGATGCTTGACCAGACCGAAGCCGTGGCCAATGCGCTTTGTGCCCAGCAGCAAGGCATCAATCAGATTCTCGTCGACGGAGGAACCAAACCAATTAGTTTCTCCCGCATGGAAAAAGAAGTCAATATCCTCCGGTACTTGCAGCAGCTCGTTAACAAAGTCCTTAAGTGGACGTCCCTTTTCCTCCTGGCCGACCAAATCGAAACCAGCCAAAAAGTCCGGATATTTCTCCTAAAAACCGAATAGAGATGAATTAAAAACGATTTCTAGATTATTTAAGAGCAAACTTACCTTGACCTGCTTGAGGATCTCAATGTAATCCAAGACACCCTTTGGATCGGTGTTGCGCAGTGGCGCATAGATCATACGTGAACCAATGAAGTCCTTATTCTCTGGCTTGCTTTTGAAACGTTCCAGCGTCTCCACATAGATACGAACGGTGTCCAGCGGCGTATAGACAGTGCCATTCATATCGTAAAGCTTAGGGTAAGCCAAAATATTAAACTAATGTTATTATTTGTTTATTAGTTTGCATACCGTTGGCAGCAAGCTGCGGAATTCCAGATACTGCACACCATCTGCATAAAACTCCTCCAGCGCCTTGTAGTAGTATTCGCCCCAGACTGGCGCGTACATTACCAATCCATCGAGGAGTCCGAAAATGTCCATGAACTTGGACCACGCCGCATTGTTGTCTTCGAAGTCCATGGTGGGATACAGAGACAGACGCTCCGCCAAATATTCATCCACCTTCGGGGCTCCATACTTATTGCGCACTTCCGACAGCAGACTCCAGTCGCAAACGGGGTCCGTCAAGGCCTCAGGCTTCTGCTTAGCGAAGCGCAGGGATGTGGCACTCAAGTCGTGGGATTGCTGGCAAACCCATAGATCATCATGGTAGGTCAGGTTGATGATGGCTGCCGTGCTGCACAGAGCCGTGTCATGAGCATGCAGCACTGCACCCTTGGGCATGTGCTTGAGTAGCCTGAACAGGTCGGTCTTATCGATGGCCTCGAGCACTTTGAAAAAATGCTTCGATGGCTTGAACAGATGCGGTGTAATCTCACCCTCTGCGTATTCGGTGAGTTTGGCGATCATTATGGTTTCATTGGCCTTCAGCTCGCGTGAGTCCAGCTCCAGATCGTAGCCCAGCGATCGCGATTCTTCGTAGTTTGAGAACACACTGCGTATTGTCCTGTACGTATCTGGATTGGGTCGAGCACCGCCCAGCATGTACTCCACGTGGGCGGAGGAGCCGCCATTGAGCGGCACAAAATTAGTTATAGTCAGAGCATTCTCCCGCGTGCGTGACTCAGCCAGTCCGAGGAACAGGCAGAGGCACATGCCGAGCACCGCGATTAGATTGCAACGTGGCAGCATTTTTCCCAGATTTGTGTTCGCTTCACTGTGCGCAGAGCAACTGAGACCCAGTTGCTTGATACTATCGATTTTTGTTGACCGGTTTCGAGTGCCGTGTGCTCTTATCTGAAAGATCGAAATCGACTTTGAGTACTTCATATTATCTATGATTTAACACGTGCTTCTGCATTTAGACGATAGACCAAACAGTTAAGCGATCTGCTTGAAATAAATTAAACAATATATATATACATATAATTTCTAATATTTCCTCTGAAGCTCATATCTAGTGCATGGCTCGGCTGGCAACGGGTCTCTATTCATGGCTTATCAGACAGGCATCTTGATTTATAAGTGTCAAAGATTAGATTACATATAGACTTGCAGACGGTAGTTCACCGAAAGTCAAGCTATTTTTATTGAACTTCAATAACATATCATCCACATAAGCTCATTTAGCCGCATCTTAATCGCATATATCGAAGTGACGGAAACATGTTATAAAGCACTTCATTTCAAGAGGCAACAGAACGGAGACATGGTTCGATCTGATCGGCATATCTACAAGATTTCCATAGGCTTATCAACATAAATTGAGTCAGGCTCAACAAGAGTAGACAGACTATTGAGGCATTGGTTAGAAAGGCATAATACTTTAATAAAATGTAAACATTTTTGTCGAACAATTCATAGGAAAACAACCTAAATAAATCAATTCTCTTACGTTCGGCGCACAAAGTTGTCAACCCAAATATCCCAATTATTATGCCACTTGGATAGAGCATTATGTCTTTCCTCCTCAGTTAAGGCGCTGTACAAAAATGAGTTCATGGCCAGCTGTTTGAGCAGACGCAGATTTGCCTGCCCATTGGCAATGCCCACGAAGGTCACATAGAAATCATCGGTCAGTGGTGCTGCATTCCAGAAGTACGGATAATCCGAGCCCACAACAATTGGATGACCGGCAGAAATGAGATACGCTGCCGGATGCTGACTAAAATCGTTCACATATTGCATATAATGATTGGACAGTGGACACACTTCAGCCGCAATCTTAAGCAGCTTCATGACCTTCAGCATTTCCGGATGCAGGGGCAAATTGAGCGGATTGCCCAATCGCTTACTGCCCAGGAGCAGGGCATCAATCAGATTTGCATCGGGCAAATTGGTTGTGGTATTCAAACAGCGCGATTCACCCGCATGGAAATAAAAGTCGATTTCCTTGCTAATGTGCAGAAGTTGGATCGCATTTCCCAGAGGCTGGAATTGGCACTCGTCACCGAAGCTTATCAAATCGAAGCCAATGAAAAACTTGGGAAACTTAATCTAGATGGGAAAAGAGTACGCAAGTAAATATGTAGATCAAATGGAACAACAACAACTCCTACGGGATCGCTACCTTCAAGAGGCGAGCAATTTGTAGATGGTCTTTCAAGCTGCCATCATTGTCATCTCTCACTGGTGCATAGATCAACTTGATGCCAATGAAATCATCGTGAGTGGAACGGAATATATTTGTGATGGTTATCAACGAATTGGCCGTATCCCATATTTTGTAGTTCGTGCCGGACAAGTCATACATCTAATGGTGCAGCAGGTGGTGTAATTTAACACAATAATTACCTTCTACGACTGTGGTTACTCACAATTGGAAGCGAGGAGCGCAACTCTACATAAGTGATGCCATCGGCGTAGAAGTCCTCCAGCATGGAGTATAAGAAGGTCGGCCACATTGGGCGATAGGTGACTAAGCCATGGATTAAGCGATGCGCCCGTTTCAAGTGATTGGCCAAGTGGGTGGCATTCATATAGCTGTGCGCATCCATGGACAGAGTGGCACGTAGTTTATCCTTGTAGGACACGGAGTCCTGCATGTGAAAGTTGCTCATCAGCATCCATTGGCATTTGTAATCACCCTGTGGCTTGATTTGCGGAACAACACTTGAGAAGCGAAAGTCCTGGAAGGAGCCATCGGTGTCAACACATGCCCACAGATCGGAGTAATTGGTCAGCTCGATAAGCAGCTCCGTCTTGAACATGCCCGCATCGTGGACATGCAGCAATCCACCCTTGGGCATGCTACGCAGAGCACCATAGAGATCCGTTTCGTTGATTTGGTATTTGGCTAGGAATTGGGGACGTGGCTGATAATCGCTCCAGATGTGATTCAGTTCCTCGTCCATCTGCTTAATAGCCAGCAGTCGCTGATTGGCCACCTCCTCCAGTGGTGTTAGACCTAAGCTGCCACCCAAACGACGCCGTCGCTCCCTGACCACAAAGTCCTGACGCATTTGGGCAAAGCGCTGCTCTGTCGTACAGGAGTAGTAATCAATGCTTACGTAAACTGTCCACAGCAACGCTAGCACCATTGTGCAGAGCAGTATGACCAGACTAAGATGCCAACAGATGGTGCCGTACTTAGAGGCGCGTTCATGATTGAGATCGCGTTCACGGTTCCGTTCCCGTTCCTCATCCTCATGCTGCCTGATTATTGTCTGCGCCGGTGTACTAATTACCGTCGGACTGGGACTCTGCGGATATTTGTATATGTGAAATGGCCGTTTATCACCTTCAATCGCCATTACCAAAAATTTTGAAATGTACCGAAATTTGCCTTAATAATTTTTAAGAAAAAATAAGGAAAGAAATTTCAACACCTTTGATGACCTAATAATAACATGACTAGGAAATGAGGTATTTGCTGAATGGAAAAGCAAAGTACCAAAGTCAAACAGATCTCAAAAATAATCTGTGATCTTTGAACAATCAGCAACTCATCGCCTTGGCCTTGGACACATTGCACTCATTGCCATGGCTGCCATATGTGCGTTTTTATCATATGGCAACTTGTGTTCTCTGCTGCCGGCTTTTAAAAATAGCCCAAACACTCTGCGATTAAAGACGAATCGAAGTGCGATAGCGGTTCATGAAATACTCCAAGTACAAAACACTCCATGACGAAAGCAAAGCGGGCGCGTGCCCGATAGGGGTTGCATATATTTTTGTAGTGCCAGCCACATCACTGCGACCACCACCAACAGCAACACCACCAAGTCTGTCATAGTGGTGTACATGTGATGATAATATAAATATAAATTTACAATTTGCCCTTCTTTTTTCGTAAGACTCTTAATTTTATAAGCAAAAGTTGTTATTATCTATCTATTACTTTTACTACTTGAACTAAAAATATTTCTTACATCTGTTACACATATGTCTCTAATCATTTCTTGTTGTCATATGCAGCACACTGTGCACTCTTTGTCGATGTTGCTGGTAGGCAAGGGCTTCACAAGCAGCTGACTGACAAACAGTGATTCAAAATAAAAAAACAAGGGTGGCACGAGTTGCATACAACGCAGCAAACTCGAACACGAACTCAGCTCATCAGTTGAAATTGCGGACTAAGCGAGGCAACACAGAAATGCATTTAAGGCGCAACGGTAACTAACACATACATCCTGCCAAGCATTAGCCCAAAACTTCATTAAAATGCCAATCCCTCCCCCCCCGTCTCAGTTGCAGCAACCGTTTCGCTGACAATGCTCAATGATGATTGTTTGCTGCTGATCTGCGCTCAACTGGCAATTGGGGAGCAATTCGCACTGTTGCAATTGGGCGGTCGGCTGCAGCAGTTGGTGCTGCGGATTTGGCAACGCAAATACGCCGAAAAGTTCGACTGGCAGCGGGAGCCGCAATTAAAATTGCTAAGCGCCGCTGAGCAGAGTCGGTTGCTGGAATACATTGTGAGTATAACGCGGTCGCTGCTTAATCTCAGCAACTGTGATATTCTTTCGCTCTGCCTGACGTCCAAGTCGAAACGGAAACGGAAATGGAAATGGATGGCCAACATGCAAAGGCTCAGCTTAACGGAATGCAATGCGAGGCTGTTGCAACAACTGCCCCAAATTGGCAACAACCTGAGTCAACTGCAGCTGGGTAACTGTGCGAATCTCACGCCTAGGGATATATCCACGCTTCATGCACAGCTGCCGCATTTGACTGGCTTTGAGTTGTTGCCGGGCAGCATCTGCGACGCTAAGACAGTGGACTTGGCCAACATCAAATATGGCCAAATGCTACAGAGACTAAAATTGCCGTCGTGCGCGTTGCGAGCAGCGAGCGGGCAAATTGCACGGCTGTCACAGCTGCTTCAATTGACAGGCTTCCTCTGCTGCTGCAACGACAGCGGCAGCGATGACGACAAACAGAAGGCAAATGGTGGTGGTGGAGTTGCCACAGCAACCATATCCGCTTGCCTTAAGGCTCTGAGTGGGATCTGCTCAATTGTGGCATTGAGTTTGCAGTGTCAACTGGATGCCAGTCTGCTGCGAATGCTGCAAAGATATTTGGGGCAAGTGCGGCTGCAACGCATCGCATGGCACTCGCTACTGATGGTGCACTATGATGCGAAGAATGGATGCATCAAGTGGCTGCCCCAAGCGCCGCAACTGGCGCGTGCAATGCTTCGCTTCATTGTCAGCCAGGCGGCAGTGGGTTTGAGTGAATTGGACTTAACACGTAATGTGCATGCCACGCCCACTTATCTGGAACAACTAGACGAGCAATTGTTGCAGTCACCTTGCCAGTTGGTCGTGTGGCACGACAGATGCCCCAGAGCAAACGAGGAAACGGAAATGGCAAGCAACAGAAACGATTTGCCGTTTGTGCAGTTGGAAATGAAACAGTTGTCTAATGAAAAAGAGAACTCTTAATATACATGGACAGGGTATCTAATGGATCGCATCGACTGAAAGAAGTTTAAATAAAATACAAATAAATTTTAAATAAAGATATAGATTTAGAATATCGATGATAATTTCAATAATATTGATAAGATTTATGCAAGTTTGAGTATTCTGATTACATAATCGAATATTAAGTAATAAAATCAATTATAAATTTTGCCGAGTTAAATTTTGATCAGGTTCAGATATACAATAATTTAATATATTAAAAATATGTTTTATAATGTAAAAATAAAAGACGTTTTCATTTCTTATGCCACAAAACAGATAAAAAAGCTGCTGACAAGTGTGGACGACTAAGAAATATACTCTATAAAGTTAAAAGTACATATGCTGAATATATATATATATATATATATATATATAAATATATATTCAATCAGAAATACGTACAAAGATACACCCCTGCTCTCTATCTAAACATGCCTTTATTTATTTGGTTTACACAAGTTAGCTTTGAGTCTTGTGCTTATTATTTATTCCTTCGTTGTTTACACAATCCAAATTCAAAACTTGTTTTATTTTATTAAAATGTTATTTTAATACGCGAATTTTAAGGTTATACAATAAAAATTTGACGTTTAACCTTTTCATAGTTAACCTTTTTAACGAAACTTTTAATCAATTAAAACAAAATTTAATTGCAATAAAATAAATTACATGTAAGTGCTCAGTGAGAACGCTTTCTTCTATATGTGTAATCTCAGAATACCTTTCAATGGATCCTATTATAAATTCGGTTCTGGTAGCCGATCAGCTCTATATCGCTATGAGTCGATATCTTGATAAACATCAAGCACAGAACGCGGCTGCCTCGCAGGAAGTCCGCCCTGTATACGATACTGATGACTGCGAGGAAATCGTAAACCCAGATCGGACATCGTTACCAAGCTGTCAACAGAGAATATTTCCATCCTCTCAAGGAGTAACAGAATCAGTGAAACACCTCTCGAGGCTGGGAAACCAACAGGAAATAAACTTAACGCTACAGCAAATGGTATTATTGGAAGATAATAAATTTGATTTTAAGTCCTTTATAATGATAATATTTTGATTTTTTGTTTTCCGCAGCAATTTGCAAGCCATCAGCAATTCTCAAATTCAGGGGATCCTCAAAATTCCCAAAATCGTCTTAGAAAACGTTCACACAGCGCTCTGCCCCCGAAAGAAAGCACGCGCGATTGCCAAAGAGGCGCTGATTCATTTGTGAGTATTAATGTTAGTTAATTATTGCGATAATCAAAGGAGTGAATACAATTTTGTTTGCATGTACAGTGCACTATACCACAAGATAATCCGCACAGTTTCCTGGGCTTACAACCAACCCATCACCACCAAGCCAACGTAAGCAACTGCCATAAAACACAAGCTAAATATTTAGATTATTTTTTATTTAGCGAAAGGACACACAGCCAGAGCAACAGCAGCAACCGAGAAAAGCACCAGATTGTTCAACCGTAAGTAGAAAAGATAAATCTCAAAGGAGAAAAGATCACAATACGATAGTTGGTGATTCATGATTAATTAAGAATATTGACCTTTAATATGTATTACGTATATCTTACATCTAGTGCGCAAATAGACCCGCTGGCAATGCCTATCAAGTGTCATTTGAGCCAGCTGAAAGTCAGCACACTTGTCCAGCAGATGACAGCAGCTATGACAAACGGATGCATCAACAACAGCAGCAACAACTACACCAGCAACAATGGCAGCAACAACTGCAGCAACAACAGCAGCAACAGCAACAACAACTGCAGCAACAACTGCAGCAACAACTGCAGCAACAACTGCAGCAACAACTACAGCAACAACAACAGCAGCAACAACGGCAGCAACAACTGCAGCAACAACAGAAGCAACAACAACTGCAGCAACAACAGCAGCCACAACAGCAGCAACAACAGCAGCAGCAACATAAGCAACAACAACAGCAACAACTGCAGCAACAACAGCAGCAACTACAGCAGCAACCAAGAGAATGCAATGAAAGTTGGTTAAGGAATGATGGTGCTGTTGACAATTTCGTGAGTACCTCGGCGAAAGTTGTCCTTAAGCAAAAGGCTTTCATAACTTAGGGAGCTGCTTTCGATTAGGAACCTGGTCTGAATAGCACTATGATTGGCAGTGGAGCTGCGTCGCAACCAGCCTACTGTGCACAGTCATGGCAACAGCAGCCGCAATTGCAGCAACAGCAGCTACTAGTGCTACCAAAGCAACAGCAGCAAGAACAATACCCGCAGCAGACTGCTTCATTCAATTCATCTGTGGGGCCATTTGAACAGACACAAAGTACTCCACGTTGCATGCCACAAAAGGTAAGCAATGCCAACTAGTGATTTCACAAAAGCACGAAATTCATTTTATCTCAAAAGCAGTCAATACTATCCAACAGCCAAGGCCACTGTTCGTATCAGCAAAGGGAGCCAGCCAAGCAGTGTCAAGCACAGGTAAGCAGCACAGATATGTTTTTAATCCTGAATGCCTTGAAGTCCTTTGCAAACAGCATGATATCCTTGATTCCAATGCTGATACGGAATACATGCAGCTACCCATGGCAGGGAATCCGAGAGTCCTAGGGCTGAACCCTCAGCAACAGCAGCAAGTTACCTTCAGAGATCCAGTACGGAAATCATCATCCGCTGATAGGATTCGCACAAGGAGTGATGATTACTCAGGCCGCAGCCAAAACGCTTGCTGCCAGAATGAAATGAGCATGCAGCAGCGGCAAGGTCCTAGTCAAAAGACTTGCTGCCAGCATAATATGAGCATTCCGCAGACAACTCCTCCCAATCAGTCAAATACAGACATAAAATCAACTTGTTGTAGTGACAACAACGACGATTCCATGGAAGTATCCGTGAATCTGAATAACAGCAACGCACGCTCTGCTGTCGTCAATCAAAATTACTTAACTTGCAAGAATCCATTTTTAGATAATTCAACGCGTAAGTGAACTTAACAACTCTCATAAGCCTCAATTAACTCAAACAATATGTAGCCGAGGAACGCTATATACAGCGAACAAATACTCTCTTCTTGGAGATGTTGGTGCTAGATCAAAGTTGTCCGGGTCTGATACAGGATACACTCGATGGTCGCAAGGACTTTAACGAATATGCCTTTGACATAGTCTTTGGGGACACCATACCTGACAAGCCGCATCCTGTCGATCCCATCAGCTTACTGGAAGCCATTCAATTGCGCATCGATTATGAACGCAAGGAAATAAGCAAACGATGTCCTGAAAATCTGACGACAGCCGATAGTACAACCAGCGTCAGTAGAAATCGTTCGAAGTCGCTGGATTCGGGCAAGGATTTAAGGGATACACAAAAGGAAGAGAAACCTCTGCTGACGAACAGCATCAATCAACATTTCAGTTGCAAAAACAAGTCGGAGGTTAATGAAGGTATCCAGGCGTTTCTAAAAGCCGAAGTATATTTTCAGAATTTACCACGACTTGGGGTAAGTTTTACTATTTGATTAATAGCAATATATGATTAAATCACATATATGTATTTTTTTTTTTAATTTTATTACCAAATAATTGAAGTTTGCGGCCAATATGCATTTACATGAATCTAACTTTCTTGGAATGCCCATCAAGATGGAGCTTTACAACGCAACTACTTGGCCCACTGAATAGCTGAAGGTCTCATCTATATACTTCGGTATTATCGATCCGGAATATAAGAATAAAAATAGTTGTGCTGATTATTTTACAAAGAGAGCAAATAAAGCAAAACAATTATACAAGTAGTAAATCGCTTATTAAAGAACTTACATTATTAATTTTTTACTGCGCTTATCATTTACTGCACTCAATATTAACAGTTGCTCCCTTTGTTTATATTCTGTGTAAAGCTGTCATATTCATATTCATATATATTTCTGTGTAGATATAAAACGAGTCACATTGTAGAAGACTTGCTGGTGAACATTCTTCAAACTTGTTAAATCCAGATATTACAAGGGTTGTCTACTGGAATTACGCTACAGACACTTGTAGATCAACAGTATTATATATTTATAATTTTTTTATGAAATCAGCTATTGCACTTTTTTCACTTAAATTTCTATAATTACGGAACGCTAATGACTTTTTTAAAATGTTCTTTTAATATACAAATATTTTATATATATTTATAACTTTAAATTTATTCAAGGCTGTATATGAATTTCAATCATTAATATTTAAGTACACATTTTTTTGTATCAATTTAATAATCAATAGAACAATTAAAATCAAATTTGGAATTCAATTGAGCAGGAAAAAAAATTGCGTATATTTTGGGTGTGATTTGGCAAAAGAGAACTGTGAATAACATTTGTTATTCGTAAATTTATTACATATAAATATTTAATTTCATGACAGGTGTTCATCATGCTACAAAGGTATCAAAAGCAATTTAGCAAATACGCAATAATTTCAATTGCCTTTTATCGGCTTTTGCTGATTATTTTAAATTAAAATCGAGAGCACTTTTGTTTGACAAATAGAAGTAGAAAAGATTATTCCAACTGTGCAATATTCTGATAGTAGTATTAGCTAAAAATATTTAAATAGCAAGCCAGTTCATTATAAGAACACATTTTGTATGCTCAATAAATATGTACATATAATAATTTTTATTACAGGGTATTCATATCAGATAACTTTAGATAAGAAACATTCGCCAAGCAGGAGATAATACGTATAAAATGAAAGGCCGCCGGCAAAGAGAGAGTGACAAGATTAAATAAAATAAATGCCAACTCGCAAACATACCTATTTGCATTTACATATGCTTGGCATGTATTTTATTGCTAGAGTATAAGAGCACTTTAGGCATAAAATCGAGCATTGGCTAATGAACTCTGCAGAGCGTGTCGTGTGGTCGACATGACAACTAATCAAATTGAAAGCATAGCCGCAAGCCGAACGTAAATATAAATAAAAATATTAATCAGCTGGTCGGGTTAGCTCACTCTCAAATACTCTGTGCAAGCCAGTAGTCCCCAACTCTGATAAATTAAAACCTTTTTTTGTATAAATTTGCGCCACACAAAAGCGTATTCAAACTACTAAGCTTTAAGACAAATTGACTTTTAATTTCGATTCGTTTTCACTTTTATTTGAATTATATATATTTTGTTGATTTTAAAATATATATATTTAAGTAATTTAATATGCGTCTTTATATTTTAGCTGAGTAGGCACAAAGTTTGTTTGCATTAAATGATAACAACTGCTTTAATTTGCTTATTTTTTTCATTGTAATTTAATGCAAATTTTTGTATATAAAAACTAATTTGATTTAGTAAATATATGCAAATTTATTGCTGTTTTTTTGTGTGTGTGTGCTTATTTAATATTTCAGTTAATGACACTAATATCTGTTAAGCCGCTTAAGTGCCAACAAATTGAATTATTTAATATTGTAAAATAAGTAAATTATGTTTTTATGTTCACATTTTCGAGTTTTACCACAATAATTTCCGGTGCGAAAGTGTAATTTCGTTGCGAAGTCCTCTCGATCGCGATCTGCACGCCAAACACGCGTCCCAAGCACTGATCAGTCTCTGTGCCGAGAGTTCAACAAGCAAGCCAAAACTCGAACCCATTCTGAATCTGATTCCGATTCACCGTACACTCATCAGCGCTGATTGTATACATTTCTGACTGGAGTGGGGCCGAACGAGCAACGTGGAACGCGAGGCTTTAACGACAACAGAGAAATTCATAAATATATACATACATATACATATGTATGTCTGCTGTGTTATCAAAAATGATATAATGAAAATACTTGGAACTCAAGCTCTTAGAAATGACGCTCTTTATACGCATGCCATGTGGCGATGTCTGTCGTCTGAACGACAAATGCAGCGCCCTCATTCTGACGAGCAACTGCGAGAGCGAAAGTGTAGAAGAGAGTTAGATTGAGAGAGATAGAGAGTGTAAGATAGAGAGATAGAGAGAGCATTGTGACACATGTCACTTTCCCTTTTCATTTTTTAACTCTTTCAATAATAATGCTGCTCAGTGCCTAGTGCCCAATTTGGTGGATCGTAAACTTTTCGCGTGTTGATCTGCACATATATTTCAAGACATAACTCAATTTGAAAAGAAATTTTTAAATTTAATCTTTCTTTTGCTAATTTGCTATTTTAATGATTATCAATTACTTTCGCCTATAATATTTATTAATGATTTTGCACTTAAAATCGTTTGGGGGTTTCTTGCCGCTATAATTTTTAATGGGAATGTTTATTTTTGCAAATATTTTCGATTGTTTAAGTTTTGTATCAAAAATAGCAATCACTTAAACGTTAATTGTTGCATCACGAAAATTTATCTGTTGCTTGTTATGTAAACAAATAGACTGAATGGGATTTGGCAATTCGCAATTCGCAATTTTAGAAATTTAATGTCCAGATTATTTAAAGTATGCAAGTGCGTCAGACCAAATGCCACACACGAAGCAAAAACAGCTGTTGGAGAAATAATTTGGGGAGGCCAAAATTTACTTTGATTGATATATGTGTTGTTTTCATTGGAAAAAAATTGAATTCAATTGAATTCAAAGAAAATGAAGTAAGTTTCACTATGATTGAATATTTAAAATTTAATTTTACCTTCATATCCTTTATAGCTAGGAAACACAAAAGAGGCTGATGATAAATGCAAAAGATGAACGTTAAATTGCCAAAAGACAATGCAAACATTTCTAATATGTAGATGCACAGAGACTGGAGAACGTTCCGTGCGCAAAAACAAAGTCATAAATTAATTTACAACTGCCATGGAATGCAAGATTTCAAGGCAAATACATTCGACTCTCGCCTGCATACACAAAGTACCCCTCGTCTAGGCTACAGAGTAACGAGCAACGGGTCATAAGCAATGCCCAAACTAATGTTTGAGTGTGTGTGTGCTGTCTGTGTGTGCTGTGTGTGTGTGTGTGTGCTGTGTGTGTGTGTGCTGTGTGTGCGAGCCAGGATTAGAAAGACTTAAATAAATTTATGGCATGTGCTAATCTGAAGGGGATTTCACAGGAATGACAAAAGTTGGCTAAAGATGGGAAAGGCAGGGCATTACAAATGTAAGTAAAAACCCGGAGAAGATTAAAAACAGTGCAAAAGATAATGACTTTTTTTTATTAAACTTTAAAACTTTATGCATAAAATGAACTAACTAACTTGGAAATTTCAGCAAATTGTTTATATCATCATTATTTTTCAGAATTTTGTTGATTAATAAAAATGTTGCTCTAAGATTGATTCATTCGATTTAAATGATATCATCTTCCGGGAACGGCTTGTCAAGTACTAATTATAATTAATATGAATAATTGCTGAACGGAAATGATGAATGTTTACCAATAAAATAATTGCTTAGTTATCTTTTTATTTTGTTTATTGCACATTGTTATAGATGAGTTTTTGTTTATGTTGTTTTCGCACCGATTTATTTACATTTCGATATTTTCACAGCTCTTCCCTGGCGTAAAATATCTATAAATATATGTGTGTGTAGATTGCGTTTAATTTTGGCAAGGTTCTGTTTACATTTTCCGACCTGGTCTTCACAGTTTATTTAAAAATAAAAAAAAAGCAGTTGTACTCTGCAACCACCTAAGGGTAAAGACGATGAGCGCGTGGCAAAATGAATTGCAACAGTATTGAGTCGACATAACTAACTAAGCCCCTGGACAAAAGCCAAATCAATTATTTCTCTGGGGAATCGAGATGCAAATGCACATGATACTATCCACTTGCCCAAATGTTTACGTAACTAATTTTAAGCGCCCCAATCTGGGGCGAATAAACAACCCTTGCAAATACCTAAATAGTTGCCTATACAATTAGTGCACGCAGCGTGAGGCAAGGCGAAAGGGGTTGTGTTGGAGGGCGTGGAGCTGCCAGGGGCACTTGCATCTATTGATGAAAAGCAACCAAATTTCCAATTTGTAAATTTTGTGGCGCCGGCTTCCTATGCTCTGCCCATACCCAAAGTCAGCCTCCTCATTTTATCGTTGTGCGCCTATTTGCCACGCCCACACAGTGTGTGCAGTGTCAAAAGCAGAGGACGAACGCAAGTTGATTATGCGTTGTTTTGCCACTTAATGTAATGAAATATGCATAATGCCATTAGGCAGACGACAGGCAGAATGGCAGCAGCAAATGGGGAAAGGAAGCGGCGGTTTTGCTCTAAAATACCATAGCAACATGATTACAATACGCATAAGCCGTGTGTGCAACCAACAACAACAACAACAACTGCAGCTGCAAAACGCGTCAAAAGCTCATGAATTACACCCCGGATGAATTCATGGCTTAAAGTTCTATTGGAATGCAAAATAAGTAATAGAACTAGTATACAAATTTGAATTGCATTTCTCCATTTTCGGTTGCTTTGCACTTTATTTGTATTGCTTTGCTTTGCTTTTCGGAAAAGTATGCAAAGCAAAGCTTTGAATTCGATTTCGAAACTTTTCTCGTAGTTTTTGTTGACTTGCTAAGTTTGCTAGTTGGAATTCATAAATTAAGCCACGGCTGCTTGGCTTGTGCCTAGGTTTTGGTATGTTTGACAGACTGCTAACAACGAGTCTGAAAAACATACTCGTTATGCTCATCTAGAAACGAGTTTGGAATATGCAATTCGAGTCGCATTTGTTGTTTAATTTGCATTTAACTGTTGTATTTATGAGTTGTTTAATTCGACATTTGTTTAACTGGAGCGTGTGGCATGCATCGTACATAATGAAATTGAGCACGCTCAACTGTTTAACAAATAGATACATATTTTCGTAGCTAATGAACTGAATGCGACAAATTGCAGGCAGATATTCGCCACCCACGCCCCAAAAGCCAATTAGCATGCAAAACAAGTAGCAGCCATAAATGCACAACAAACACAGTGCTTAGAAAATTGGCGAATGCGTTGCATTTATGTATGTGGAAAATGCATAAATATTGTCAAACACACACAAGGATACACACACACACACATCAAATGTGCTCATCTTATTTAGAGGCAGCAACAACTGCAGTCGCATCGCTCGCGGCAGCTGCGATATTCGCGCGAGGTTTTAAATGTATGCAACATTATGCGGCATGTGTGCTAAACAGTCATGAATTTTAAGTAGAAGCCGCAAACCAGCCAGCAAACTTACAACAAACCATTGCCTCTCACTCTGTCTATCTCTCTCTCTCTCTCTCTCTCTCTCTCTCTCATGTATAGACTGCTCACTCGCACATTCTTTGCATGCGTAATGGATGCGATGGGTACGAAATTGCAGTTGCCTCAAAGACTCAGTTTGACTTTTGCCATAAAAACCCCCGCTAACATTGGGAAAACCAGCGAACTGTGGTCTGTATTCCCCCCAGTATTTCCGGCGGCACTTCCGCATTTCCTTTCATTTGCATACTAGCACGCATACACTCGCACACTCACACACATACTCCGATCATGCCGTGGCAATTTGCATCGAATTCGGATATGCAAATTGTATGCAACTCCACAGCTGCGGATCTGTCCTCAAAATGCGCCAATAAGCATGCTAAACAATTGCACCCTCTCTCTCCCTCCCCCTCTCTCTCTCACTCTCTGTCTCTGCTGCACTCTCCCTCTTTGTGCATGTCAAAAACCAAACACATTCATCAATTTCCCATTGATTTGTCATCGACACCCGACAAACTGCCAAAGTTATTCATTCCCCCATTTGCAAGCAAGGCAACTTTGACGACAGCTGAGAATGTAAACACGAAATGATTGCGTATCTCTTGACGTCCTGATATCTGTGTGTATTTTATCATCCCTTGTGTATCCCACTGAAGGACTGACAACATCATCAATGGCTGCTAATTAGTCAAACTATTATAATATTGATAGCCGCACTCTTGTTTATCATCGAGGTGTAAGCTGATATTGCAACTGAAAACTTTTCGATTAGTTGGCAGCAAAACAAAATATATAAATATATAATAGTTAAATGTTAACCACTAGTTCAAAAACAGTTTATGTAAATTATTTTTACATCATTATTTGAGAGCACTAAAAAGTTGTTCGCAAGGAAATCGCTTTAGTTTTGACAAAGTTATGTCAATCAAAAGTTGAGCGCGAATTTAGTTTTCTTTTTGTTGTTGAAAGAGCTCTGGTTTTGATCACTTTTGATAAAGTGATTTTAACCATAATTATAGTATTATTCTAAAGGTTAAATAATGATCAAAAAGTAATGGTGTTTTAATATGTTTCAACACACTTTGAGGGTATTAATTTATCATGAATTTCAACTGAAAATTTATTATTATTCCAGAAGCCGCAGCATTATCAAAAAGTCGTGGTTTCTAATTGCACTTTGAATTGTTTATAATTTGATACTAAATGCAAAAATAATTAAGCACTTTGCTGGTGCACAACTGGTGGACAAATTCTAATTGCTTAGCATATTGCCACGCCCATATGCGCCCGCAGATCGCATGTATATATTTGTGTACATGAGAGTGCATATAATTTACTATGAACAAGGCAAGGAAGCGTGAGTGAGACTCGCTTCTGCTTGGCTAGATTCACTAACACTCTCACACACACTCACACACACACACACACACACGGATGCTCACTCACACATTGGAAGCAGTGCAACATTCGCGTATGAGTTCATGCAGAAGTCGAGACATGGTGTATTTAGTTTAACAGCTTGCCAGCGACGACATGCGACACTGACACGACAAGTGTTAATGCGCCACGCCCCTATCCGCCCACATGCACAGACCAGCTGCAGCACCAGGTCATATATACAAAAAAATATACATAATGTATGCATATAGACGACGGCAAAAGTGCAAATGCCAAGCGTTTCTCTGCTTTTTACAAATGAAATAAATGTTAAAACATTTGTGAAACCGAGCTAACTGAAACTTTGCTGCACCCCAACATATTTCACAAACTAACTCACACAGACACACACACACACACACACACACACACACGTACACACACACAAGAGCACACTCTAATGTGCTGTGCACTTGAAAATCTCATTTCTTGCCTCGCAGCTGCATAAAAAGTTTTTAATCAAATTTTTCAATTTGGCTCTGTGAGATGTTAATTAAAAGCGGCGAATTTTCAACTATACATTTGAGTGGATCTGCAAGTGGGTGGGCCTGTGTGTGTTACTGTGTGTGTGTGTCTAAGTTGATTGGACGAGCTTGCTAGTTGCAACTGGCAGCAGTTCAATGTGATTCAGTTAATTTGTTTTCTCAGTTGACATATTAAGCATACGCCGAGTGGCCAAAACTAAACAACATTTGGCAAACTTGAACTGTTGTGGGAAACAGGTGAAAATGGCTGCTGCACTCTGTGCCTCTTTCTAATTAGCTGTTAATTTCTTGATGGTCGCTCATAAAACTGTAGACCATGTGCTACTGATTTGTGATAAGTGAAAAGTGATTACTTAATTACCAGCATGTTGATGTGGGCCTATTAGAGAGAGCATACAGTTGGTAGAAAAGCAAAAGAGTATTTTAAAAATTGCATAAATATTGGAAAATGAAAATCAGCAATAATTTTTGTCGCTTTTTGGAAATTTATATAATATTTATACTCTTTTATATTATTTCTGAGTGTTTAGCTCACTTTCAGCTTGCGTGTGTGTTTGTCCCTAGTGTGTTTTCTGTCTGTTAGCCGATCACATCACTTATTATTATGCTATATTATCCTTCTCGTAGGACAATGACCGGGCCAACAAAAAAATGGGTGCAGCTGCCTTCTGTTCATTGGCTTGTAAATAAAAGTAATTTCAGCTAATTAAAAGCCTGTAGTGAGACGCCGTTGCTAACACACAGCGACAGGCAGCGACAGCGCTGGGAAATGGCTTTCCTTCTGCGTTATTTTGTGTGTGAGTGTTTCGGTTTCTGTTTTTGTGTTTACTCTCTTTCACTAATGCCTTTTAATTGGTCTACGAACTCGCGTTAGTTATTAATAATAATCGTTGTAATATGCACAAATTAATTCTATGCACTGCGACTGTCCACTTTGCTACACATAGCAATTAAGTAATTTAAAAGCGGCAACAACAACAACAACAATAGCTATATAGAAAAGTCCTGCAAGCCACACCTAAAAGCATTGTACAGTTTCTCGACACCAACTGCAAATTAAGTTGTAAAAACACTCGACGGCCATTGTTCCTTGCCTGCATATTTCTATTCCTTTATTCCTTATTGGGGTGGGACGGCGGGGACACAGAGTTCGCGTCTGGGGCAATAAAAGTGTTGCGGGTAAAAGTCATAAAAGCAAGTCCAGAGGCTGATGGAGTGAGAAAGCAGAGAAATGAAGACAATTGACAATGAAGCAAATGACAGCCCCAATGGGCAATCAAAATACAAAAAGAAGAAGAAACAGCAACTGCAACAGCAGCAGCAGCAGCAGAAGAAGAATGGAAAACATGCAACTGCAAAATATTTCGAGTGGAGACTTTTGCAGTCTGTCTCAATATTTAAATCAGCTTGCAGCATGAATACATATTTTCAATTAATTAATATTAACATAAAATTAGTTTAACATTTCCAGAAAGAAAACAATATTATCCCAAAAGAAATAACTTGACTAACGCATTATGTACGATGTGAAATGCCAGAGCGGAAACATAAGTTAAGTCGGAAAATACTGAAAAATAGATTTAAATCCAGACTTGGCAGTTACCTAAATGACTTGGGGGGTCTACCAAAAACTATTTAATGCCTTTCAGCGTGAAGAAAATGACGAAGCGTTAAGAACATAAGATGACAGCACAAAACTAGTTTTTGTGTTTCAAAAAGTTTCTTATCACAATGTGCTGCTAGACAAACAACAGTTTCTTCCGGCGCCAAGTGGGTGGCGGATGGCTGGGCGTTATAAACAGTTGAAATATGCAAAGCACAAGGCTCAGGGAGCATTCACTATTTAATGAAAGTACTCGCACAGAGAAGAATGAACCCCGAAACCGAAACAACTACCAAAAATATAATAGGGGAAAGTGTTGCCAAAGGGGGGATGATGCTGGCAGCTGTGCTGTTTATTTAAGCTGCTTCTGAAGCTTGTACAAGTTTTGAGCTGTAGTTGTACTATTTTCCTTATAACATCATGCTTGCCGAAAAACATTCTGGGCAGCTACAACAATATCCAGAATATCAACAAGAACTACAACCAACTACAACAAAAACAGTAACAACTACCAGCCGCAGTCGTTTGATGAAGTTGTTCATGGTCTTTGCTTTTTTTTTTTTTTGGCACAAGTTCTTATGCGCTTTGGTGGGTTGTTGCCTGGTGTTAAGTTGCGTTTCAAGCAAATGAATTTAGAAGTCTTATTTAACAAGTTTCTTCGTCTGCTTATCGACAGCTGGCCAAGTACAAATTCCATGCAGTTGTTCCTGCTGTTGCTGACCCACTTGTTGTTGCTGCGGTTGCTTTGCCGTTTTATCGGTAAACTTGTGCAAAGCACTTCAAAATTTCTGAATAGTCCATTTTTTTTTTGCTAACGAAAAGCTACTCGGCTTTGCCTCTTGCATTTTCCGATTACGCACACGTTAGTAAACGTAAAAGTTGCTGAAGTTGAGCTGAATGAATATTTTAAGTTCTTATAGTTTAAAAAATGATCACGATATAATTTTATAGGCTTAACAGGACGAGAAACTTTTAAGTGCTTTGTGATCTGTTTGCTGGTAAATGAAAAGCATAATTTTAAAACAGTAATAAAGTGGTTGGTTAAGGTGAAAATCTACCATATCACAGTTTTACTATTAAAAGACCCTTGCCTTGAAATTGCTTTTAAATTGGTTATATAACCCTATGGGCTACACATACAGAAACATTTCCATGAGCATTTTCATCTTTATTTAATATGCTTACTCGTTAATGAATAGCATAATTTTAAAACAGTAAAATCCAACTACTAGTATATTAAAGTTTATTTTCTTATTATTCAAATTACAATTATTTAGAAATTCCTTTTTGAGGAGTGCCATTTGCATAATTTTCCCAGTAAGCCTATTTATTTGACAGACATTAATGTTGACGAGACTTGTCCATAAAGTTCCAAATAAAATAAAAACATGAGCAAACTGTGGAGCATGCAACATTTATATGGCATCCTAGACCACTGCGAAAAGTACTACAAAAAAATGTCCATAAATTTATTTTTTTGTTTTTTTTTTTTGCTGTTCCTAATTAAAACAAGTCACGTACATTTTAAATTAAAAGCGGCCCGGCACAAAGCAACCAACATTTCAGTGACCACTAAACTACGACGGCAAGGCAAATTTTGGTTGGCCCAACCACCTACATCAACAGCCACACCCACCGCCCACCGCTTACAGCACCCACTTGGCACAAAAAGGGCAGCAGTCACGCAGCTGGAACTCAGGTTGTTTGTCTGCCAAGTTGGCCCACAAATCGGCAGTAGTAGTAAAAATGTCACCCGCAACTTTAATTATAAATGCCACAATAATTGAGCTGTTAAACGTGGCCAAGTTGCAGTTGCCAGCCAAGGCCAAGCTATTGAAAGCCAGACACTCCTAAATTTATAATGCACCCAGCTGGTTGTTAGCCAAGTTACTTCGGCAGCTATAATGAGCTGTATAACTAACCAAGGCATGTAACTGCGATATATCCAATCAGACTTAAATTGGATTTCGTCTTAAAAGTAATGAGCTGTCTGTGCGGTTGGCCATCGATGCATTCCCCCGGCGCGTGTGTGTTTGCCAGCCACAAACAGCAAGTTTAAAACCTCAACCACATCTATTTGCAACTAAATGTACGTCGACAAAACCAATGGACGTTGCACGTCATGCGTGTTTCCTGTGATAAGCGGACTAGTTGCCGTCATGTGTGTTGACTAATTATAATACAAACCCTATTGGGCAATGCAACAATTTTAATGTGAAGCGACCACTTTTTGAATTCTGTGTAAATAATGTTAATCAGAGATATATATTAAGTATTAATCAGAGGTATATTTAAGTATTTACAGCATATTCGTAAGCTTAACAGCGTATCTTCAAGTACAGCACTCACTTTAAGATTGTAGAAACTGAATTGTTTCTGCCAAACCGAGCGCATTAGGTCTATTATCATTTACGTTTAAGTTTAGTTGAGCATTTAATTTGAATACTGAGTGATTATGTAATGTCATGACTGAGCAAAAATATGCAAAGTAAAGAAATTGTCAAGTTTACCAATTAATTTAAATAAACTTAGTTACGTACTTATTGAGTCATTTAAACAGCCGCATGCAAGGCAAACTTTTATATATTCCATATTCATAATGACGCAAAAGTTGAAATCAATTAGAAAATTTCCTTTTCCGGATGGTGAACTTTGGCTGGGGCCGAAAACTCTTGCTCTTTGGGAAACTATCTCCTTGTTTATTCATTGAATTTTCTGCTTCAATTAAAATGCCATTAGAACAGGCACACAAACACAAATACACTCACACACAGAGACACACACACACACACACACACACGCAGTAAAGACAAAGGGCACGTTTCAATGCCGTTGTCCTGGCAACTTGACCGACAAACAAACAGAGACGTAAACTGAACTCACCTACACCTATCCCGCAATCGATATTATTATCCTTTCGGCTGTCAAAAGCACAGCAATAACAAAAGCCATTTGCATGCAACGTTTTTTTTTTATACTTAACTTGAGTTTGTAGTAGTAGCTGCTTTTGTTGTTGTACTTTTTGGCTTTGCCTTTGTCTTTGACCTTTCTCCTGTCTTGGCCTAATTTATATTTAATGCTCGCTAGCAGCCACTTTCTCAAGCAGCTGCCGAATGTGAATTGGACTCAGAATGTTTGCTTTCAAGGTGGCCAGACGGGTCAAGCGTGTTGGTGCTTCTTATTTATATTTCATTTCTTCGGGTTAATTGGCAAACGAACCGAGCACAAATCAAGGCTATAAAGTTAATTTTATGCAATGCAAGCAATTATGGTAAGCGTTTATTCTAGTTAGTTTTTTTTTTTGCCAATGTATTTTGTAATGAATATTTATTTATTTTGAATCATTTTGCTTGACTACAACGAAAAACAATCAAAATTCCATAAGTTCTGCTGGAATAAAGCAATTTTTAATGCACAACCAGCTTAAATGACAAATGCGCACAAAATTTGATGCAATGATGCAGACAACCGCAGCAAGAGCAACAACATTTGCCCTTGCTGCATCCGGTTGTATTTTTGCGCACTCGTTGTGCCAGTTGAATTCGGAATATAAAATTATTTTCGCCATACTTTATATATGCTGTCAGTCTGACGCTGTGGCTGTCAGACCATTTTGGTTTTGCTGCTGCCTCATAAATATGCACATTTAAAGCAATGCGAAATTTGCAAATATTATTTGCAGCCATCAATCGGTCAACGGGCAGTCAGCCACCAACAAGTGGGAAATGCAATTTTCCAGCTTAGTTTGCATGATGGAATTTTACGTCAGTTAAGACCCTAAAGTATGTACATACATTTAAATTTAAACGCCGCAAAACGTTGCCAGATTTTGCAATACACAAGTGCCAATTATTTTGTATCACATAAATTAAAAAAAAAAAATGAATAAAATATGATAATGATAAAAATTAATAAATAAAGTTAAATTTACAAAAATTAGTTTCAAGACAGAGATCGTCAAGGCAACAAGTTTATTATTAATTAAGTAAATTGGCTCATAACTGTCGGATATTCATGACAGGTGGGGCATTCAACTAAATGAGGAGATGGTCAATAGAATAAAGAAGAACAGCTGTTTGGCAAAACTTTAATGAGAATTGCCCCAGACCCCAGACTGTTTGAGTCTGATGAAGGCCATGTGCGCCTCCACACTGAAACTGTGAAAAACTTTGTGCCGTGTTTATGTCCATTCATTATGCAAAAAGCAAAAGTAAAATAACAAAAAACAAGAGCAGCAGCAGCAGCAGCAACAGCAGCAGCAGCGAGGCGCATAGTTATGGGCGTCCATAAAGTAAAGTACACTCGACGTTATTTTTCCGCTATTTTTCCACTACTAGTCCTAGTATTTGCCTCAGCTCGTTGCATATTTTTCATGCTTACTTCTAGTGTTATTCGAGGCCCGGGTCTCAGGTCCAAGGGGGCTCTGGCTGCTTCATTACCCTAATGAACTTGAAAAAGTATCGGGTGTACAAAGACAAAGTGAGTCCAAACACAGCCACACAAAACTGAAGAAAATCACCAGGTGCTATTTGCCACCCTCTCAGACACCCCCTGCACCGTACACCCCTGCCGCCCCACAAGTCATCCAGGTTGTTTGGTAATTCAAGCGATAGTAGCCCGCCTGCCTGCAGATTTGCGTGTAATGAGGTCATAGTAGCAAGTGTTGACTTTAATTAGTGCGACGCTCTTACTATCTACTACCAAATCCCCCTCTTCTCCCCTCATCCCCCCTCTCGCTCTCACCCTCTCTTTCTGTTTTTCGCGGTTGCTCGCTTTCAGTTTTTATCCATCTCTTTTGCATATCAAGCAAATGAGGCTATCGAGCCAAGTGACGATGCCTTAGCTACAAATTATGCGTTAATTGCGGCTGTTGAGATGGGGATGAGTACATGTGGCCTGCTTTCAGTTTCCATTTCATGCTAATTTCATTAAAATTAGACATGAGTGTTCTTTTATTTCATGTATAAGCAAGTAATCGTAACGAAATTTATATTTATATGAATATAATGAAGATAATTTTCACGATTTAAAAATCCAGTGAATTTTTCATTTAAAACTTGTGTGTTACATAAATCAAGTTGAAATCGGATTGCAGAACACAGCAAATTTTATATTGGATTACATTATCATAACTTTTGATTAAATTTAAAAAGCTGACCGAACAAATGGTCTTTCAGCCCGAAAAAAAAGAATGAAAACAAAAGTTATTTAATAAGTCAATGTGATATTAGAGCGCTGCCAGGTTATTAAGCGCTTTAGGATTCAACATGGCGTATGAATAATAAGCAAAGTTCCACAAAGCTCCACAGTTGCCCAAGATTGAGTATGTCCCACGCAAAAGAGGAAAAAGAGAGCAAACAAATGGCAAAGTCAAGTAAAATAGGTTACATAAGGGAAACCGCAACAACTAACACGCACATGCATAGCAATAACAATAAAAGAATGTCTGTAAAATGCTTATTTGCATACGTGAAGAGAGGGGGGTGGGATTGGAGAAGGGAGTGAGCAAATGGAATATGTAAAAATAGTAGAAGTGGCAGAAGGCAAATGGTTACCGAGTACCAGCGGCATTTCTTGATTTTATTGACATGTGACTGTGTGGATCCGTTCACTTCCGTCTCATCCCCCACTGGACGTGAAGATGTCAGTCGAATTTCCTTGGCATGTCCTTTTCTTCGTGGGCACAGCGGGACCGCAGCCCACTGCCCGAGTGTGTCTATGTGCGCGGTCTTAAAATGCGCCATAAAATTGATAAAATCAGTTGATTGTAAAAATTGATAAATTGAAATTGATTGAGGCAGCGACACACAGCAGTAGCAGCAACAGCAGCAGCACCAACTTGCCGCACCAAATGTCTTTGATGCTCACACTTTGCACTTCGCTAGAAACGAGGCCACAATTGAGGAGGAAAGTGTGTTTGAATGGCGCCGGAACTGAAGCCAATAATTGAAGTTTTCTATTTCAATATCATTTGAGAAAGGAACGAGCTAGCTTGGGGCTCGAAATTAATTGACAATCGATGGAAATGTATTTTCTTTATTTCTAAATATGTTAAATCATTAATATTTAGAATGAATAAAGGAAAAAGGAGCATATTTAAGTACTTAAGAGTTTATACAGTAATCGTTATATAGACACATCTGTGTAATATAGCTCTTTAGCCACACACTTACCCAGAAATTGTGGATCATTACGAGCTGCGTTTGGGGTTGTTGTCCCTGCACCGGAAATGACCACAGGTATTTCCGACACGCAATGTGTGAGGACATCAATGGCATTGAGTAATTACCAAAATTACGCTCGAGCATATTTGATTGTCAGGCATTTCGATTGGGCTTCGTAACAATTACATGCTGACAATTTGCAACAATCATTTTGAGCATTGACAATTTGACAGCTGGAAATTTGCATGTATTTAACTAATGCAAAATGCAAAACAGCTAAGCTGCCACATTTTCCAACCAAAATTGTGGTGACAGTTTTAAACCGTTGCCAATTTTGTGCTAACTTTATACATGTTGCTGCCAACGAATAATTTACATTTTGACTGTCGAACGTTTTTTAATGAAATTACATTTCAGTGATGGGCCAAAAACTGATTGGCATGCACTTAAAGCGGCTATCAGCCCTTTGACATGCCACACCCACACACGCACGCACATATATTTACCGCTACATGTGAAGGTGCAAATTAAATGCGGGTAATGAAACGCACTACAGTTACTCAATTATGTTCTGAGAAACAATTTAGATTCAATTTCTCTTTATTCTCTCAATTCAAGTTCATTTTAATATCGACAAAAATCACATAATCCCATTTCTCATTAAATCAGTCAAATGATTACATTATTAACTCCAACTGCCTCTAGCTAAGTGAATATTCTGAGGGACTTGAATTTATTTTATTCGAAAAATAAATATATTTTCCAAAATTCCATCGAAAATGGAAATATCTCAGATTTCACATGGTTTTTGTATAATTTAAATATGTTTTTCGGTGGCGCCAGATCAAGAATTTTTTATATTTTATACTCAGGCAAATTGCATCCTTGGGGGGAGATTCACAGTGGGAGAGATTCGCAGTCAGCTGTGCAGTTTGCACTGTTTTCATTAAAAGTTTTATTTTCAAGCAGAAATGCGTTTTTTCGGAATACAGTTGAATATGAAAATTCGTTCATTCTTGTAATATTGAAGAACATCAAAGAGTTGGCAGCGATAATCGCTGGCAGTTAACAAATTAAGCACGTTGTAACAGACACGCTGAATATGTGGACTTAAATGTATTTATTATTAGTATGCTCCGATATTTTTTTAAATGCTCATTAAAGCACGTTAAATTGCACTCATTTCCATCGCATTCTTGTACATGGCAAAAGTTTTTTAATTACTTAAGTTTTCGGTTGTTTGCTGCAGCTGCAAGTGAAATATATTTTATTTACTGAATATTGTCGCGTATTCTGTTCAATTTCGAGAGATGCTGTTGCACCGTTCTTAAACCTGCCCAGGCGGCAAAATGTGACGCGTTTACTGCCACTTGTTAAGTTGACTTATAACCGTGTTGAAACTTTGCTTGCACCTGCATCCGCTGCCTCCTTTGTCTGGGCGAAGAGCTATGCATTTAGGGCGCTTATGCACAAATGAGCAAAAGTTAACAAGCGGCTAAGGACGCAGAGTTGAAGGGGGAGTGAGCCAAACGAGCTGTCTTATTATATCGGCTGCTGCTGCTGCTGCTGACTGTTTTGCAGGCTGCGGCTTTCAGCGTCACGCCCTTCGCCTCAAGCGTTCAGCGAAGCCGCAACAGCTGCCGATGCGTTGATCCTTATGCGCGTCTTTTAAGTGCCCTGTTAAAACCATAGCATATAGCAAATATGTGTCTGTGTGTGTGCCTGTGTGGGTGTGCGCTATACCGCAAGTGCAATTATTACTTTAAGCAGAACTTTTGTTCTAACCAAAGTGCGTGCAAACTTTGAGGAAAGGATGCAAAGCAGCGCTTTGATTTAAAAAGCAAACCGTTATACTTTGTATAAACAAAGGCAATCTGGCGGAAATAAAAACTCCGAGTTTTCCCAGCAGCGTATAATAATAAATGATTCGCGGAAGTCAAATTTGCTTGCTAGGAGTTTGCATACGAAATGCAGACTTGCTGACGGATGTCATGTTCCTTAAAGAAGAACACAAATAAGCTAGAACAGCTTGTCAAAGGGAGTTTCTGCTCTGTTTTAGTTTAGCTCCCTTGGAAGTAAATGCAAAGCTCCAAATCCCCAGGAGCAGCTAAACACTGCAATAAAAATCAAAGTTTATGCGCAGAACGCTTGACTTTCAAGCCCGTCAAATGCATTTAGTTGTTCCCTCTCATGCAGCCAAGAAAAACAAGCAAAACACACGCACAACACAACGCAACACACACATACACACAACTCACACACAAACAAGTAAAGGCATGCATATAATTTACACATAACTTTTGGTTTCGGTTTGACATTTTGTGGCTAAATTGTAATATGTAACAAAAGTGGGCAAAAGTTACGACAGCGGGCAGCAGTGGAAAGGGGTTGGTTGGAGTGGGGAGGGCGGGGATTGAGAGAAAAATAAGCAAACAAAAGTGATGGGAAATGCATTTGGCAAGCAGACTTTATAGTTGGTAGTTGTTATTATTATTATAGTTGCGATTGCAAGCCAAACTTTTGGCCAACATTCGAGTAATCACAAACAAATGCTTCTTGTTATGTTTGTGTGTGTGTGTTTTGTGTGTATCTGACAAATTAGCATTCTTGCCACTGGAAAGTTGCAATCATTGGGTTCTGGTTCGCTGCTGCCTACTGCCACTTCTATTGTTTGGTGTTTGTCTTTTGAGGTTTGGGCTTAGGCCGTCAGCGAGCTGGTATTTAAGCCTTAAATGCAGCGACAACATATGTGTCGTTCTGGCCAAGAGTGCATGTGACATTGCATAACTCACTTTGTGGCTGACTGTGTGTCGCTTAAATTACAAGCACACATTCGCTAACTACACCCATCCATCCACTCTGCCCTCGAGTCAACCACCAGCTATGAAACTTTGTCTTGGGCTCAAAATGCAACCAAACAGCGACAGCAGCCAACCTTGCGGCAACAAGGAAATGCATTGCAACTTTATTAAAAAGTCGTAAAAGTTATAAAAACTACTAAAAGCAATGGTAATAACTTGTTGTTTTTTATTGTGCTGCTCGCATAGAGTAGATACCGCGCAAAGGTAGAAGAAAACTTTTGCAACTCCGCTGTTGACAGCATTATCCACCCAAAATAAGCAGCAATATGGCAAAATTGCAGCAGCAATAACATTGAGTTCGACTAACAGATACGCTATAAGGATAGTCGATATTTTGAGCAACTTATGTAGCTTATTTTTGTCAATCCGAATACAATTTCAACAAAATATATTTAGTATTTCCTGAAGATATTTAAGTTATGCACCATAAGGAGAAATATTTTCTTTGACTTCACAACTAAATTCGAATACCCTCTGATGGGGGTATGGAATACCAGTGGCAGCTGCCGCGATTCAAATGCAAAAGTAACAAAGTCCTAGCCCAGTAATTTGATAAGTGAGCGACGAAAAAAACCCGGAAAATCAAATAGGAAAACAAAGTTTATTGTGCAATTTTCTTCTCATTGCAAATGTCATTTGCCGGCCGCGCTCAAAAGTATGCAATGAATTCGTGGCAAACAAAAAACAACAAAACAACAGACAAACAACAAACATGGCGTTGCTGTCGATGGCAACAGCTTTCGTTCAGTGGATTGTTTCAAATGCGAATTACATTGTTGCCATCGTCATTTTGCGAATGTCGAGCTGTTGTCGTCTGTGGCGTCTCTTGTTCAGCTAGCAAACTTGTGGTTTTTGGTTAGTTTCGTTAGTGTTGCACATTTATGGCTTCTTTAGCTGATTTTGTGCCGAGTTATTTGATGTTTACATTTCATATTTAAACCACATGAGCTCATTATAAATTTGCAGCAAAACAATTATTGAGAGGTATATTAAAACAATGTTGAAATGTTGCTTGCTGCATCGGAAAACCAATTATTAATAGGGTGGTAAATGTTTAGAAACTCGTGCAATTCAATGCACTCAATTAACAACAGTGCCGCGCTTGGCTTAAACACATACAAATTGCATTCTCGCAAATTGAAGTTAATTCAGTTTGCAAAAACATTTAGTTATTTGCGTGCTTGTCTGCGCATCAATAAGCAAAACGGCCAAAATGGAAACCAATTTGAAACCTGTTGGCGATTTAATTAAATGCATATACAAAAAAAAAGAGAGAAAAAAGGCGCGTGGCGAAAATAGAAAATTACAAAATTACGTATGTAATTTTAATTGTCGACTGTATTTATTGTATATATATATTGTTGTTGTTGTTGTTGTTGCAGTTGCATAACATTAATTGCGCTTATTGTGCACATGTTAGTCAATAATTAGCGTCGAATTAATTCTCAAAGAGTGAAACAATTAGTCGCACACCTCACGACAGCCTCTCAACCCAATCATCTCAGAAACCATAACCTAATTATCATTCTAATTATCTTTGGTTGCCTGCAGCATAATTCAATTTCAATTTTGAATGTGATCTGCCCAAATGGCTAATCAAACACTTGGCATGTTGCGTGTAATTACGCAATTTGACAGTGCCACAAGCAAATTAATTAATCCTAGTTATTTCTTGCACTCCAGTAACGAGAAATTCCGCGAATCAAACCATATATATACTTGATACTATATCTAAGCTGTGCGACTTTAAGTTATCTCTTTTGTTAGCTGAAACCGAGCGAAATTGAGAGACAAACGCATATCAGGAGAACACTCACATAATTCTCTCTGTAATGTGTGCTTTCGATAAGGAGCCGAGATTTACGAGGGATTGGTTGTGTGGTTAATGCCCCTGTTCAGCAGTTTCAGCAATGCGTTCGGAATGCATTTAAAAATTGCTGCAAATTGTGCAAACGCAGCGCCGCTGGCAAAAGCATTTTCCATGCACACGCGGGACTCGAATTTTCCAGCCACAAAACAATAGACTGGATCATAAACTAACACAAACACACACACACAGATACAGATACACACACAGACACGCATAGTGACGCATGGGGATTACAATAGTTGCTTGCATCCGGAATTTGCCCAGATATATTTTTTAGAGGAACAACCAAAGACGACGCAAAAGTTGCAAAAATGCTGCAGCAGACACTGACTTTGAAACTTGTGAGCTTAAGCTCAGTGTGTGTATGTGTGTGTGTGTGTGTGTGTGCATTTGCCTCTTGGCAAAATCAGCTTAAGCATGCACATAGCATGCATAAGGAAACGGATGAAGAAGTTGTAAAATATGTTGCACGCGCTCGTGCACAGTTTCATAATACACAAAACAAAGAACCAAATAAATAAAAGAAGTGGCAACAAAACACGAAAAGGCAATAGCATTTTTCAAAGTTGCATTCATGTAAATCGATAACCGCATACGTTTATAACTCACAGGTTGTGAAGTGCAGTTCAAACTTTATCTTGGCTTAACGTATCTCAAATTTTGCCAGAGCAAACATTAAACAGAAATATAACAAATAGTTTAAAGCTACTAAAACTATTTACTTTATTATTTCTAACTTAATAGTTAAGGTTTGCAGTTTTAACAACTTTTGACAATGCTGCAGAGCAGCTTAAGGAATTTAAATTTATTTGGTATGCATGCATAGAAATATATACTTTCCTTTCATTATGTTTTACAGTCAATCATAATTATGGCCACATTCAAGATTCACTCATTACCAATAAAATGCGAGAAATACAAGCAATTAAAGTGGATTTCTGCCAATTTGGGTCAAGACAAGTGACAAGAGAATCCTTGTGTTGGCCGACAGCGCAAATGAGCCAAATATTTTTATAACTTAATTAAACACTGATTTTCGTTTCACCATTTTACGGACATTTTTATGGCAGAAGCAACGTCGCCGAGAGAGTGCCACAGAAAGCGAAGTTCTATGCCACTTGTTTTATTGTACATTGGTCCTGTCGGTTGGGTGTGCTGTGGCTTGCTGGCGGTTTGCTGGTGGTCAGCTGCCAACTAGGAGTATTAGTTTTATATGCTGTGTCGGCTATTTCGCCCCACAGGCAACGTTCAACTTATTTTGTGTAACTGCCAATTGTTCGATTTACTTTTTGCTCGCTTCAAAGCAAGTCTCACATCTGCCAATGTGCCAGATATTCGATACAGCTCGCATCGAACACAAAATCACACACACCGACACACACACACACACACATACTGTGCACACAAGAAGTAAGTGGGTATTTCTTGGATTTTATTTTGATTTTGTTTTCTGAGAATCTCTACGCCTGCAAACTGTGCTGAGCGCCCTAAGGTGTCAATGGCAGACTGACTAATCAGTTTAATGGCTTTTGTGTTCTACAAAATATTCGACAAAATGAAGTCATTAAAATGCAATTAATATTCTGTTGCTGTTGTTGTTGTTACTGTTGTTGTTGCTATAGGTAGGTTTTACACATTTTCTTAACTTTATTTAATTCATTACGCAAATTTAAAATCCTTACCAAGAGCTTGATGTCTGCAATAAGTTGGCTTACAGTGAAGAGGGTCCTGTTGCCCAGCTTGTAGCTTTAACTTGCGGCTTCCCCAAGATTAAACCTAGATTACACTTTGGCCTGACAAATTGGCAATTGATTAAACTAATCCCCAAAATAGTTAGATGGGTGAGAAAATTAATGGGATATATAAATTAAAATTAGTTCAATAAACAAAGCCGAGTTTTAGCAAAGTTAATTAACCGAAATGAAACTAATTAATAGTTTTCTGCTTATTTGTTGTATGGAGATATCGAAAAAGACATCTGGCAACCTATAAATATATGTTTGAAATCTGTTCCAATTACAATATTTATATTTCAATTTGTACAATTTATCAGCTGAGAACTGTTTAAAGACTTTAATGCATTTCATTTCACAAGCAATATCTCAAATGAGTCGCCATCTCGGTGCAATAATAGCAAAATGCAATAAGGATGCGAAATACAGAGCACCTGGTGCCGTTTGTTGATCGTCTTTCCTCTGATGCCTTTTCGCTGATGCCTGCTTGCATCCATCCAACAGCTAACTGAACCGAAGCCAAGACAAATGTGTTGTAAATAACGCGTATCAAAGTGTTGTGACAACGCCAACGGCATCCAAAGCTGCGTAAATGGAATACCAGATGGGCTGGGCGGCAACACACATAGAAAGATAAACAGGACGAACTACTCGCGGAGACAACTCAACCAAACTGGAAACCCACAAATAAAATATGTTGCACACTTTGCCACGCACAGTTGCACCAAACAGCTAGAAAACGAAATCGAAATTACGAAACAACAAAAAAAAAATGACTCAGACAAGTAGATTGGAAACACAAAACCAAAAACAATATTATCAACAACGAGTTGGGCGAAACAGTACTGAAAAGCAGCTTATGCAATTTATGTGTGCATTCAGCAAGAGCGGCAACAAATATAATATAGATAGAGATAGCTACCAATAGTAAGTAATAATAAATCCTTTAAGACAGTTTTCAAAATGCTTTCTTAATACAGCGACTTGCACTTTGTCACTTTTTCCATTGAGCTCGGACACGAGCAGGAAACTGCTGGAAATGATGGCAAAGAGCAATCTTCAGTGTGGATGACCAATGACCGTCATCGCCAGCGAAGCCACTGACCTGGCTTCTATACCAAAATTCGCACACAAAGCGCAGCAAATAAACAAGAAATACAACATCATTAAAAAAAAGAAAACAATTGAGAGAACAACGACAATGATAAAAAGGTAGTGAGTGAACAACTTGCTTTTTGACAATTTCAGTGACAGCAGTTGCTGACCCCATTGCCCCCAATGAACTGTGTCCTTTAGTTATTGAGTAATGATGGAGTGATTTTTTTTATGGGGAGTGTGCAAACTGAAAAGAATAAAACTAAATTATTTACTAGCGAATCTTTTACTTATCATTCAAATGTAGTATTATTCAATGTGTCGTAAATAATATAAAATTATCAATCAAAGTCTTCAACATTTGGAAGCTATTGTTTTCTTTAGTTTTTTAAACTTAACTTTAAAGAATTGATTCGATTCGATGCAATATTTCTAGCGAAATAATTTAAATATTTTAGGTAGCTGGAAAGATAGAAATTTCAATAGCTTTAATTGCTAATTTAAATATCCTCCTTTAATTTAATATTATTTTTTTTTAAAAGCCGAATCTTTAAAATATAGTCTAAAAATATTAGCAGCTCGCGGCACAGTGGACAAAACTGAAATTCAATTTCATAAATCGCTCATGCATGATACCATATTGGGCATTCTCAGTCAGACTGTGTGTATGTGTGTGTGTGTGTGAGTGTGTGTGTGTGAGTGTATGAGTGTGTGTGTCAATGAGTAGCTCGCTCTCTACTTGTGATTGTGAATTGGAGGACATGTTCGGCGACACATACTGCATATGCAAAGTCCCCTGAACACAAAACAGTAATCTATTTAATAACTCACGTGGAGGACACGTGAGGCGACAATGTCGGCGCGATAAACTCAAACTGACTACTGCCCATGTTCTGGACGCCCCGCACTCCTGTGCCCACCTCTTTGAATGATCCCCTCTTAACCACAACAGCGGTCAGTGGCAATGGCAGAGCTAACGTTGCAGAACGGACATCACGAGTGGAAATGGGGGTGTGAGCAAAATGATGAGAGCAAAATGACATCAACGAGAACGACGAGTAAAATCTATCAAAAAATGTTGCAGCAAAAATGTATTCAAAATGCCCCAAAGGAATGAGTGAATTTGTGCAGGGATGCAAAGCCAGGATATGCGAAATTTAAATACTGCCTTTAAATATATACCATATATGGATTAATCTATTCAGCTTAGTATCTGTTGGATATATGTTAGGAACTATTGTCTTACCTTTTCATTGCAGCCCTGAATTCAGATAAACTTAATTACACGCATACCTAAGCACAAACATTGCTGGGGACAGGGAAGCCACCGCAGGACATGAGCCCAGCATCCTCTTGCCGCTGATAAGCAGAGCCGAGCGGTTAACCGCAACACAGTGAGCGGAAACAGTATGCGTACACATAGCTATGCAGAATTTGTCATTTTGTGGCAACCGAGAACAGTGCCGTTATTTTAATGAAAATTGACTTTTGCTGCCGGGCCCATTTTTCTTTCACGATACAAATCAGCAAAAGGAGTAAAGATGCTGCTATTGTTGTCTGCTGAATGCTGTATCGTGTTTTATTGGTGCTAGAAATAAAATATAAGTACGAGTATGTATAATGCTCTTGCGCTAACCCTTTGAGTAACAGCTTTTGGACGCAGCTGCTCGAGAGGACGACCAAGTATAGACAGTTTATTCCCGTTGCAGCATAAGGAAGGCGAACGGAAAGGCGGCAGTGGCAAAGTGCCCTGAGGTGCAGACACGTACAGTAATACAAATAAAGAAAACAATAATAGAAAATGGAGCCAAAGTCACAAGTGGAATAAAAGGCCAAAGGACCTGCAAAAAAGTACAACAGCAGCAATGTTTGTTGCCACTGTTGTTATTGTTGTTGTTGTTTCTATGGCACCATTGTCTGCTGGTTAGGTAAACACTGAACTAGTACCAAAAATCAGCTCATTGTCTGACAGCAAGAGACAATTCGATGGCACACAATAAGTGTTATCAAGTGTAGTTCAAAGCATTTGAGAAATTGAAATGACCGCTTCGCGTAGCGCATTTTGCCAATGCAAGTCACACTCAGTACAACTGTGCTGTGCTACTTAGACAAATGTTTATTTAACATTTTAGCTTTTCATTTTCCACTCACGTATGTGCTTTTTCACCTGTTATTCATCTGTTCCGCCCACTGCACTTTTTAATGTGGCTGGGGGGGTGCCAAAGAAAATACAATGAAAATATATTTAAAATGTATTAAGCGTGTGCACTCGCCGAATGGAAAGGTCAACTCAACCTTCAGCTTAAGGTCAATGCAATGCAAAACTAAAACGTAATTAAAAAAAAAAAACACAAATAAACAAATATCTAACTAAAATATGTGGAATATTGGAAAAACATTTGCCAAGTGACCCTTAAGCTGTTTACGCTTGACTCGCTCGAGGGGTCAAACAAAAAGCTTTGCTCCCATTTGGATTGCAAGGTTTTTAATTAAAGAAATCACAAATCTAAAAACGAACTTTCGGCATTTAAACGCATCAGTAGTTTGGGCCAATATAATAAAAAGCCAGTGCAGACTAAATTCCAATTGGCATTCTTATAATATACGAAGACAGGTCATGTCTTCTCTGGCTGACTATCTGAACAGTTATCCATTTGCCGAGCTGGCCGATGAGCGGACACAATCTTGGCCCATGGTTTCATCACCCTGGAATGCAGCCAGCGTGCTGGCCTTGTACTTGCTGCTAGTGCATTTGGCGCCCAAATGGATGGCCAGGTGGGTGTGTGAAATGCAAATAGCTCGGGGATGGGATGTCAAACGCCATCATTATACTGTCTCTCTATTTGCAGTCGCCAAGCGTTTCAGCTGCGTTTGCCATTGTTCTGCTACAATTTGCTGATGGCCATGCTGAATGCCCACATTTGCCGGGAACTCTATGTGGCATCGCGGGCCTTGAACTATAGCACACAATGTCAGCCTTGTAAGCTGAGCTACGATCCAAATGAAATTCGTGTAAGTTTATTTACTCTACCCGCTTTAAGTGCCTCAGACCTCTAAACCGCTGCTCTTTTTAGATTGCCAGCGCATTTTGGTGGTTCTACATCACAAAAATACTGGAATTTGCTGACACACTATTTTTTATATTGCGGAAGAAGTGGTCGCAATTAACTTTTTTGCATGTTTATCATCATAGCACGATGTTTGTCATTTGCTGGATTGTTGTGAAATGGATACCAACGGGATCCAGTAGGTTTTGTTGTTATGTTTACTAAAAGTATTTGGCTAATTTGTTTCCGCTTGCAGCGTTTGTGCCGGCCATAATTAATTCGCTTGTGCACATCATTATGTATGGATATTACTCGCTGAGTGCTCTGGGCCCTCGGGTGCAGCCGTACCTTTGGTGGAAGCGTTACTTAACTGTGCTGCAGATGCTGCAGTTCGCACTGGGTTTGGCTTGGGGAGTACAGGCGATTGTTAACCGCTGCGAATACCAGCCCTGGCTAAGTTATACGGGAGTTGCTTATATGCTCTCATTCCTCTTTCTCTTTGCACGCTTTTATGCGCAAAAATATACAATAGCCAATGGCAAAAAGTGCATTAAATATCAATAAAACTAAAGCAAATGAAGCTATGAGTTTGAATTGTGCGCGCCCTCGTTTCAGAGTTATCGATAGCAAAATGTGCCAGTTATCGTAGCAGCATTAGCAATCAGCTGTTCGAGCTTGTGTTGATATTTTGAAATTCGAAAAGTTGTGTACACACTGCCAACAAAATACCAGTTGACATAACAACAACGGCTGAGGCCCCACGCAATTGAAATAATGCAAATTATAAAAGTAACTCGCAATCTAGTCAAACACAAACACTTATGCCAGCCAAAATTGCGCAGTCTAACCAGCGCACTTTACTACAGCACAGATAAAGGTGAGTTTCAATACACTTTTCATTAACGAAAAATGTGTTTTTGCCGGCTAAAAACTTGACTCTCAGATGCGAAATTATATTTGGCAACCGGCTACCAGCCAAAGCAAGTGGAGCAGGCATATTGGGCACGTGAAGAACAACAGTCCGCGACACAGTCGAGCAGCACTTGCAAGCGTGGCACGTATCGCATGCTGTTGCCACCACCAAATGTGACTGGGAATCTACATTTGGGGCATGCTCTGATGGCCACCGTGCAGGATGTGATTGCGCGGCAGCATCGACAGCTGGGCTACGATGTCGAGTGGGTGCCGGGCACCGATCATGCCGGCATTGCCACCCAGGCTGTCGTCGAGCGTACTCTGGCTGCCACAAGGGGTCACACACGTCAGGAGATTGGACGTGAAGCGTTTTTGGATGAAGTCTGGAAATGGAAGGCTGAAAAGGGAGCTGGCATTGTGCAGGATCTCAAGCAGTTGGGCTGCACGCTCAACTGGGAGCGTGAGTATTTTACGATGGACAAACAGCAGGCTCATGCGGTGAATGTGGCCTTTGAGCGCCTTTTCGACGAGGGATTGATAAAGCGACGCAAGTCGTTGGTCAACTGGTCCTGTGCCCTCAACTCGGCCATCTCGGACATTGAGGTGGAAACGGTGGAGATCAAGGAATCCACAGAAGTAACTGTGCCGGGCTACAAGCAAACGGTGCTCTTTGGCCGCATCTTTGACTTTGCCTATCGCATTGTGGATGGCGAAACCGAAGCGGATGGCACGCCCGAGGAGATTGTCGTGTCCACTACACGACCAGAGACGATTCTCGGTGATGTGGCAGTTGCTGTGCATCCGGGTGATCCACGCTACAGCAAGTATCGCAATAGGGAAGAGGTGCGGTTGAAGCATCCCTTTCGCGAGGACACAATTCCATTGATCTTTGACATTGCTGTGGACAGGGAATTTGGAACGGGTGCAGTTAAGTTGACGCCAGCGCACGACAGATTCGACTTTGAGCTGGCTAATCGGCACAAGCTGGACGGACGACAGGTGTTCAGTGAGAGTGGACACATCCTCGATGCGTATCCAGAGTTTCAGGGCCAGCCTCGGTTCGAGGCACGTGATTGCATCGTGGAGCGACTGGAGCAGCTGCAGCTGTTGCGCGACGTGCGTGGACATAAAATGCAGCTGCCGTTGTGTTCGCGCTCCAAGGACATCATCGAGTACATGTTGCTGCCACAGTGGTTCCTCCAAACCAAATCAATGGCGGAGGCAGCGCTCTCCGAGCTGAAAAGCGGACGATTGCAAATTCTGCCCGCCAACTTTGAGCTGGAATGGGAGCGTTGGCTGGAGGATTCGCGGGACTGGTGCATCTCGCGGCAACTTTGGTGGGGTCATCGGGTGCCCGCCTACGAGGCCTTCGACGCCAATGGCAAAAGTTGCTGGGTTGCTGCCCTCAATGAGCAGAGTGCGCGAGAGAAGGCATCTCGCATCTTGGACACCAAAGAACCGCGACTCTGTCGGGATGTGGATGTGCTGGACACTTGGTTCTCCGCATCGCTGCTGCCCTTTTCTGTCGCTGGCTGGCCGAATGAGATCTACAAGGGGAAGTATCCACTGGATCTGATGCAGACGGGCCACGACATCATCTTCTTCTGGGTGGCGCGCATGATGATGATGGGTCTGAAGCTGACCGGTGAGGCACCCTTTCAGCGCATCCTGCTCAATGGCATTGTGTGCGATGCCCAGGGCCGCAAGATGTCCAAGAGTCTCGGCAACATTGTCGCCCCACAGCAGGTGGTGCAAGGTGCCAGCTTGGACAGCCTAAAGGCAGTTCTGCAGCAATCCTGTGATGCTGGCATCCTAAAACCAAATGAACTGAAAACCTCAACGGACGGTCTAACTAAAATGTTTCCCAATGGCATCCAGGAGTGCGGCACGGATGCGTTGCGCTTCACGTTGCTCAGCCACAATATCAAGAATCATTTCATCAACTTTGATGTGGCCGCTTGCCACACGAACAAACTGTTCCTCAACAAGATCTGGCAGGCAATGCGATTCACGCTTGGCGCTGCCCAAACACTCGGCATCAGTCTGAATGAGTTCGAGACGATGGAGGGCGTCACGCTCAGCATGTGGGATCGCTGGATCATTGGACGACTGGCCGAGACGCTTGCCATATGCTCCGAGTGCTCCACTAACTACAATTTCCACATGGCCACATCGGCCCTTAAACTTTTCTTCTATCAAAATCTATGCGATGTTTATCTGGTAAGTTTTTACGATAGCATATAAATTACAATAAATATATATATATAATATTCCCCACATCTTTTGTAGGAGACGACTAAAGCGGCTATAAGCAGTCGCAGCGATGACGCCTTCATCAACGTGGCCACACTGACAACGTGCCTCAGCTGGGGACTGCAGGCCATGATGCCGTTTACTCCGTTCGTCGCCTCCGAGCTGCTGCAGCATGTGCCGCTTGACATTCAACTAAATCTTTCGGAGTATCAGGATCCCAAGCTGCAGTCCGAGGTTGCCGATATTGTCGGCATCTGCACAATCATACGGCAAGTGAAGAGTCGCAATCAGATCAGCAAACGCCACGGCCCCAATTTGTGTCTGTTCGCCCAGAATGCGGAGGCGGAAATGATACTGCGACGTCATCTCAAGCAGATTGCGGTGCTGACACGCTGCACGAATGTGGAACTGGAGCTGCTCAATGAGGAGTCCAAGTTCTCCAAGAAATTGAACTTCTTCTCGACGGCGGGAGCACTGTGCTCCTTTGGCATCTCCATGAACGAAGAGCATGCGGCGCTGACAGAGAAGCGTGCTCAAATGATGAACGAGAACAAGAAGAAGCTGAAGAAGCTAATCAACGAGCTGCAAAAGTATCGACTCCGTGTTGACAACGAAGCCTTCCAGCTGATGGCCGACAAAGCAACCAAAACGCATTTCAACCATCGGGTACGATTTCCAATTAGTTATCTAAAGATCGATCGATCAGAGTTTTGCTAACTGTTTACCATTTGCAGATCAAGGAGCTACAGGCTGAGATTGATAGTCTTATACGGATGGCAGCGTAATTCCAATTATCCATATCTGTTAGACAAATTATGTACAGTAAAACCCAAAAAAGCTAAACTAAAAATGATTCGTATTATGAAATAATTTATTTCTATATGAATTAGTTGTAAGTCTTTTATTGTAGTTATCATTATCTATAATCTAATCTATAACGCTGGACAAGCACTTTGCGAGTAGGATAAGTAAAAGCCACGATTCGATATGTCCATTTCCTCATTCGCATCCGTCACTGCGTAAACGACAAATGGCTTCGCCGTAGTTGTTGTCGAGACCAGACCCAATCCACAGAACCGATCGCTGGGCATGTTGTCGCCATTCTGCACCGGAGCTGGTATAATAATGTAATCCGTTGTGCAATCCTGACTCTGCACATCTGATGTGGCAAGCAGTGCCGGATCCACGGCGCCCACATCGTTTGTCATCGTAAAGGAGTAGGCATCGGAGCCTACCTGGCTATAGGTAATGGAGCACATGCCCGTTGCCTTGCGTATGCAGATCCCATAGCGCATGCTGGCCAATTGTCGCGTGCCCTGCACTCCAATGGAGTTGAGGGCACTGGATGCGGCAGAGACATAGTTGAAGCTCGCAATATTCCCACTCGAGGCCATGTGATACTGCAGGCAGCCGGAGGGCGCCAGGGTCGCCGATGTGCAGCCGATCATGCGTATCTGGAACTGCCATTGACGATTGAATGTGTAGCTGCCGGAGGTGATCACCGTGATGGAGATCGGATTGACGCCATTGAAGTCCACATAGACATGTTGGCCTGCGTTCTCGCCACAAATGGTGGGCACCTGGGAGGCGCCACCGGTTATGGTTAAGGCGTCAGTGTTGCATAAACCATCGCCACTCGGTGGAGCCAGTGACAGGGCCAGAAAATCGATGCGCAGCTGGCAAATGGTTGAATCCGGAGGTGTAACAACAATCGTGCAACGTCCTCCGCCGGCATAAGGTGCCGGATAGTTGCTGTTGTAGAAATAGGTGTTATTGTAGGAGGTGCTCGCACCACAAGTCCGCTGGTCTGCAAAACATGATCTGGTCAACATTTACAACTTTTAGTCAGTATTCAGGTCAACTTACAGATGCAACAGACGGCCTGGTTGGTAATCGTGGAGCAACTGCCGGCGGAAACACCATTATTATCGGTACACTCCCCGCGGATGGCGCACGTGCCCATCAACAGGTTGTTGCCAAGGCAAATGTCATTGGAGAAGCGACCGATGGTGTAAAATGGAAACCCTGCAAAAGATTGCGTGTTAATGCTTGAAATTCTCTAATTACAAATGTTAACTTAATTTAAGAAATTGTTAATGATTTATGAAAATGTCCAGGAAATCTCTGTAAATGGACGTTAAATTTCAAGAGAATTCTGGAGTTCATTACAAAATATGGTATGTAGATGGAAATAAGCTCGATGGTAGCAAAGAAACCCAAATAGCTGATGTTGACAAGCGATGACACAGAGCACGCCAGTGACTAAAGAGTCCAGCACGGAACCTGAGCTCCGGGGTGATAATTGAAATGTGACCCACATAAAACCATCATGAAACGGTGCGACAATAAAAAAAAAAATATCGGCTGCCACTTAAGACGCAAATTGTCCAAAACAAGAGCGGCCAAAAAACGTTTACTTACAGCGAGGATTTCTGGAATTGTTGCGTGCCACACCGCTCACCGCTCCCGCCACCAGCTCATTATCAAGACTATCCAGTAGTGTGCCGTTGAGTGTCCAACTCTCATTGTGCACTGTTGGAAACTCAAGATGATTGGTTGCACGTGCAGCACTATCAATGCCCAGAATAAAGCTGCTGATGAAAAAGACCACAATGGACAAAATATGTGTGGAATGTGTACGCTTCGACATGGTTTGATTTGAACAGTTTCCACTTCACTTTCGGTTTTCACGCACTAATTCTTCGGGAGAAGACGAAAAACGTCTTGGACGCGTCTATGTTTCGACTCAGACTGAGCATCGTATGAACGTAGATCTTGAGTTTACTGTGTCGCACTTAGACGCAGGTGTTAATTGAAAGACACCGATGCCCACCGCCCTCTCCATCTCCCCCTTCCCATCCCTATATGTCTATCATGTTCCGAGAGCATTTCACCCAAGTGGAAAGGGGAGGTGAGGCTGGCAAATGCAGCGCGTAAATCGTGTGTAGTTTATTTCGATGGCGGCAAATATTTGGAGCAATCACGCATTGCCAGTTAGTCAGACTCGATCAGTGGATTGATCTTTAAAGATGATTCTTGAAGTGACAGTAAACAAAAGCAAAATCAATAGGACGATGAAAGTGATACATATACATAATTTTATCGTAGAAAGTGTGCGCTATTTACTTTTCTTCTGATATATTAAACATTGTTCAAACATCAATCTAACACTCAATTTGCATTTATTTACTGACAACAACAAGACTATGTATCACAATTTGAAATTCGCGCTTTATTACAATATGATGTAACGGTGCTATTTGCATTGTTCTATTTCCAACTTCATCACTGCAGTTGTATAGGGAAGGTGTGTGTGGGGGAATTACACGCGACTTAAATTAACAATGTTACACTAATTAAGGAGAGTTGCTTTTACTAATTAATACTTAGTCTCACTCAGGCAAAAGATAAAAGTGGCCGGAAATTGTTGAAAGTTGCCCAGAAATAAACAATTATTAATTAAGAAACACGTGCGATTTGTTTATCATTTACCGTTAAATTTACAGCAGATCGCTGTGCTAGATTTTGAATTACAACAAATATTTATATATATCAAAAAAGTTTTAGCTTATTCAATTTCAATAATGGCGCCAGCCTTTGTCAACGCCTCCTTCAGTTTCTCGGCCTCTTCTTTGGGGACGTCCTCTTTGACAACTGTTGGCGCACTTTCCACGAATTTCTTAGCCTGCACCAGATTCATGCCTTCGAGCAGATTCTTCACCTCCTTGATGAGCGCTACCTTTTGCTTCTCATCGAATTTAACCATTTTCACCTTGAACGATGTTTGCACCTTTTTGGGTGCCGCCTCCTCCTCATCCTCGACAGCTCCCCGTGGCGCAACAGCGACCTGTGCTGCGAATGCTGCCTCGGGCAGATTTAGCTTCTGTTTGAGCAGTGTGCTCAGCTCGGCCACCTCGAGCAAATTGAGCATCGCAATATTATTGACAATATTATCGAGCTTGGCATTTGGTGGTTTTGCAGCGCCCTCTGGCGCGGGTGGCACGAGTTTTTCAGCTGAAGCGGCAGAGGGAGCAGCGGCGGGGGCAGCAGCGCTGTATTGACGCTGCACGTTGATTTGGCGTCGAAGTTGACGTAGCACAAGACGTGTGGTTTGCATTTTGTATTGGGCTGCAAGTGCAAGATGTGCTTTAAGTTAGAATATTGTCTAAGTTTATGTGTTATTTAATTTACTTACGTTCTTTTGACTGCTAAATGCCGCAGAGGGTTATGTGAGCACTAATGATGGCAGTTTACCGGAAAATCAAAACACAGCTGTTGCTCACACTACTATCGATATCGGCAGTATGACCGTGCGCCCGAATGAACTATCGTAATCTTAAAACCACAAAATTAAAATACCGATTTACTTTTAACTTTTCTTATCAAATATTGCATTAATTACATATTCATGTTTATTATTTAAATATACATGAAATGTTAAAAAACGTGTGTTAAAATAATATTTATACAGAATAAACTTTGACATAATCGATTTTGAGCTGCGCGTGTTCCAGCCACTGATCCTTCTGTGATTTGATCGATCTCCAGAAATCGTTCATTGCTTGGGGGTGCTCTTCGTACCACGGCTTCTTCGAATCGTAGAAGAACTCATTGAACCCGGCAACGCCCAGGCCAAAGGTCAAATAGAACTCCTGATCGAACGGAGCAAGGCCCGTGCCCTTCTCCAGTTCATCCGCATTCGGAAGTGGTTTATTCGACACCATCGTCTCACTGAACGCGCCATTCGCGCTGCCCTGAGTGCACACATCCTTGCCATCTACATACCACTTAAGCTGTCGTGGCGTCCACTCCAACGTATAATTGTGGAAGCTATCGCTCCAATCGTCGCTGGCGTCGCCGGAGCCCAACTTGTGGCACAGTTTCGACGAACGCAAAGGCTCCTTGGCATTGAGCAATGCTCCCGTATACAGATCCAGTTGTGCTCCTTCACTCGGCTGCCGGGAATACGCAATCCTTAGCTGGCCCGACTGATACTCATCCTTGCCGTAGACATGTGCCTTGGGCTGCAGCCACAGCTGTGGCGTGAGATACTTGGCACGGGGCATCTTGGCACGCACCTCAACGCGTCCGTATTTGAAGCTCAGTTTGCTGGAGAACTGAGCAGAGACGATGGGTGGCAATCTATCGGGTCGATTCCGCCTTCTGGCATCGCGTACGCAATCTTCCGTATCTTTTATGCCAGTGCATCCGGTGCCCAGATCCAATTTGGAGTCCAGTCCCTGCCTGAGCAGCGCCTTCGTCGAATCCGCCCGAAGATCAACATAACCGTCGGCGAGACTCAATGTTTGGGCTGCATCATTCATATAAATGTTGAACTCGTAGTCGGGCTGGCCGGAGAAACGATGCTCAACCGTCCACTTGGAGGCATCCAGCTTGCCGCCATTGAAGTCATCCACAAAGATCAATTGGTTCACACAACGAGTGGGATTCCCGTTCACCTGTGTCTTGGGCGGCACACAATTATCGTTTATCCTGATGTCAATGTCCATGTTATCCGTTTGCGAAGGCCTCGTTGGAATCGGAACTCTTATAGTGCTAGTTGCAATAGGAGTACTCTGAGTATTGCCACTAAAATCGTTCACAGCAAATGCACCGTCGTCGTAGCGATAACCCAGCCCGTTGTAGATAACATAGGTCCAGTAGTAGATAACGTCGCCCGGCTTGAGCACCGCTTGCCGATCTCGGAACGTCCAACGTCCGTTCTTTGCCTTCACAATGTCACGTGACCAGGTGCCACCCTCCAAGCCCTCCATCTCCTCGTTTAGTTTGCCATGGAAGGCGAACAATGTGATTCCCTCCTCGTGCGGCATAGATACCTCAAATCCCTTCGGATAAAACACCTCAATTTTCGGCTGGGGCACCTCATAGCCCATTGCCAGAGCCAGCAAATAGCCACAGACAAATAACAAGCGTAAGGCGTGCTTCATGGCGAAGCTGAGATTCTCAAATGCGCACAAAGTCTGGCATCAGCGTCAGAATCGTAAAAATAAAAAAAAACCGGTTTTTTTTTCGTTCTTTGTTTGTATAAATTTGAAGTGGAAGCATTAATCGGGATTTTCCCATAGTATATAAGCAATCTTAATCGTTGCACTCTCAACCTTGGGCGTTGAGCATCTGATTTTACACACACTCATTTATTATTAAGCATCATAATTTGCATTTGTAAATAAATATCGGTATTTTGAATATGTATTTAAATGAGCGCGGTTCCAGCGCTGCCAGATCGCTTGAGTAAGGTTGCAATAGCTGCGAAACAGCTGTTAAAAGCTTGCTATGACTATGTTAAGTTTGCAGATCGACTACATCTCGCAGCAGCAATTGTAGTTGCCTAGTAAACATTTACATAAAAGTCAACACAAAAACAATAAAAAAAAATAAATAAAAATGTTTAATAAATGAAAATGTTTATAGTTTAGTGAAAACAAAAAAAAAAAACAAGAAAACCCAACACAAGTTTTTATATAGCGGGGTGCACATACATATATATACTTTGTACATAAATTACACACCAAAACAACAACTATTTATCGCGCGCTTAAGTTTTTCATATAAATATATACGTCATATTCCTCTTCAAGACGCAGCTGATGTGTGTTCAGCAATTATTACTGTATAACCAGAATTAACAGAGGCTAAGAGGAAAAGGAGGAAGGAACTTTGGCGTTGTTATTGTAAGTAAAATGCTGTTTTATGTAATTCGCTTGTATTCTTCCCTCTATGTATATCCCAATGGGGTTGCCAGATAGTCTTGAAAATTTAACATCAATTATATATTTATATATAGTGCCATATATGTAATACATAAGTACAATAGCAATTTATAATTGATGTGATCAAAAATGTTTGTTATTACTAAGATATCGATATATCGGCATACAAATTGGCAACTCTGCAAGGCCGAGCAGCTGTCGGTTCTGTTGCACGAAACACCGTATGAAAGCAAAACAACCGAAAATGATTGATTTTTTTGGTCGGAAAAGTAGGCGACGACGACAAAACAAGCTTGATGGAAAAGCTGGTAGCAGTCGAAAAGTTTAATTTCTCAGTCTCGCAATCGTCGCGCTGGTGAGCGGACGTCGAAAATCCGACATAAAATTCAATTTTAAAATTCTAGTGTAAACATTCTATGTTTTTTCCTTAAGTCCAAAATTAATAGTACAATTTAAATTTTTTTGTTAAACAAAATCGTCTCTGCAGTCGTCGTCGTTGTCGTTGTCATTGTCGTCGTGTGTTTGTTAAGTTTATCCAATATTTGGCAATGTGCGCAATATACGTAGATGAACAATTCACCATCTCCGGTTCATCTTTTGTAATCCGTTAAAAGAAATATATATATATAATATATATATATATTCAAAATCTGCAACATTTTACATAAAGGAAGAGCAGAAAAAATTCGCTGCCGCAGCGAAGGAATTTTCGCTTTGCAGAACACAAAAAATAAGAAGAACATAGGAGGAAAATATACACAGTGCCATATACGTCACAGAATATAGTGCGAGAGAGCGTGAGTGAGACGGCCTGATTGCCTGCACCCCCGGAAATGTAACGCACTCAAACATACATACACACACACACACACACTCACACACACACAGAGTGACACAGACACACGCTCACGAGAAAAACTTGCACCTGAAAGTTTTGTCGTCGTCGTCCGTGGTTCGTGGCCTGTGCCTTCGTGTGGTTCTTCGCTCGTTGCTCGTCGCTCGTTGCAACAAATCTGCCGAGAGGCCAATCCGAAATACTCCAAGTACAAAAGGTTAGTGTTATTAGCGCTATTTGGGTAATCAAATAGAGGAAGCAAAAAACGGGGCAAAAAAAAGAAAACAATTTTTGTGTTTTATTTTTTTTTTGCACCTGTCAAAATGTCACTTGATTTTTAAATATCTGTGTGCGCAGCGTGTTGGCCTAATTTCCCGTACAAATAGACGACAGCAACCCCCCAAAAACAGGGTTGCCTTTTCCATTCCATTATATTTTTTTTTTTGCTGTTGTGCGTAACCAATTGAAATTGGGGCAACGACGAACGAAACAGTTGAGCAAAGCAAAGACCGTAATAACCCCTAAAAAATCTCTGGCCCAGCGCAAAAAAAAAGAGTAGAGAAAAACGCTCGCCAATTTGGCCCAGTTACTAAATCTAATTGCAGACTTCTTCTGTGTGTGTTTGATAATACAACAAAGCAAGCAAAATTCATCTTCCCCACCAACAAAAACAAAAGGAGAGCACATTTAATTTCAAAGTACATACTTACCTTCAGGCAGATATATTCGTTTGTTTGCACACACACCCACACACACACACATGTATATATATATAAAGATATATATATGTAACGTGCATTGTCAGCGCAGCCGTTCGCTCTCCCAGAAATCATATCGCGCAACTTTTGTGCTTTCGAGCAGCAGTTGAATGTTGGCTGTTTGCTGTTGTATGTTGGATGCTGAGCCTGAGCCAAGCTGTCTATGCTTTTGGCGGTACAATATATACTTGTTTATTTCACTCACTCTGTGTGTGTGTGCTAGAAGGGGGGGGGGGGGGGCGTTACTGTCATTGTTATTGCCTCGGCATCTGCCTCTGCCATTGCCACTGCCCGAGTCTCAGTTGCGCTGCGTCGTCGTTGCTTGTAATTCAAGTTACTTATTTTGTTTTTGGGGGTCGCTCTTCTGTCGTTTGTAGGACAAATTTGTGTATTGATTATGCCTCGCATACCCTTTCTCCATGAGAACTCTCAAAATGGTATCGTCTCACTGTTGGACAAAGTATGTAAAGGAATAAACATATATTTGAATAATTTTTGTGGGGATAAATATAAATAAGATTCATAATAGAATAATAAATAAATGCGAATATACAACAAATTCAAAAAAAAAAAAAAATTTTAAAATGAATGCCAACAATATTTCAAATTCAATTTTAATATTATTTTCATATTATTTTGAGACAAATAAGACAAATTTAATTAATAACGCAACTAAGTACAATTTCTTTTACATATTATTGCATAGTTCGGAGTTTTTCGCAATGTTTCTTATTCATAAGAATTACTGGTTGTAATATCATATTCAAATGCTTCAGCAATTTCTGTCAGCAGTTCAGATATAATTGTAATTGATCTTGCATCTATAATAGTACACTCCTTAGTTCACTTATCAGGCATTTATTGCTATATCAATAGAGTATATTCTACACACACACACACACACCCCGTTATGAGGGAAGTCGTCTGCGGTCAGCTCTCTAGCACTCTGGCTCTCTATGCCTCAGCGCACATTTTCATTGGCGTAACAATTCTTTTGTCGGGTTGTCTCTCTATGCATTTAACTAATTAAACGGCCCACTGCCTTCCCCTTTCCATTCCCCTGCTCTGCAACAATGCTCGCTTTCCGGTGACAGTTCCAATTTCAGAGTGAAGTGCTTGCATTGTGCTACAAGAGAAGATTGAATGTACCGTATAGTAAATGGGGTAATATGAGCATCTGTTCTCGCCTTGGGGCCAGCCTGGGGTTCAAATGAAAAAATAATAATGAAGATGCAAAAAATATATTTTATATTTTCAAGCATATTTTTATCTTTATTACTCATCGTTATGCCCGGAGTTATTTTGTTTTTTATCTTTATCAACGGTAGATTGATTACTGGCTTTTGTTGCTGTTGTTGTTGTTGCTGTTGTTGTTGTTGCTGTTATTGTTGTTGCTGCTGTTGCCAATGCTGTTATTGTGCGCGAACAAACCAAACAACAAGAAAACAGAAAACAAGCACGCCACATTTAATGGGCACATTTATCGAACCATTTGCTTGTTTGGCTTTGGGCGTTGATAAAACGTGCACTGATAGTAAATGTTTTTTGTGCTCATATAAAAGTCCGTCACATTGAAATGCAATTAGCGGGCGCATTAAGATGGCCAGCTAATGGCTGTCGCAACGATTTTCTTTCATATTTGTGAATATGTCAACAATATTTGGTCGAAATACATTTTGTATACTTTATGTAAGCGACCATATACACAAAAGATAATTATTAGATAATCGTTGACCTAGTTGAAATACGTTTCAAGCCTTTAATTCTTCATTTTATTGCGTCCTACATATTACAGATATTTTAATTGTATCTAATTTTTTATTATCTGGTAATTTCACATCGATTACATGGCGTATGATTTATATGGCCACTATCATCAGCAATAAAAAGAACATATTTCAGTGTAATTCCCCGAAACCAAATCAGTTTTATGACTTCATGAGCGTAATACGTGAAATTCCCCATAAATGTGCTGCACAATATGATTTCATTTATTGCATATATATATATATGTATATATCTCGTAAAGCACAAGATCAAACAGAGAACAAAATATTAAAGGCTTTTTAAGTAGGGTAGAAATAATGAATGTCAAATAGTTGTTGCCGTTGTTGTTAAACTTATTGTTTTTGTTGCCGCTGCTGCTTCTGCTGTTTGCCGTGTGCTTTATTTATTTTTAAACGCAATTACGTGCGGAAACATTTGACAACGTTGTCGTTTTCCGAATAGAAAGAGTGAGCGTGACGGAGAGAAAGAGAGAGAAAGAGAGAGAGAGAGGGGGAGAGAAACTGGGGTGTACAGAAAAATATGATCTACTAATCGCATGACGTGTTTCTAACTATCTGCCTATTTTCTTTTTGTTGTCTTCCTTCTGCTTCTCCTTTAACGCAATTTACTTTCATGTGCCGTCGTCGTCGTCCGTCGTTTGCTTGATTGATGTTTTTTTGGATACATTTTGTGGCCGACATTTGAATGTAGGCTAAGGCATAGCAACGCCCGCCGTCGTCGACGCAGCTCATCAAGTGCAGCCGTATAAATTTTATATATATATCCATATTCTTCGGTGCGGGCACCAACATGGACTCGCTTAAATTACCAAAAGGTAAGCAATAGAAAAGGGTTGTTAATGTATGTGTGGGGTAAATAAAACTAAAACAATTTTGTCTTTCTCTGTACACGGTTTAATTTACAGGCGGCAGCGCTAATAGCAGTGCCAGCGGCAGCAACAGCAATCTATCCGGTTCGGCGTCCACATCTGTTGTTGGCAGCCTGGCAACATCACCGACATCGTCTTCTGTGACACCTACTGCTGCTGCGGTCTCAACGACAATTAAAACGCCGCCCGGCTTGAGCAGCAGTACACCAATCTCGGTGCGTTTCAATGCCAACGAGGAGTCGCTGGATGACATCCTGCAGTCGTTCCATCAAAACACACAGCACAGCCACAGTCCCAGTGGTGGAGGCGGGGGTGGCGGAGATGTCTCGCCCACAATGTTGGGCATGAAGAACAATGGCAGCGTGGGTGCCGCCTTGGGCATGATGGTCAATGCCTGTGACACCCACTCCCTCTCCAGCAGTCCCTCACAGCAACAGCAACACCAGCAGCAGCAACACCAGCAGCAGCAACACCAGCAGCAGCAACAACATCTTCAACAGCAACAGCAGGCGTCGCTTTTTGGTGTAAGTATCTTATTATTTTATGTAAATATCTAGCAAGCAATTTGTTAACCCACGCAATGAATTTTAAATTTTTAACATTTTTGCTTGCTGCCAAGCTATTTTAGCTTTAGCTCTTTTATTCGTTTTTAATCGATTTTATTCCCGAGGCCCATTTCGACAACGTTTGTTGTGCTATCGTAAAACTCGACATTTATAATTAATTCACTTGGCTTTATCGCGTAAATAATGTCAACGGAGCTTACATAATTTTGTAGGGTTCGAGTTAAAGCTTCCCAGAGAACCATAAGTGATAAACCAATGCTTTTAAAATATGTTTGGAGATCTAGATTAATACTAAATTCAGAATTCATGTACAAATAGTTCATATCTTTCTGAGAACGTGATGTTGACTCATGTTTAAAATTGTTAAACCGATTTTCAAAAAACCAGGTCTCTTTGATCATAGTTTTATCTGTAGATTAGTACTATAATGAAATTTTAAAGCACCTCGATTCATTTTTAAATATCTTTTTTTGTTATTTGTTTAGTTATCAGCTGGGCAGCTCAAGTTTGCTGATTAATTTTGATTTGTCAGAAGTCGTGCTAATCGCAATAATGATGTGAAAGGGGCAAAGAGTATCATTTGATATCCAGTTGGTGGCCGTCAATGGGCCATTAGCATTTAGTTGCTGAAAATTAGTGACGCATTTAGACGAACGATTTGTAGGATTTTGCGTTAATTTTGTTGATCACTGTATTGTTTTCACTTTTTAGCGTAATTTATTTTTGTTTTCTATTCGTTATCTGGCAGTCGGCAGCAGTCAGCTGTTTGTTGTTTTTTTATTTTTGCGCCAATGCGCGTTAGTGTCAAACAATTCTGTTGAATTTTTGAGCATCTATTTTTATGTGCGCAACAAAGTTTGCCAAAAAATTTGCGACAGATGTGCTGCTGCCTGCTGCTGATATTTGATTGCAAAATCACTTGGCCCTATTACTCATTGTTATAACATGTTCTTCACACCTCTCTGTCTCTCTCTCTCTCTCTGACACTTTCTACCTATCTCTATCGTTCTATCAATATTGCTGCAACGCAGAACGAGGAGGTTAATCTGCGCAACAACTTTCTGCAAGGTGGTGGAGGCGGAGGCGGAGGAGGCAACGGAGGCTTCTTCAATCGCAAAAGGTGAGTCTCTATTTGAAAATCTGTACATCTTTACACACACCGTCAGTCAGTCCCCCTAACGAATAGAATTTACAATCTATTTGAAATCGCCCCTGTTGTACACACACATACACACACACACAAAGTCATATGTTGTTGTTGTTGTTCCTAAATGCAAATTTGCATATTTGCCAAATTGAACTAACACACACACACACATTCATTCACATATTACATAGATGAAGAATTTCCTCTGTTTACGCTGCAGTTTTCTGTTTTGTTTTGCAAGAATTAAGCAGCTGTTGATATATCTGCTGCTTTGTATTTATTTTTGTGATGCCTCATTGAATTTCCCCGATTGGAAGTTTGCCTTTAAAAACTGCTGACAGTTTTAAGTTGGCTGCGCCTGAGCATGGCGAGTCTCATTGCCGATTGAACATCATAAGATAGCTGCGCCTGGACATGCCTGAGCTAAATACTGATCGAACATCATTAAGTTGGCTGTGCCTGGACTTGCCTGATCTTAATACTGATCGAACAACATTAAGTTGGCTGCGCCTGAGCATGCCTGAGCCTTATGCCAAAACGAACTACTTTAAATTGGCTGCATTTTTGAGTACTTTGTTATGCTAATCAACTACTTTCAAACGCAGTTGAATGCAAATATTTGCTCTTGAATTTGTAGTGCTTATCTTGCTGCATTTTATGTTATGCCTGCGTGCTAATCGCCACTTTGCTGCATCTCTGAAAATTGCACGCACATTGTTCACGCATTGCTGACGCGCAGCCATGCTGCTTTTTTGTGTTTATCCAATTCTGGCGACATTGTTTAAAAGTGACGACTGCCTGTTGCATGCTTTTTTTCATTTTTTGTAGAGCAAGTTCACTGACCCAAGTAAATAGTAAATATTAAGTAAAAAACTGCTGGAGTTTTTGACTTTGATTTTGTTGTTTTTTATGTGCAGTACTTGTGAAAACTTAATGCCGCAAAAAAGGGAGAAAAAACTGGCTTTAAGAGTCTGTCCGTTTGTAGCACCCACCACTGGGCTGCACTACCCTCTGCTCGTGTTGCAGCACTTGCTGTACAAAAGTGCACTACAGCAGCAACTGTGCTTTGTTTATTATGTCGCATGTATGCAACAAAACTCTCCGACTTCTGTATATGATGTATATATATATATATATATATATTTGCATAATGCACTCGAAATGTATATACAGTGTTGTGTGTAAAGTACGTCTAGAACTTTCTGTTTAAAAGTACTCAGGCCCCGACGTCTGGGCCTTGGTCGTTTTGTGTGTATGTTGTGTGTGTGTGTGTGGGCTGGAATGACGTATACCACTCACACACAACACACCCACACACACAACACACGGACAGTGTTTGGAACGGTGTCTCGGCTTCTGACGTTACATTTAAATTATTGAAATGCATGTCTAGGCGCTTAACTTGTTCGCTTTAAGCTCTTTTTTATTGATTTTCGTACGTGTGTACGTTTTAAGCCTTATTTGTCAACTGTCAGCTTTTCGATTTTCCTGCCAATCAAATATTTTCCCCGATTCAAATCTTCGGCCTGTTTTTCAGCCATGTTTCAATTTCCGTTTGAATATTTTTTTCAAACTAACTTTTTCACTTGCTGCTAATTGCATTTTTTTAATTACATTTTGCAACACTGCTGGGCGCGTGCGACACCTGGTAATGGAAGCTTTGCTTATCACAGGCAGACACACGCCACCAAAAGTAACTACCAACCACCACCACCACCAATTACTCACACACCAAACCACCCATGTCTTGCCTTGCTGTTTTTTTCTTCTTGTTATCTATTTACACTTGTACACGTTTCTACACGCCATATACATTTCATCATTATCTGCATCAGCATTATCATCTGCTGCTGCTGCAGACAACATCAACATCAGCGGCATCCTCATTAACCATCAGCAGCGTGTGCCTCCCACAGGGGCACCATGCAACCAACAACCACCTCATTTATCCATCATCATCCAGCCTGTGGCAAACGACGTCGACATTTTAAATTACGTATTTTTTCCATGCAATTTGATGTCTGACTGGCCTTACAGGTTGACAGTCACTGCATAGAATTTGTCAATCAATTAGCATGGCTGTGCGAGTGACTAGCAGCAGCAGCAGTAGCTGTGGCAACAACAAAAACAACAACAACAACAACATAATCGAAACATTTGAACTAGTTTTAACATCCATTAGCATTAGCTTTAACACAACCAATAATACTACTTTTAACCCATTGCCGCCCACCCGTTGTGCGTGTTTCTTATTCCTTTTTGTTCTTTATATTTTCGACAACCTTTTTGTCGACTATTATGAGAAATATTCTTTGTTATTCTGGGCCGTTGCTATCTTTGCAGCAGCACACAGAGTGTCGAGTCTTTTTTTTAGAAGCTATCAAAACGATTAAAAGTTAAAGCAATTGCTGTTGTACACATGTATGTGTGTTTCGTTTATCGTTATCGTTATCGCAGCCTAAAGTATTAATGTATGTAACGACTAAAAAAAAAAAAACCATTTATATATATATATATAATTAAAAATAACCGCGCAGTGTCAAGTGCTTGGAATTTTGTTTATAAAAATATAAGATTAAAAACAAGAGTACCTTCAATTTCACCATCGTGCACAGTGCATTTAAAACTAACCCGAAACAGTGCTGCCAAAACTGTCTACAACAATACCAGCCAGCGCATCTTTAACCGCTCATACTTTGTTTGATTGGATGTCGCAATGTATTACGAAACCAAACCAACCAAACCACTAGCACCACCTCAAAAAAAAAATAAATAAAAAATAAAAAAAAAAAACCACCCACACCATTCACCACAGCCGCAACAGAAACAACAACAACATTATTACCAACCACAACAAAAGAATCCTACACCACAAAAACCACCAACAAAACCACCAAATCCACCAACAACAACCACCACCAACAAAACAACAACAACATCGATAATGCAGCAACAACAGCAACAAAAAATCGTCAATCAAAGCAACGTTATAAAACCAAATCAGTTAAGAGCAAGGAGCAATTTATTGAAAAATGTTTTGTTTTTATTTGCTTCAAGTTTTATATTCTTTTAGGGATTTTCTCGTTAGTTGGAAAAGTTTTAAATGATTTACGTGTGCAGAGAAAATTCGATTTAAATGCGAAAAAAACTTCTACGATACATTTACTACTTGCTTTAAAGACAGCTCAACGCCCAGTGTAACAAATATTAATTATTATATATACCACAATATATATATACATATATATATATGTATATATATATATATATATATGTATATATATATATATATTCCATTACAATTTCCATTAGTTTTTCCTTATTTTCATTTATTGAACGCTGGGCGGCAATGTTGTTATCTAAGATTACCTTGAAAAGCATACACAAAAACTAATTTCATTATCTATTTACCCCAAAATAAAAAATATATCCAAAAACAAAAATAATTTGAAGCAAATCTTTGAACAAATTGCTCCTTCTTATATAAAGTATACAATTTAATAATAATAAAAGTAATGCCAAATCAAATTGCAAAATTGTAAAAAAAGCCTCTTCATCTCTCTCGTTACTCCTCTCCCTCTGCAGCTGCAGCGGCCTGCCACCAAATCTCAATCTCAACAAGCCGCCGCCACAACTGCAACAGCAACAGCAACAACTTCAGCAGCAACAGCAGCAGTTGTCGCCAAATTTGAGCGCACTGCATCATCATCATCAGCAGCAGCAGCTTCAACAGCAGCAGTTGGATGGAGGTGGTGGAGCACACAGTCCATCCTCGCCAGGTGGTGGTGGCAACGGTGGTGGTGGTGGATCTCCATATAATGGCTCACAGGCGGGTTGCAGTAGCGGCGGCATCTCGCCCATACCACAAATGTCTATGCCTGGCGTATCGCCCAAATATAGACGCAGTATATCGTTCCCCATCAAGGGCGGCAGCTCACCAACGACACTGTATGGCCACATGGATGGCGGCATGGTGGGTGGTGGATCCCAGCATGGTGGTGGACCACCCATGAACATACCAACGCTCTCGATTGGCAACGGAGGTGGAGTCGGTGGCATGGGCACAGCTGGTGCCAGTGGCGGCGGCGATGCGCCCTATATGGGCAACAACTATGGCAACATGATGACCGCCAATGGACAACTGCATCATGGTGGCGGTGGCATGGAGAACACCCTCAGTGATTATATGCGTGGCATGTCGCTGGGCAACGCCGCCGGCGGCGGTGGCGACAATATGGGCAACATGATGAACGATCGCATGCGCGGCATGGTTGGCGGTGGCCAGAAACATCTGAGTGAGGCTGATGCCATGGCCATTGCTGCGGGCAATGATCCAACTGTTTACTTGAATGCCCTCAAGATGGGTTCGCCGTCGCGTCTGTCGCCGCATTCGCCGCACTCGCCCATCCAGGGTGGTGTCGGTGTCGGTGGCAATGGGGGCAATGCTGGCGATAGCACCGCTCGCTTCTCCCGAAAAGTATTCGTTGGTGGCCTGCCACCTGACATTGATGAGGATGAGATAACAACGTCATTTCGTCGCTTTGGACCACTGGTTGTCGACTGGCCCCACAAAGCCGAATCCAAGTCATATTTTCCGCCCAAGGGGTATGCGTTTCTGTTGTTCCAAGACGAGAGCAGTGTGCAGCAGCTGATCGACTCTTGCATCGCCGATGAGGATAAGCTATATTTGTGCGTCTCCTCGCCAACCATCAAGGATAAAGCCGTGCAAATACGACCCTGGCGACTGGCCGATGCGGATTATGTGCTGGATGCAACCATGACACTAGATCCACGCAAAACTGTCTTTGTCGGCGGAGTGCCGCGTCCCCTGAAAGCCTTCGAGCTGGCCATGATCATGGATCGTTTGTATGGTGGCGTCTGTTATGCGGGCATCGATACCGATCCCGAGCTCAAGTATCCCAAGGGTGCCGGCCGAGTCGCCTTCTCCAATCAGCAGAGCTACATTGCCGCCATTTCGGCGCGTTTCGTCCAGCTGCAGCATGGTGACATCGATAAGCGGGTGGAGGTCAAACCCTATGTCCTCGACGACCAGATGTGCGATGAGTGCGAAGGTGTGCGTTGCGGTGGCAAATTCGCGCCCTTCTTCTGCGCCAATGTGACCTGTCTGCAATATTATTGCGAGCACTGCTGGGCGGTAATCCACTCCCGAACTGGGCGGGAGTATCACAAGCCCCTTGTCAAGGAGGGCGCCGACCGGCCACGAGCGGTGCCCTTTCGATGGTGTTAACGGCGGCGCTGGTAGGCCGCGCTGCACGATGAGAGACGCCAACAACGAGATGAGCGACATCGTTTGTTGAACGCAGCGCTGGCAGTGCCTAAGCAAAATACTACTACAAATACGATAACAACAACACTGGCGCCGGAACGAGATGACGAAATCACGACGGGAATCGACGAAAATCGATTCGAGCAGCAGCAGCAGCAACTAGATACGCAACAGCAGCAACTGGCGGAACCGGGGCAGATGATGTTGCAACAGCAGCAATATGAGCGTGGAGTCGATGATGACGTTGCAGGTTGAATGTTGAATGTGAGCAACGTAACTGGAGAATGTTGTAATTTAGTTATGTAAGACAAGCACACAGACGCACGGATACACACACTCACTCACTCACTCACTCACTGACAACAGACACACACAACACACACTGACAACACACACGAGTCACGACGATAGACCGTAGAGAGAATAGTGTTATCCACAACAAGGTGCAATATGTGCGCAGGGATTCATTCTCGAACCCCCTGGGCACAAACAGCTTATAGAGTCTATACGAAGAGATCGGCAACGATTTCATGTAACACTCGCCCTGGAGAAACAGCAATTGATGTAGGATTAAGTTGAAGTTTATTTAAAAAACATATTTCTTTGGAATCTGATTAGTTTTCCTTTAGGAAAAAGCGTATGCACAGTATTTTTTGTACTTTATTTAATTCTTTTTTTTTTTAATAATTTTTATACATATATATGTATATGAAAACGATAAGGTGTAACAAGCCGATAATGCCATTTAACTCGCTAAGACCAACACAACAAAGAAAACAGAAACTAAATGCGATAACATCACAAAATTCGTAGAAAGCAACCTAGTAAAATATATATACACCAGGGAAACCATATCTTAATTCGAGTAAGCCAACCAAAACCACTAGTCTAAAAAAATGACAAACGAGCTCGAAATGAATTTGACGAGTACGTTTTTTTTTTTTGTCAGCAAAACAACCAAAATCGCAATCCATAAGTTCCTACCTTTTAGAATCATTGACGATTCAGGACGACGCATCTAAACCAAATCTAATTTAAATTTACGTGAATTAGATATTTTAGTTTTCGAAAAGGCCTAACAACATCGCCAATGAATAGGAATATATTTACAATAATTATAATTTGCACATTTTAAATGAGAGATCAATAACTAAGCAATACTTATAATTTAATTCACACCCACACACAACACACACTTTTTAAATGAGAGATCAAAAACCAATTTAATCACATACTTTTTTTCCCCTTCGAGATCGAATAATAATACCTGTTGCATTTCGTTGTTAATCACATACATCACACACACAATTATATAGACATGCATACATCATATATATATATATTATATATGTATGTTTGTTGAACAGTATTTTTTAATCCCACGTTAACAACACGTTTGCCATTTCAAATCAGAGTTTTTATTCGCCCCCAAACAAGATTAAGTAATCTTCGCTAAGCTATGAGAAATCGTATATATATCTTCACCTCTTTCACTATATATATACGATTTAAATTAGTTTGGATTCTGCTATCCTTAATTACGTTGCATGTGAAAATCGTACGTGTAGACAGAATAACACATAAAAACTAAATCACACACGTACAAGAAAAAACCCAACATAGAATAAACAAATCGGCTAAAAATCATCAAATGGATTTTCAGCAGTTAAACACAAATGCATTTGAAGAACACTACGATTTTTACATGTCTCGTAGGTTCACATTCCTGACGATAGAAAACAAGTTCGAGAATCGTTGGGATGTGAAACCAACACACAATATTAAATAAAAAATTAAATAATTTCCCATACACTTGGCTACACTGATACACACACACACATATCGACAAAAGCTGCACTCATACTACACTCCTACAAAATATTGTTAACACAGAATGGAAAGGACAAATAAAATAATTGTTGTGACGACGCAAAAGTTGACTTGTGTTCAGTATTACATTTTTGGTTAATTTTTTATTATTTTTGTAATTAACTTATATTTTGATGTCACACTGTTTGCCTTAGTTATTTATTTGTAGCAAATTTCAATTTGCTGGGCGTGTTGCAAACTATAAAACAAAAAAAAAAAGAAGAAAATATAGCGAAAAAACATTAAAAAAATATTTAAGCATGTGTAACAGTTTTTTATACATATTATATATATATAGTTATATATATAAATGTATGCATGAAATATATATATATATATATAAATACTTACTTACATACTTATATTAGACGACTTTTTATATAGCAATTTTTGTATAAACTGTTTTTTTAGTCAAGTAAACTAAAAATCGATTAAAATAAAATGCAAATTAATAGGAACCACAAATACATATAAACCGAAATCTGAATACATACTTTTGTGCAATACTAATTCGTAAACAATTTAATATATATATATATAAATATAATATGGAATATGATATATATATATAACTATACGTTAATTGCGTTATACATACTTATATAATATACATATGTAATATTACTAAAACTGCAAACGCATAACCAAAATTAGCTTAACAAATACCAAAATAATACAAACAAACTCAAAAAAGACCCAACAAAACCAAAATGGACTTCTACAGATTGTTCCAGTTGGAAGAAGGCCAAGGGCGAAATATCGGCAATATATATCTGTTGACTGTAAAAATAAACTGAATATTTCGTTCCAGCTTGTATTGGTTAACAAAGTGAAGAATAAAACTTTTTACAATTGTAAAACAGTATAAAATATATATATATATATATGTAAAACTCGATTCTCAACAAAATGAACATAGTAAAAAACATTTTAAATATATATATATATGTAGACTTTAAAACAAAAAAACTTACAAACGATTTAAACAAAACTTTTATTTCCCAATTTATATACGAAAAACTTTGCTACGTAAAGATGCATGTTTAAAGGCACTTGAGCGAAACCAAAATACGATATTTTTTCTATTCTACAAAAATATTACAAATTATTAAAAAAAAAATTACAACAAACAAAAAAAATGGAAGTACAAGTCACTTTGGACTTTCAAATGTATGTAAATTATAATGATAGTCAAATCTATTAGCAAATTTTTGCTCGCGCTTTGTTTACATAAATGATGAAAAAAAAAAATCGAAACGAATACCAAATTGAAACCTTATAATAAAATTCAAAGTCACAACTTCTAACTTAAGTTGATCGAGAGGCACGTTCATAAAGAAAACAAAACAAAAAAAAATATTACAACAATTAATAGCAATTTTCTAGAATTTTTATATTATTAACAAAAACGGATAAACTGCATATATGAATGTGGCATATGTAATTCGATATACATACATTTATAAAAACCAAAACATACATATGTCCTATATATATATATATATATATATATTTTTGAAACTGCATAAGTAAAAATTAGAGAACTCAGAGCGTTCGTTTGTTTTAATAAATTGTTAGCAAAATATAATTGTTTAATTGAAACCAAAAATGAATCTACTCAAACAAATTGTAATCTGCAGCCTACTCTTTGTGTAGTGTAAATGTTTTATGCAATTATTTTAAACAAATTGTGTGCATACAACAGGCGTTGCTAATTTTGTGCTATATAAGATGAATGTAATGAAATGCTAGTCTTTAATGGGAAAAAAAAGGCATCTAAATGTGTAAAAAGCGGCTCGTAAATTCCGATGCAAATAGCGAAAACAATGTGTAATGATGATGTTTTTTAAATGTAGTGAAATTCAATATTTTATAGATTTTTATACTTTTATATAAACATATACTTTATACTTTAACTGTTAACAAAAAAAATCTACAAAATCACAAAAAAAAAACTTTACTAAAAACATAAAAAAAAAAATATTTAAATATGCTTAAAGTTGTATGACAAAACTATTAAACGGAAATATTTTACATATACTACTAAAAAAAAAATTAAAAAAAAAAAGAATTGTAAACTCTTAAACAATATAAGCAAACGCTCAATGTTTTTGCAAAAACTGGAATCTTGTGTAGCGTGCTATAATTAATTTAAGCATCACTTGTTTGTTATTTAAGTATTCCAAACGAAATATAGGCAAAGGAAAGTCAAAAATGAGGATGATGAAAATAATGATGATGAGTCTAAAGACATTTGCGTTTAGAAAAATTTTTTTTATAAGCCCTTTCGAAAGCAGCCACGAAGACTATCTATTGTTTTTAGTTTTATACAAATTTTGTTATACACATTGTAAAGTACGTATTCAAGACATACATACATACGGTACGGTACATACATATGGTCAGTGTTTATTTGTTATATTGATTTGGAAAACATTTTATACGAATCTAGTGTTATATTTTGTATGCATAGTTCTTAAATACTATATATATATATATTTTTATATGTTTTGTAGTTTGTAGTTTGCTTGTAGCTTTAACCGATTGCGTTGATACACTACTTTTATACCTTGTTTTTATTTTTTTCGATATGAATAAAATATGAAAAAAAAAGAAAAATGAAATATTTGATATATGCAATTTATACAAGACCTTTTTGCTATTACGTAATAAATGGACATCAAGTAAATTGTGTTTTATTATTTTTTGATATATGACCGTAAGGGACATTTTATTATGTATCTATAACAAAGTATTGTAAATACATTAAATACTTACAATAACTCTTAGTTACATACATGCATACATATAACTAAATACTTAAACGATACAAAAGACTCTACAAAACAAGTATTGGAACTCGAACTTATTATTAAATATTTAATATGTTTACTAAAATTGGTCAATATGTGTTTTTGATACCAAATATGAACAAAAAAAAAAAACAAAAAAACCAAAAGACAAACCAAAACAAAACAAATATATGAAATTTACACGTAGTACAATTGATGAAATTTATAAAACGTAATGTGTATGTATTTTTGAAGACAAATAACTTGAATATTTGCTTCAAGTAATTGCTATAAATATTATAATAATAATAATAATAATAATAACAAATTATACTAAAACAGTTTAAATATTAAAATTGCAATTCTGCTTAGTGCACTATTATGAATTTCTGAGCCGCATTTTGTTCCCTACACATTTCTACATGCAAAAATCCCCAAATTGGCATTGGAAATAGAAAAAAAAAAGAAAATCCAAATAATAATATTAATGGTAGATAAAAAGGTTTAGAAAAATCCCGTAGCTATTATGATTTGTTATATTGAATAAAGAATATTATTTTTTGAGTATTTTCATAGCACAATTTATGTACAGTTTTTTCGTTTGTAGCTAGTCAAAAGATATGTAAAACGTAATGACGAAATCAAACGCGATGTTTTAAATAGAAAATTTTTTAATACTGAAACACTCCATTTCAGCAAAAACCAATTAATTTTCAATTCACTGCTAATTGGAACATGCTTCGAATCGATAGATAATGAAAGCAAGAAAACGAAATACAAGGTTAAAACAATTTGGTACCTTTTTAAATTTATTAAAGAATTTTATAATATTAAATAAATCTGATTGAGAAAACGTAGCCTGTAAAGCAAGTGTTAATTGCAGCCGCTCTTCCATTTTAATTTTGTGCGTGTACTCGCATATAAGATTTAGTCCTTCAATGTAACTAAAATTGGGCGCTCTTACTAAATGAATTCCTTTTAGCTAAATATTCAGAAAAAACACGCAGAAGCATATAATTTTTTAGAATTATACAATTGATAAACAGAAACGAATACCAAAAGTATAAATATAAATAGCAAAAAAAAAACAAACAAAAAATCTAAACCAAGTTGGCGTGTATGAAACCGATATAGTAAACCAAATAATTATATATATATATATACATATATATATATATATATATATGAAACGTATGCAAATTTAGTGAAATATTCCATATTTTATAGTCATTTTCAATAAACGTACTTTTTTAATTTTTACAAAATTAAAGTTGACAAAAAAAAGCTAAAAAAAAAAGAAAAAAAAATATATTTGTAGTTTTCTATATCCAAAAACCAAACTAATGAACTCTCGATTTCCAATCATATTTTTCCTCAAAAGCGTTGAAATGCGTTCTTTGATTCAAGTGACAGATACAGTTAAAAATGTTCAAACCAAAACCAAAACCAAAACAGAATATGTATTAAAATAGGAGATGGTATTTACAATACCAACGTAATATAAATAGAGACCCCATGATAAATTAAACCAAATATACATATAAAGTAAATACATACCTACTAGAAACATATGCAGCAATCCCCAAATTAATGAAGAAATTCCCGAAAAACCTAAATCGAAATCCAAATCGAAATCGAAACTAAAATATCAGCAGTACTACAATGCAATATTTAAAAATAATAAAAACCAAACACATCAACCACGAATAAATAATGGAAATATGTAAAACCATAACGAATGAAATATAAATGTACGATTATATACACAACATACATATATTCCAATAACTTTTCTAAGGCACCCAAAGCAAAAAGAGGCGTCTAAAAAAATCAAATGAAAATAAATGGTATAAGAAAAAGAAAGATGAAAAAAAAAAAAAAACAGAGGCGAACTTAAACAGCAGGTTATATAGAACAAATGAAAAATAAAACGTATATCTTCATTCAAATAAATAAAAATACCTTTTCTGGAATAATTAAAAAACTTCTTTTTATATAGCATAATATTCGTTTGAATGGGATTGGGCTTTATGATTCCTCACAATACTTGCTGGAGTTGCCTGGTTAATTTCTAGTTTCCCTAAAGTAGGCCAAGATTAAAAAGTTCTTACAAATATTAATATAGCTAGAAAGCTTCGTCTGATAATCGCTGTTTTCGAATCGAATAAGTTTTCGTTCTAATTTACAGCGTTTTTGAAATGCATATAAATTTGAATTACAAATATCTTTGGGAACAGCGAATGGCATCTGATAATGATGATGATTCTGCTAACAAGCATATAATCGGGGTTTTAGCATGCATGGCTGAGCAACCAATTCTATATTTTGAAATAACTAACATGGCTTTGTCTAAATTTTATACAAATTATTTTAGGTCGGGCAGCATTGAAGGAGTTTCCCCGACGACCAGTGGTCCCAATCTGACAGTAACCCTCTCAAGCAGCGCGACAGCTGCTCCCTCTGTCGGAGCTGGTGGTGCAGTCGACGCACCCGTGGGCACCTGGAAGCTGATCAAGGGCAAGGTCTCGCAGACTATCGAAGAGATCAAATCATCAAAGCATCATACGCAGCAGCCGTCAGCCGTCATACCCATTATTGTGGCCAACGAGCCAACGACTACTGCAACAGTCGGCTGGACCAACGAGCCGGATTCGGAAACCGAGAGCATCACGATCAATACGAACACACAAAGCGAAGAGCAGCAGCAGCAGCAAAACTCCGACTCGGATCCAGAAATTGAGTTGATCGATAGTATTAGTCTGAGTAGCGCCGAAGCTGGACCTGCAGCGGCGATCCCAGCGGAAGGCTCTCGGCTTCGTCGCGGTCTCGCACACTTCAAGTCCAAGGTGAAGGCCAAGCAGCAAGCGTCTGCCATGACCAAGAAGGATGTGATCAGCAATCCGAGCAGCACTACGACATCCTCGCTGCGCAGCAATTTCCTGCGCCGCCGTAACAATGCCGACCTGAACACCGAAGCGTCCACCAGCGCCCAGGCGGAGGTGAGCCAGTTGCGCGAGAGTGCATCGGCACCGGAGATACCCATCGAGAGTGTCAAGTCGAAGCGTGGCATTCTGCTCGCCCGCAAGGACGTGGAGATTGAGTCCGGTGTTGAGGTGCTAGAGGATATGATACCGTCAGCACAAACTTTACCCTCCGATCAGAAGTCGAGTGAGGTTCAGTTCAATGATAATGACACGGTTAAAAATCGTAGCACACTGGATCTGAGCCTGGGCCCGAACACATCCTCCCATGTGCTCGCCCGGCCATTAGCCGGCGCACCACCCGTTGATACTTCAATGAAAACCAAACTGACTGCATCAATGACCTCAATCTGGACGACATTGAGCAGCGCCAGCAACTTGGACTGGCGTTCCCGACCCGCTACACAGCCTTTGCTCCTTGGAGCCTGCATTATTGTGATCATTGTGTTGCCCTTCCCCGACTTTGTGCGTGGCATCCTCTCCACCATTCTGTTCATCATAATTATGAACTACTGCAGTTCTTATTTCACTTACTTTTTGGAGAGATTTGTGCTTAAGACACATCCGGAGCGTAAACCGTTCCTCATTCCCAACTATAGCAGCATGGGCATCTGTGAGATACCCTCCGTCGAGGAGCACAAGACCATCAAGACCTATTCGGGCTGGCTTATGGAGCTCGATAGCTATGATCCCAACACGTTCTCCTTCACCCTGACAAGGGCCATCTATGTGCGGCTCGACGGTGCCATCTTGAAGATATCCGGCACAAATGCGCGCATACCCAAGCGTCGCATGTGGAACGAGAAGCCCATCGATCGGGCCAAGGTTCTCTTCACCGATCATCGTTCGTATGATTTGCGTGACGCTCGCATTGAGCTGCTGCCCGTGGGATTGGCCAAGAAGCGGTCTGTATTCATCTTTATACTGAGTGTTCCTCTCTTTTTATCCAACTGCTTTTTATTTTATTAGCTTCTTCAATCGCAAGTATCCCATTCAACTGATCGTGAAGAACACTGGCTTCTATACGCCAACCGATCAGCCGGTCTGTACACCAAACACAGGAGACGCAACACCATCCGCCGCAGATGAGAATGACAAATCCACAGACTTTAGCACAACTGTCCTCTATGCAGATGTAGGCTCTCAAATACATATATGCCATATGCTTTCATATTTTAAATACAATTATTTATTTTAGCTCCGACAACTGCACAATACTGTAACGCCCGATCAGGATCTGAAGGACATCACCATACCATGTGGGGATGAAGTGCGTCTGCTGATCTTTGCGCGTTGCGATCGCGAAAAGGAGGATTGGTATCGTCGCTTTCAGGCAGCAAGCAAAGGCTACGTCCACGAATCGGATTTGCAGGTGCCAATGGCACATTTTGTGGACGACACCGATCTGCAAGCGGCAGCCGCACAACAAGCTATCAACCTAACAATGGGCGGCAACACTAAGGTATTGTTATTTACACATCCTTTTCTTTCGATTCGTGTCTAACTTTCATCTGCAGCAGCAACGCAGCAAGGATACCGAAGATCCATCAATGCACTCTTACCAAAATGAGGAAGCCGGTTCGAATACGCCGGACACGCTTGAGGAACTGCTGGAGGAGGACACAGTGCCCGATGCTATAAAGGATGGTTATGAGGGATTAATCATGAACGCCGATGTTGCACGAAATCCAGCCGACTATGTCAAGTTCATGACAGTCTATCAGGTAGCCTCAACTGCAGATAGCTGCATCAGAAGCAGCCGCACAATCCCTGCAACATTGCTTGGTTTTTTGTTGTAGTTTGGTTTCCATCAGTTTGTTTTATGTTTATTTTTATAATTTTGTCCACTTAGAAAGCTTGCAAACAATGCAAAATTCCCGTAAGCCGCAAACCGGTTAAAGATGATCAAAATCCTGAACAGCGTCGCAGAAAAGTATGTTTTTATTTTATTATGCTTCCGATAGACAAATATAGATAATGTTGTTGAGCTCGGCTTAATGCTCTCTATGCTTTTCGCAGGCTCGCCGTGCCAAGCGTCAGGAGGATGAGCTGTGGAAGGGCATTGATCAGTCGCTGTTCCTGGGCCCCTCGGGCAGTGTGGTGTGGGCCAATGTTGTAATGGGTCGCTGCCTCTTCAGCTGGCTGCATGACGCTGCACTGCATCTGAAGATTCAAGACTTCTTGCAAAAGAAACTCAATTCAATTAAGGTAGCTTTTGGCTTAGTTTACCGCCGGCTTCTCTCTTACTCATCCCGGAGTTTCGCATTTTCAGCTGCCCAGCTTTATGGAGGAGGTGGTCATAACGAAAATCTATTTGGGCGAATCGCCTGTGCTCTTCCATCGCATATCGCAACCGATGCTGGATGAACGTGGCATCTGGTTGGATGCGGATGTCACCTATGAAGGACTCGCCCACATTACGGTAACCACCAAGCTGAACTTGTTGCGTGTTCGCAGCAAACCGAAGGCGTCGCCTGGGAGTACTACCGATAGCGGTACTGTGTTGCAGGATCCACCGATCGATGTGCGCAATTTACCCGATGATGCCAATCAGGACAGCAATCAGGCTATCTATGACAGCGATGCTGAGAGCTCCGGTGGCTCCTCCACGGAATCAGAAAGTCCAAGTCCAGGCACTTCTGCAGAAAATCAAAATAACACCGAGTGCGTATAGAATTATTTGATTAAGTGTATCTCAAACTAATGCTGAAATCGATTGCAGGTTCTTTCAAAACTCACCTGGCAATGCTCGTCGCATCTTTAAGATTGTCGATCGCATAGCCACTTCCAATTTGTTTCAGTATGCCACCGAGCTGCCCTACGTGCAGCGCGCCATGGAGAACATGAGTGCCAACATCACGTTGCGTGTGGATCTCAAGGGGATGGTGGCACGTGGCACTTTGAATATACCACCACCGCCGTCGGATCGCGTCTGGATGTGCTTTCGGGGGCCACCACGTCTCTGGATCTCGACGAAGCCACAAGTGGGCGATAAGTCGATGGATTGGTCCATTGTCACCAATGTGATTGAGAGCAAACTCTGCGAGGCTGTCAACAAGTTTCTGGTCTATCCGAATATGGTTGATTTCTCCATACAATTCCTGGCCAAGCCCAACGCTGATGAAGAGGCGACCGGCTCATCCAGTTAAGAGACGACATTTTGGCCAATTGATCAAATTTATGCTAAATGTAATTCCAATTGAATTTAACACAAAGTGTGTAAGGATTTTAAAAAGTGATTAGCCTAAGGTTTTCCTTTTTTTTGCGATCTCGCTCCAAGTACTTATCAATTAGGCAAGAAGCAACAAAAATTTCCATGTGACAAGTTCCCGATCTTCAACATCCCTATATATATTTTTTTATATTTACATACTTTATAAACATACCAAAAAAAAAATGATTTTATGTAAGCAAATAGAATTGAAACATTTTATGTTATCATTCTTCAAGCGATGCAATCCAGTCGCTTTTTCAAATCTTTACAAATAGTATTCCATGAAGCATAATGCAGCCACTGCATAGGTCTTAGCTTATTGTATCTCGATACATATATGAATATATATATCTAAATACCGCGACAAATACATATACTTATATATATAAGCCTATTCCAAGCTACACTCTTTAAGCATGCGTGTGAATTTTATATGTTTATCGGAAGCTAAAACATAAATGTATTTATATTTGGTACGATGTTTAACTTATTTATCAACTAAGTAGAATACGTTTTTCAACTACAATCCTGTTACAATTACTAATGGAACTTGAACATTCGCCAAAGGATAACTATGCCCTATATCTGTATAGGTTCCAGTTCCAGCCTCCCAACATGAACAAATCGTATATCATTTACAACATGGTCGGTGACGTGACCTATTTTTCCAATAAAAAAAAAAAAATATAGTTTTAATTTAAATATTATCTGAAAAAAACAAGTATATTTTGTGTATAAGAATAAAAGAGAAAATTAATGGCTTTTAGTCAAACTTCTATTGTTTCAATTAAAATAAAGTGGAATAGGATAAGACTGGAATTGGACGTGGATTTGATTGGAATCGAAAATGATATCAGAGCTGAATGCAGCTCGATAGAGGAGGTCCTCGCGATTATAATGCACCATGTCTTTCGACCTATTTTTCTGAGGGGAAGGAAAATAGTAAAGAAAGTAAATACTTCATTGCTTACATTTAAGAGATGTATTTATTTAAATGTGTAGCATTAAAATCCATTTATAAACACCTATATTGACAATTATAAGCATACATACATACATATATGGATAGCTAAATAGATTTGGTTGTACTTCATGTTTTCAACGGTGCAGTGTTTGCTCCTATTTCATTTTTGTTTTTCTTAAATCATCCATATGTGAAATGCCTATCACAGCCGCCAGCTGTCTCTCTGGCTTGAGCACTTCCTATGGGGTCAATGCATCGAACTGCTTACGATAAGTGTTTCTCAGATCGGATCGGCAGGAAACTTCAATGTCCGAGGCAATGGCCTTTAGCCGCAGATTGTTATCGTTGGTGAGCAGCGTCAGATGGGGCACCTGACTCCGCAGCTGCAGACAACAGTTGACAATGCTGTCATCCGCGCAATCAATCTCAATCAAATGATCGGCCTCCTCTAGCGCAGATTGAGCTGAAAGCCAAACAAATCGATTGAAACTCTTCTAGTCAGTTATTTAACAATAAAGAGTGTATATACCTTGTATCTTCAGACTCTTATCGAATTTCTCGTTCAAATAGCGCATGGCGCGCTTAGCAGCGCCATGGTTCAAATGTTTGTCGTTGCGTCTATTGTTGAGATTGTCCAGCTCCTTGATGACAATATATGGTATAAAGAGTATGCTGCCCTTTGTTCCACCCAATGCCAATTGGCAGACATCCTCCACAAACGCCAGATTATGAATTAGCACATTTGTATCCAGCACGAAATACATGTGATCCAAACTGCGTAACTTTTTTCCAGTTGCTAACAGGCGATTCACTGTTATACCTGACATATCTTCTTGCATTGAATTGTTGGCAAATCTATTTGTATTTACATCAAGCTTTTCGGCAGCGACCCATAATAATAATCAAATTAATTTATTACGATTTTTTTTTCGTATACGTGTGTCTAAATGTCTGCTGAATCTTGCAAATGAGCTCTACAAAACCAGTACAGCAAAGAGGAGCTGGTATTGATGATAATTTTTCGATGTACATACCACACTTGTATTGTTGCATATGGGATTAATATCTTCCTCCAAATCTACGTCCATGGGCTCTACTTCATCCATCGACTGAACATAGTTTGGCTTTTGGTTACTATTGATTGCAGTCTCAACTGCTGGAAGCTTTTTACTTGTCTGTGGAGTTTGGTTTACGTGCTTGTTGTTGTTATTGTTGTCCATTTGACGCTGCTGCAGCGACTCGCGTAGTAGCATCAAGCGTTGATTAGCTAGGAACCACAACAAATAAGCTTCTATTACAAGTAGTCAATCTTATTAGCTTACCATTAATGGAGCCAGTGCTGCCCAATCGATTGCTGGCATTAAGCAGCGCCTTGGGCTTTGCCCAGACATTCTTTACGCCACTGTCATTGTCACTGTCCCTGCCGTTTCCCCTGCCACTGCCACGATCAGAGAAAATATGCTTGGAGCTGGTTTCATACGCAGCATTACTTTTGGGTGGACTAAAGATGGCGAGTGCTGGCTGCACAAGCTTTGGTCGCTCCTTAAACGAGAAACTCTTCAGCGTTTCAGTAGAGCCCTTTGTCTGCTTTACACTATCGGTGGAATTACGTTGCGGTTTGGCAGGCGAAAAGCCTGAGGCAGTTGTTGATAACGTCCTATGTGGGCTTTTGCTCCTGCTTCTGTTGGAATTCCGACACGTTTTGATAAGAGATTGGCTTAAGACAGTTCTAGATGATGACCTAAGTGGGCTCTTGCTCCTGATGCTGCTGGAGTTTCGATGTGTTTTGGTAGGTAAATAGCTTGGGGCAGTTGTAGATGCTGGTCTAGGTGAGCTACCACAGGAATTCCGATGCGTTTTAACAGGCGAATAGCTTGAGGCAGTTGTAGAAAATGACCTAGGTGGACTGCTGCTGCTGCTGTTGGTGTTGCTGCATTTTCTGCTGCTGCTGCTGCTGGTGTTGCTGCATTTTCTGCTGCTGCTGCTGCTGCTGTTGATGTTGCTACATTTTTTGCTGCTGCTGTTGGTGTTGATGCATTTACTGCTGCTGCTGCTGGAGTTGCTGCATTTTTTGCTACTGATACTTGTGTTCAAATGCTTTACTTTGTCTGCTATTTTGCTGCTCACTTGCTTCAGACTCGTTTGTAAACGAAGAAGACGCTCCTGCGCTTGTTGCTTACTCTTGTGCGCTGTCAACATTTTTGGGAAATTTACAATTATTTCTGCCTGAATAGTGTGCAAAGCTTAGACTTACATGGCTTCTGACCTTGATCGTATTTATCTCGAGCGTCGCTAACCTGTTTCTTTGTTTTTTTGTGACTCCTTCTGTGTCTGACATCCATTGTGCTCTTTGCCACATTTAGGTTTTTTGCGTCTCATTGACACCAGTTGATAATGGCACCACAAACAAAACACCAAATAAAATGGAACTGTAAATAATCAGCTGTGTATAAATTTCCCGCTGATATCGAATGCTCGATAGTTCGATAGTAATTTTCTGCGTACTTTTTTTTGCCGAATATTCTGGTGTGTATTAAAAAAACCTAAACAAAAAAGATGGTTTTTGTGTTACGTTTTAAGCATAATTATTTCTATTGTTTGCTTTTTTGACATGGCTTTAATGTCGCAATGTACTATCGGTTGCTAAATGAGGCTGATATCGATATATCGTTTCTTTAGATGCAGGCGACGCTGCCAGAGAATGTGCGTACTTCATTTTTTTAACCTGAGGGCAGGATTTAATTAGCTTTCCCTTTAAATTTCCCCAGGGCGTTCAAATGGCATCCAAATCATCCTTTTGCCTAACGGAAAAGGTGATTTTGTGACTTCGACTAATGACCCTCAAAAATCTGAAACGCCGTGGCCCAATCAGAACTAATATGCTTGCCTTTCAAAACAGCCCAAAAGTATGCTTTGAAATGTTTGATTTCTCATACAGAGTTTTACTAGTGATTGTATATTTAGCCTGAAAGTATGCTTTGGTAATTATTTGATTTTGAAGAGCTATTAGATTAAAAAATATATTTTATAAAATGCATCAAAAAGACTTTACGACTACTTTTATTTAAATTGTTGTGTATTTATTAATAATTACTTTCAGAAATGTACATTTTAAAGTTTGTCGTATTTTGAGAATTCTTCTTTATCGTTTTTGTTTATATAATTCAGGGTTTTCAGTTAGGTTTTCGCTTGTTTCAAAGTACATTAAATAAACTACAGACATACATGTGAGTACGTGTTTATAATATGCATTAATAATAGATATATATATAATGTATGTATTTGTAAATATGTATACATATATAGAATTCAAAAATGTACAACATTCATTTTTAACAAAAAGGATAAACACGATGCTCGGCGCTTTCGCGTTCACTCATTACGTAGTTAAAAACTTGAATATAGCAATAGCAAACAACTAAAATTAGAACTTAACCATAGAAGACTTACGATCTAATACACATAGTACAATTTCAATATTTCGTTATTTATTTTCTTTCGTTTAATTTTCCGAATATTTCATTTATTATTCATTATTCATTTTATTTTTTTTATTCTGTGTATTTTTGTTTAAAATGTGATTTATACGTTGTGATGTATTTGAGTGGCTTTGCTTCCTTCGTTTTCATGTCTTGCAAACAGTCAGTTTTGCAAATATTTTTTAAATGAAATAGGACTAAAAAATCTAATACTATTACATATATGTATGTATGTTTGTTTGTATGTAAATATTGTAGAATACTACTTAAGAACTAAAGCTGCTATCAAAACAGGTTTCTTCATTCACAAATAAATATGCGTAGCAATTTTCATAAAAACCTCCTCACTGTCTGTCATGTCTGGCGGCAAATTTTGAGCAACATTTCCTTCTGCAAGTGATTAAATATTTGTTGTATATTTTTCCATTATTCTGTTACGAGATTAGAGATTAAAGAACTGTTATAATGTGTGTGTGTGTGTGTGTGTGGGTAGAAATGCATTTTGAAATTTGAGCACATCTCAATGTTCGGTAGGGTTGTTGTTTAGCTCTTTTCTTTCACTGTTTTCATTGTTTTCATTGTTATATGTTATTATTAAACGTTGTGTTTTGCCTATTGTAAATTAGCATGTCCTGTGTGGGGCCCTGCTCTAAAAAAAACCATGTCCTGTATGCGTGTGCATAATTTACAGACGCATATCGTCATATTTGGCAAAAGCTTTGCACAGCGCAAAGGCGAGAATGACAAGGATCAGATGCACAATGCCAGCGACAATGACGCCAATGATGAGTTCGCGCTGTCGAATCAACCAATCGGTGAACACTCCATAGCAGCCCTACAAATTTAAAATTGCATTTAATTAACAAACTTTAAATATTTTTAGACTGGGTAGGACTTACATTGTTGTAGAAACTATTGCTCTCGCTGGGATTAGTCGTGCAGTCCTCGTCGCGTGGCACCAGCTTGGCCACATCCTTCAGTATGCAGCAGGCATCCGGTATGGTGCGATTGCCCCTTGTATCCTTCCACGCCTGCGACTCATCGAAGTCATGGTAATCGTTGACGCCACAGCATCCAAAGTTGCCCATCAGCTGGTTCCACATCAATGAGGTCGCATCCATATTCTCGCTCATCGTATAGCTTGTGATGGTTGTCTGCAAGAATTTTTTGCTCTCGTTGCGCACCTTGTCCTTGTAGAAGACGGCCAAACCGCCGGCAACAATCTCAGCCACCAGCAACAGTATGAGCAAGGTGCCATACTGCAAAAATAGAGACAAGAGACAGAGAGAATGTGTGAGTGAGAGAGAGAGAGAGAGAGACAGAGAGAAGAACATGAGCACATTGTGCATACGCCCCAGTTGCCGTTTGACCCAATTCACATTTACTTATGTAGCCCCGGCTCGAGCATTACATAAAAATCTATGCGTTTGACCCTGAGCTAAATGTGCAGGGTGCGTTAGAGTGGTGAGTTTGAGCCCACACACAGTAACAGTAACAACACACACACACACATACACGCTCCAAGAGAGCACTGCAGACCATGGTGTCAATCTCAAATGCTGAAGGTCATTTTGAAATGCTGCTTGCATGTTTTATAAGCTCTGCTGGTGTTGTTGCTGTTTGTTGTTGTCGCGATGCGTTGGCCTGATAGAGTCGAGTGTTGTTAACTGCTGGCCAGGGTTGCCAAGTGCCGTTGAGATAGCAGCTAGCGGGATTTTTGGCATTTTTTGTTTCATTATAGAAGTTGAACCTTTATCGCTATTTTGTATAACCTTATGGTGGGTATTTTTATTTTATTTTCAGATTTACAACGTCTTAAAGGAAACGTCTCTGATAAAGTAGTTCAAACTTCAAACTCCTGCTTTTTTTTTGTTTTTAATTAAATGAAATATATGGAAGTAAGACTAACTTAAGCATAAGTGTTAAGGCGTTAATCAGAAAATGTTGTTTCTTAATTGAAATGTAGTACAAGTCGCGAGCTCAACCCGTGATCAAAACCGTATTAATCCAGTTTTGAAAAATAGCCGCTAAACTAGCTTTTTTTTTGGGCGGTATAAAAGTGGCCAACCCTGATGCTGGCTGTTCCGCCTGGCAGCATTTTGATCACACTACCTGCATGTGTGCGTTAAGTGCCTAGCAGCAAATGTATCTATCAGATACACACATGAGAAGCAGTGGAAATGAATTGCCTTCTGATTAGAATGGTCCAAAACTCGGCAATCAGCTTAAATCGCATTTGCCCATTGTCTTCAGTGCTGCAGCGCATCGCTGGCCATTTATTGTTGGTCGATTTGAAAGCGTTTTGTTTTTTATTTATGTCTCGCAGCATTTAAGCAGCGCGAGACCCAGTGAACTTGCCTATTGGTAAATAATTGGCGCACTCTCAAAAAATAGCCAATGCTAAAGACACTTTGGCAATGCTAACCGTTGGCCTTGAGCACAAGTATTACCAAATTGTGTGTGCCCTTGCTTCATTTACTGCAAATTGTGCTTGAATTTGTGCATACAGATTTTGATGGTGTCTGACTTACTTACTTACTTTCCGCCCCCGAGGGCAAATATCGCGAATTGTTACACAAAAGACGATTGTGATAAAGAGCCACAATAATTAATGTAGTAGTAGCTGGTTGCACCTGTTTGGCGTTGCAATTAAATTGACCAAGCCCACAAAGACTTGGGCTCGCATATATAAATAGCGTAGGAAATGCGATAAACTGTTCATTAATTGCCCACACAGAGCACAATCATAGAAATTTCTTTTTAAGGTTTGGCCCGATATATATATGTATATATGCGCAGGTCGGGCAAAATTATTATTCCAAGCACAGCAGATCAAGTGCAGAGAGACCCAAAAGTGAAGGGCTTGTCACGGGCACCTCACGACACTTGATAATGTGTCGAAACACGTTCCAACAAACCGAGCTCATGGCAATGCCAGACATGAGATCAAGAAAATGCCTACAACATGTGTACCCCATCGCAACTAGTTGCAACTTTCTCTTTGGCTCATCGAAGGTTTGCAACTGATTTTCCAACGCCAAAGTCAAAGTCACAACAACAACAGCAACACAATGAAAAAAGTGTTTGTCAAGATGAAATCGTAAATATGCAAAACAAACGACAGCAACTGCAACAATAACAATAAAAAACTCTTGTCGATAAGCGTGCAATGAATATTTTTGTGCCCCCCCCGCGGCATCATTGAAAGACGCAATTACATTTTCGACCGATGATGCAACAACTTAATAAATATTATTGGGCAACAGCAGATGTCTTCTTTGTGTATCTGTAAGTTGTAAGTTCAATGTAATTGTATATCGGACACTTACCGTCGATAGCAGGCAGCGAGATTCACGCATTGCGCCCAAGTAACCCAAGAGGCTCAAGAAGAACATGACGGCTCCGATGACGATCAGAGCGTAGGCCATTTGCTCTATGACCTGCGGCTGTGTAAAATGCTACAAAACGAGATAAACAAGCAGAGAACTGAATAATGTGTGTGTGTCTGGCAATTGATGGAATTTATGTAAATGCATGGAAATATCTTCGATACACTGCGTATGCGTAATTTATAAAGTAATTAACCTTTCGACTGTCGCAACTTTCGCAACATTTGTAATTAAATTAAGTATATATGAGAGAGGAAGAGAGAGGATGGGAAGATGTCTTAATTGACAGCATCTCGGCATGACAGGCTCAAGTAGTAAGCACTCTAAAAGCTGACAACTGCGTGTGGGCTTAAGCAAAATAATGAAAAAAAAAAACAATATAAATATGAAGAGAAATTCAATTTCAGGGAACCGAAAGTTGCATGCTATTTGTTTGCATGTTGAAGTTCAATGACCAAGCACAAATAACAGAGAATAAAAAATTCAAATATGTTGACTCAATTAGCCTAGTGCCTGTGCATACCCTGTAATTACTCATTACCCACAGCGTGCAGTTAGATGACATGCACTTTGCCTGCACCAAATTTGTTTTCCAAAACCATTTTCAGCAGTGTGTCAAAGAGGGAGGAGGCAGGCAGGCAGGCAGACAGACAGCATTGAAATCGTAGTTGCCACAGGACATGCAACTGCAGGAATGGAATTTGCCATGCTGAATATTTTGCTGACATTAGTGAATACTATTATTATTCGCATTAAGTTGATTAAAAGCTTCAAATAGATTATGAGCGTCAATTATTTTGCGAAAAGCTTTTGCCTAACTAATCCCCAATAATGTTGTGGTATTTTCATTCTAAATTACGGTTCCCAGTTTAATAATGAGCATGCCAACCAATCTGATTGAAGGTTGTTTTTTACTCTATACTTTTGTAACAATTAGACATGGAACTAAAAAACTAGAAAACAAACCATTATCGCCCTAGTTGAGAAATTCAAGAGCAAAATTTAGCATTGTAACTTTACTAGAGCTATAGGCTACTGAAATTAGACCACTCTAAACTATAGAACTTGACTTGATTCTAATTATTCGACACTTTAATAACTGACAACTCCCAAATGTATTGCAAGCAGTATTGGTTTTTTGGGTGAAATCTTCGAAGAGTCTCAAATAAAGTTAGTAAATTCGATTACAATATTTTGATTGGTTTTCTAGATCACTCAAAATGAAAGTCTTCAACTTGTTCCTATTGACATATTCTACGGCACTTTAATAACCAACAACTCAAGTCCCAGGTCTATTATAAGTAATATTAGATTTACTTTGTGCTTTGGGGTTGATTTTCGTAGAGGCTCAAATAAAAGTGATAAATTGGTTAACAATACTTTGATTGGCTTTATTAGCGGGAACTCTTCACTTCACTGGGGTTATTGGGGTGGTTTTCTGGCTCCCCGAGACTTTCACGTGGAGGGATTCGATATGCAGACACTTACCTCAACGCGCTCGCTCTCGACAAGCTTGAGCAGAGCAATAAGCGAGTGCTTGTCCACAGCTAGCCATAGTCCAACTCCGAATATAATTGTGCCTAGCACCTGCAACATAGAAAAAACAAGCAGGAGAAATAACCCTCAGTTAGCTGGGCATGCAAATCATAAGCGTTAAACATAGAAAAAAAAAAACGAAAAACACAACTTCGCACGACGTTGTGTGCTTATGTTGCTCGGACATGTTGATTGCATTTGATGTTGATGATTATGAAGATAAGCAAACCGACAACAACAACAACAACAACAACATCAACAGTAACAATTACAGCAACAACAGCAACAACATCTATGATGGCTGTGAAGTCAATGAACCGCCATAAATGCAAAAACTGCGCATGCGCAGAGATTTGCTTGATTGACTGCAGCCGCAGATTGTATTTGTTGCAGTTGTTGTTGTTGCTTTTGTTGTTGTTTCTGCCGCGCCTACCCATCGCACACAGTTTATAATGCAGCTTAATCCAGACAAAAAAAAAACAAAATTAAAATAAAAAATTTGTAAAACAACCATTTTACCTGGGGAATATCTTCAACGATTTTGTATACTTAAAAAAAACCGTTTTCCCTGGGCAATATTATGAAAGTTTTTCTATCAATTTTTTTAGTACAAAACAAACAAAAAAATAAATATAAAAAAACAATTGTTTCCGATGGAATATAATACTAAAGTTTCTCCATACTTTTTCTTAAATAAAAAGATTATTAATTAAGTTTGAAAAGCATTTGTTTCCAATCGGAAATAATGTTAAAGTTTCTCTTTAAAACAACAGAAAAAAGTGTAAAACAACCTGGGAAATATTATAAAATGTTATCTCTAAATTTGTTCAAGTCTCTTCACTTAAGTGAATTATTATATAATACTTAGAATTGTGTATACTTACAAAAAATATGAAGTTTAGTATGCAAAGCAAATACTTTGCACACCAGACACCACAGTCAAAGACCATTTTCGATGTTTTCGAAATTTTGCGGCTGTTTTGAAGAACTTGTGCTGCAATTAGAAGACGGAAGAAAATATTCAGTTAAATTAACACAGAAAATACGTGCAATGTGTAATTTCTTATTTAATTAAAATTGCTGCAAATTTGTTCAAGTGGCACAGAGGAAAGTGTCAACAATTGCTCAAAATGCTAACCAAAAGAACCAAAACAAGGGAAATATGTTTTTACTTCATACACGTGTGTGTGTGTGCGAGTGTGTGTGCGTGTTTGGTTGTGACAACTTCATTTGTTATCAGCTTGCATGTGGTACGTGTCCGTGGCTAATAAATTATCATGTGAAGCAAGCGTTGAAAATTAGTAGATGACTTAAACAGGAAAAAGAAAATGATGTGCAAATGGCAACGTTGGAATACACTTTAAAAGTGTGCTTCAAATATAACTAGAAGTCAGTTTATACCCTTTCTACTTAAAGCACTTTATCTAAATAATAGACATGTATTATTTTCACTCAGTTGCAAGAAATGTTTTCAGTTGCTTTGTTCAAAACTTTGCTCACTAATTGCCAATTAGTGTTCTTTATTTAGGCATAAGTATAAGTAGTTGACGCCGCATGACAATTTCATTATGCTCTTTGTCCGCTCTTGTGTTTCAGCAGTTGTTTCTTTGTAATTTTAACAAATTTAACTACGTTAATTAAATACTCATTCAGTCAATCTCGGCTTAAAGCTCGAGCTGTGACATTCTCGTAAAGCAAATGAACTTTCTCACTAAGAGCAGCAACTAAATGTGATTCTGGTTTTACTGCCCCTTACAGACTCGCTCTCTCTCTCTCTCTATCTCCCTTTCTCTCTCCCTCTCTTTCTATATATCGCTTAATCTTCTCTCTCTATCTGTAAGTCGTTTTGGACACGCCTTTCTGCTCGGAGGCACTTTTCTTTTCAACAGCCAGCAATGAAAGCATGTTTTCTATACCCTATCCCACTGATTGGGCACATTTTGATTAACATTCTGTTCGTAACTATTTTTATAAATTCATGTTCAGTTTCACTTTTAATTGGCATACCAAGAATTAAGTTTGTGAGCATATTTATAGATTTGGAGGCACACCATAAAAACCAGTTTTTACAAAGTAAACGTTTTTACAGGGCATTTGTTGAGCTCGTGCCAAAAAAACCAAGCTCAGATAGTGCCATAAACATGTTTTTAGTTCTTTTGGCCCGTTTTATGCATACGTTTATGTTGTTGAGATACACGAATTAGCAATATCATGAAATCGGCAGCATTAAACCTTTTCGATGATGCGTAAAGTTGACGACTGCAGCTGCTGCTTGCATATAAATATTCCTGCACAGATTTTTGACCCATTTTCATGAAATGGTCATAGCATAAGCGTGTAGTGTGAGTGCTGCTGTATGTGTGTGTGTGTGTGTGTATCTGTGTGTGTTGCACACAAACAATGTCACGAGCCATTGATGCTAGAAAAGTAGAACAGTTGGCGGCTCTCTGAGGTTGCTGTTGGATGTTGCTGCTGCTGCGATGCTGTTTCTATTTCTGTTGTTGCCAACTGCTGGCAAACATTTTGCCTGGCCAACTTTGGCTGCTTAAGAGCCTACTTCGCTTCTTCTTCATTATGAAGTTTTTGCCAAAATGTACACGCACACACACACACACACACACACATTTACAGTTAGTAATCCTATTCAAAGGGTGAGTGCAGGTACTGTAATGCGAAATGCTTTAGGGCTTATGCTGACATACATACACATATATATATATATATAGAGGCCCTGATTTCTGGCCAACAACCCCGACCCGCACACTCGAAGGCAATTTTGAGCCCCAGCGGAAAATGAGAAAACGTTAGCAGTGGAAACAGCCAAGTTTTAATTGCTTTTTCCATTGTTTTGCACAGTTTAGCGTTGAGTGATAAGCAAACTTGTCTCCATTTCAGATTCATGCTTAATTCGTGAATTTCATGTTGATTTGCATGGCAACAAAAGGCGTATGGAAAAGTTGCCTAATTGACTTCCAGCTCAAATCTATCAGCTATCATAACCACACATCCACACACAGCCTCAACGCAATCTGTGCGATAATAGTTTTAATTACAGTACCGCATCGCTTTCAAGCACACTCAAGCCCTCAAAGGGACGTCGGCCTGACATATGCCATGGCAAATGCACAGATTATCATTAGTAATCACACACACACACACACTACATCACACACATGTGTGTGTCATATATATATATATAGTATTCTAATTAGTTTCAAGTGGCACATAGAACATATAAGCACATTTCCCTAGCTGCTCATCATCAAGAAGCCCAGGCAAGTCAGCAGTATCATCAGCATCAGCATTTGCATCAGCTTCAGCATGAGCATATCCATGAATTCACAACTCAAACACAAACTTTTCATATATATAGTATATATATATATATATGTATATATATGCTTGCTTAGTTTGCATGCAAACTCAAATATCAAATGGAGTACAGTTTTAACTGTGCGCCTCCAAAGTCTAATTAAGGCAAATTTTTGCGCATTTTCAACCCAGTTAGTTGATAACTGTGAACGCAATCTATCTGCCAACAACTATATATATATACATATATAGAGTATATAATTGATATGTGAAACTCTATATACTCTATGGAGTACGAGTATCAACAATTCGATAAAATCATACATGCAATTACAAAGGAAAAAAATAAATGAATTGCAAATTTTTGGAATGTGGTTAGCAACTATTGTTGAGCTATTTGTTTATTATACATATACATATACATATACATATACATATGTGGCCAATTAAGTGTTTGCCTGTAATTTTATTATTATTTTTGCTTGTTGTTTTTAAGGTTTTTACCATAGAAAGTTGCCCGTGGATACAATGCACATTTTGGCGGTTCCGAGAGTGATTAAAATTTCTATTACAATGATGCGGCAAAAGGAAATGCGAGCGACAGATTGAGAGACGGAGACTGAGACGGAGACTGAGACGGAGACTGATACCAGAGATTAATATACTAAGACTTGAGACTTGAGATTGTTGGTAATTTAGTTGTAGCTTTAGGTTTAGCTTTGTTGCTGCAAAATGGGTTAAAGAAAGTCGTAACTTGTATTAATTAAAAGGCAAAAGTTGAAAGGCAAAAAGGTTTACTGCAAACTTGTCCAAAACCTTCTTCTACAAGTTTTAAAGCCGACTTTTTGTTTGTTGGTGTTGTTGTTGTTGTTGGCCATAAAATGGTGTGCAAGTTGTGCCCCTCTGACAATTGCCATAAATGATTTCTTTTAGTTGGTTTCGTTTTGTACTTGTTCTTAATTTCGTTCTCCCCAGCCACACTATGCCACAGTTGTTGCAACATTGGCAGAGGGAGTTGGCGAGGGGCAGGCGGGAAGCACTTGTCACGTTTGCTTGCCAAGAATTTAGAAATTGTATTTATTGGCAATGCTTTCTATTTTCGAAAAACCTCAACTTCAACTTCGGCTTGTGGCTGCTGTTGGCGCGGTTAAAAAAGCAATAATAGTAAAAAGTCATGCTTGAAACCAAAAGTGCTACTTTTGCTGCTGCTATATATATATATATATGTATATAATCATCTTTCTCATGCTGCGGGATGATACTCTTTTTATGTCTTCTCGTTTCTTTTTTGTAGCTTTATGTAGCATTCGGTGTCTTGCGCCTGCCAATTAAATAGTTTACTTGATAATAAGACTTAATTGGGTCAACATTGGGGGTCTCTATGCATGCCACAGACACAGAGGTAGTTGCTAAAGATATATCCACAGTTAAATGCAGGTGGGTGGCTCATAATTTACCCAATTGTTGCTACACCAACAAAATGACCCATAAAAAGAAAATTTCATCTTTTGAGTTGAGAGTTGCAGTCATGTGGGAACTGGCAACTTTATAATTGACTTAAAAGAAAGGCAGCAAGGCACCATTAAAAGAAGCTGTCATCCGCTTAGATCTGCACAAACTATATGCAAAGTTGAGCAGACAGAACGAGGCAAGAAAATGCAGGCAGGCAAATCTTTAACAGCACACACATAAATCCCTTACAAGTTATCTCTATTTATATATATATATATATATATATGCTGCACAAGACTAACTTACTTTTAAACATAATCTTATTTTGTTCTTTATCATTGAATCAATATTGGCTTTGAGGCATTTTTGGGTTATCGACATTTTGCCTAAAGTTGACAAAAATATCACAGTGCCTCACACTGCAAATGAGCCTTTTCTGTCTTGCAAAAATATTTGTTTTAATATGCCAAAGTTGAAAACCTTAAATTTATAGCCAATTGTGTGTCCCCCTCTCTCTCTCTCTTTTCTCTCCGGGTGCTGTTGCTGTTGCAAGAATACCCAATTAAAAGCCGGCTTTAAGCTCAAACCTATCAAACTGGTATTAAACTCATTTAATTTGGGCGACATATAGCGCAACAGAATTGTTGCTGTTTTTGTTTCTTTTATAATTTGTTCGGCGCACGAGCCACACAATCAATTTATTTATAAATTTTTGCTTAATTAATGCAAATGCAAAACAGGCTGGCAAAAATAAAACAAGAAATGTTGAAAAAACGAAGTTTGTTTACGTTGCGCCTCGTTAACTAATTTGCATAAATGCACATATTTATTTTACTCAAGGGTAGAGGGTATTTAAATTATATTTTCACATTTGCAGCGCATTGGATGGAGACGTCTCCTACCTCATATTGTTTATATATCCATGATCAGCATCAATAGCCAAGTCGATGTAGCCATGTTCACCTTTTCATCAGACTGAGCTTGAAGTCTTAGTTAGCTAATTTGGATGCGGCTTAGCTGCTGTTTAGAAGTGTATTTATTCTTCGGTGCTTAAGGCAAACCTTCTTTCCTTATTTTAACTATATTTACATATTTTCAGAGACCACAAAAAGGACGGCTTTTAGCAGCTGACTTAATTTACATGAAATTTCCGCAATTGTAAGTCAACCATTGTTAAAATCAAATGTTTATTTTTTTTTAATTTTTTTTTTTTTTTTTTGCGCTTGTCATTCAACATTTATGCAGTCGACAAAGTATTGTTTGTAGTGGTTGTTAGTTGTTGTATAACACTTGGCTGGAGCCAAGTTAATTGACGTAATTGGAGGTGCTCCGGTACGAGTTAGCATCTAAAGGTCTTTGCACCTCAAGGCGTCTTTTGTTTGTCTGACTGTCCGTCTGTTTGTCTGTTTGGATCAGTTTTTAGGTCAATGGTCGAGGCTCACGAAATGTTTGCGCCGTTTGTCATATGAATCTGCTGTAGCCTTAGCAGAGTTGAAGGCAGGCAAATTTAGCACCTGTCATTTGTCGGTGGTGCTCTGGACCATGGCATGTGCCCAAAACAGCGTTGGCGACACCGCCCCAACTATGTTGTGAGAGCAGGCGTACAATTTGGCAGACGTACAGACAGACAGACAGACCGACGAATATAGGAGCTGAACTGGTAGCCAGCAAGTCAGGTTTGGCAATCAGTTGCGGCAGTAAAAGACACAGACAATTTGGGCTGTTTAGCAACGCTGTGTGAGATTTTTTCGTATTATTTTATTTGTGAGTAGTTTTCTGATTTTTGTGTTAGGGGTATTCTTGCAAATGTATGTAAATACCAGTTTTGCATATGATTTATATAAGTCTACCTCAAATCCTGCTCAATCGTAGAGCATAATGAACATTTGATTCGATTGTTTGCCGAAAATTAAGTTCTGCCATTTTGATTGAGCTGCGTACTCAACTCAAATTTTTATATGTATTTATATATATATTTATATATATATGATATATAAGAATGCGTGGAGCACAATCAGATTGTTCAAGAACGTCAAGAAGTTTACTTTAAACGCCAACACCACAGCCATTGACCCAATTTACAAAATAAAATATTAAAACCATTTCTTCATTATTATTAATATTTTGTATTTAAATATTATCTGAATATACTTTTAATGTTTTAAAATATTTGTACTTGTGCTAACTTTTAATTATAATTTTGTTTTATTTCCGTTTTTATTTTCTTTTTTATTATTTATTTTGTTTGTTTGCTTGAAAAGTGAAACTCTCAGAACTTGACCAATTTTCAGTTGTGGTTTTATTATTGCTCATTGCTCATTGCTCTAGTTATGTAGACATTTCTGGTTCTGGTTATGCTTGTTGTTGTCACTATTGTTGATGTTGTTGTTCAACGAGTTATGTTGTCTGTCTGTCATATACACCGTTGACATACTTGCATACATTTATTTTACTTACTACAACATGATAAAGAATGCTTATGTCAGTATCATCATTCAGCTGCGCCACTGAACACTTTTTGTGGTTCTGCCTCATTTTTCACTTTTCATCAATAAAAATGAGCCTCATTAAATTGTCTTTGCAGCATGACGAGGGAAGCAGGTGAATGAATGATCATCTTGGACAAGTGCCAAAATACGTTCAACTACAATATGTGGGAAATCTTTCTAGGGTTGACAAGTTATGTTATGGCTTCCGAAAGTTTTGAAACAGGAATCGAATTAGTAACTGTAAATATTTATAATAAGAGCACTGATTAAGTTTTGACCGTTCTCTAACAGCACTTTTTGGGAGTACAATTTGAATATGAAAATCGAGTTACAATCGCATTTTAAACTTTGAATGTAGTATTACTTTAGAGGTCAAAACACGGTGAAAAACCTTGGCTTTTGAAAATCTGATGAAATTTGACAAAGTTAAGGCTATCGAAAGTTTTAACCTGCCCCTTCATTTTAACATGGATTTGGAGCGAAAATCCCGTTTTTAACTTTAAATTATGTCATTTTCAAGAGAACAAACCATTATCAAACATTTTGACAATCCGTTCGGTGGTAAGGGTATTACCAAAGTGCTCATTGTCGCATTTAAATTTAGAGTTGAGAGTATGCTTAGTGCAACCCTATACGCTGACTTAAAAGCACTTAAATCTTGTCAAACACCTAGCTTGATTAAATGAGCAACAAACACACAATTTAATTAAGTGCACTAAAGTAGTGGGTACTCAAAGCGCACTGATCTGACCCACAAGCAATTGTGTCTGAGCTTTATGTGTAAATAACACGTTCGCCTCGCGACTGGCAATTACCGAAAAAGAAGAGAGCAGAGCAGGAGGCAGCAGCAGCAGCAACAACAACAACAACGCCCGCTGCCACTTCAATTCATAACAGATGCAAATAAATTTCCATTAAAGTTGCTAGCGGAGCCCGCCCCTTTTTTCCCGCCCTCGTAACTTGATTGGAGGGCGTCAGTTACATAGCCAGAGCCAGAGACAGATAGATCTCCTAAGCCCATAGGCGCAAAAGGTGCCCACACGACGAACATTTTAGATAATTTACATATTGAGTCATGCGGCAGCAACAACAATAATGACACTTAGTTACAACAACAACTGGAAACAAAAACAAAGCTGCTGCACTCAAATTGTGCCATGAAAATATTCACACATTAATTTCTCTCTATATATAAGTATGTCTGGCACATCATTTCATATTTCTCTCTCTGGCTGACTTGTATTGCATGTGACTAAATGTATCTGACAGATACATAGCTGTGACACTCAGTTTGTTGGCTGGTTGCACTTGCAACTGGATAGGCCTCTGGTTGTGTGCTGCTGCTGAAGCTGCTGCTGATTTTGTAATGCACGCTTATTATTTAACTTTCTTTTAAAAAATGAACTTTTTTGAGAGTTGAATTCGAGCAGAGTTGGCCAGGGGCGGAGTTCAATGCGCTTAGCTTTTCCTTTATTTTTGCCATCATCAACTTTCACATTTGGCGTGAGTGTAAAATCAACCTTTGGCACTTCCTTCTCCAGTCGCATTACACGATGTAATATATACATACATACATACATACATACATATATATATGTATATATGTATATGTGTCATTATCAAATTTCCACATATGCGTATCAATTGCCATTAAAAAGAATTCGATTTCGCTTGTTGGCCAATTAAGTTGGGCAACTGTGCAGAGCCGCCTGGGAAATGCAATTTGAAAAGCAGCTAAATCGTAGACGTAACTGCAAGCTATGTGTATCTATAGATACTACAACACTAGACGCACCCAATCAAAGCCCGGTTGCAGCAGCAAAAAAGAGCATGAATGACGTTGCACGCAGTTGTTTCTGCTGTTGCTGCAACGAGCATGAAATATTGCCTGGCGTTGGCACACACACACACAGTTAGTGCGGTAAGTGTAAATGTAGATCTGTGCAAATTTATGTGGGAGTTTCATTTTGGTAGGAAAAAGCACCCCAGTTTGGCAGCTGCGTGCAAAAACTTCACTAATAATAGCCAACCAACGAAGCTAACATTTCCTGTAAACTCTCCCTGGGAATGAGAATGTTCGCATTGCCTTTAGATCTCCTCAAGATAACTTTTCTTTTACTAAGTTCTATGTGCGTTAGAGTTTTGCTCGCAGTTGGAGTTGGAGTTGAATAAACTCCTTAACAAATGTTGGGAAGAGTCAAGAAAAATAAATGCGGCAGTTGTTAAATTTGACGCTATCGCCTGCTGCGCACCTGTGAGACAAACAACTTTTTGCAGCCACTGTCGCTCATTGCATCAGCGTGCAAATATGCAGCTGGCAAATGAGGCAAACAAAAAGTACAAACAAGAAGGCAAACAAAAAATAAACAACATGCAAACGAAACTACTTAAAATGCATTGGAAAACTTGCTCGTGGGCCACACATGCGCTGTGGCCAAATACAAATAAGGTTTAAATGTTAAATGATGTGTCCAACCATACTTTAATTTTAGTTTTTTCCTTTTTAGGTTGGGTGTTAATCGCTTATTTCAACAATCAGCAGTCGCGTCCCCAAAATACAAAAAAAAAGCCAAATTAATATGCATTGTTGCAGTCGCTTATTGCCATGCATATGTGGACTTTCACTTTTTGTTTTCATTTTCAAAGCAATAATAAACACAGAAACAGACAAAAAAAAGAAAATAAAATACTTATAATTTATGCCCATGCTTAACAAGTATTTGACGATTGCGCCAAGGTGCCATGAAATGTGGCTGAAAACACTATCGAATCCAATTCGGCTCTTTTACATTCATTTCAATTACAACTACGATTTTTTTCATTGTACAACAAATTAATACATTTCCAGTTGATGCTTCCGAATTTGGTGGGTGTGCGTGTGTGTGCTTGTGTGTGTGTGTGATTAAAGCTGGTTGTGTGTCTGAAATCCCACTTAATTGCTGCCTCTTTTCGCCGTTTGCTCTACGCCAAAGTCTTAAGCGCTCAATTGAGCCCTCGAGTGGTCGGGGAAGGGGTTTGTGGGGATGGAGCTTAAGCATAACAACATAACTAAGCAATCAAAGTTACACACTTTCGATTGCACAATCATAACTCGTAGGGTTTTTTTCGTTAATATTTTTATTGTCCGCTGTGCGACTTCCTGTTTAAGGTATTTTCAGTTACAAATAGTTGGTGGTTTGATTCATTAATCACGTGTGTAGAAAAAAAGGGGCAGTAAACGATGACTGAAACAGTTACACACACAAATATGTACACACAAAAGGCACCTGCTGATCTTGTGAAATGACCCGAAGAAAATTGCTCTAAAATATTTTCTGGTTTTGTTTTTTTTTGTTTGGTTTTGAGCAATTTGGCCACAGGGCATTATGTGTTTAAATGGACAGATTATGATCTGTGTTTCGAGGAAGCTTAAACTATTTATCCAATTAGATTGCCTCAGGTGAAAACAGGAAAAGCTTTTGGATTATCAAAGTGATTTATATTGAAGAAAAGTGAAAATAAAAGTTGATATTGAACAAAGCACTGGCTTCGGTTAGTAACAGGTTTTCAGTTACATAGATTAAAAATGGCGGAGGATGCTGAGTGCAGATTCTGTTTTGAGGATAAAAAATAAAAATATTAGTAATAATATTAATAATAAAAATCGCTTGCATATTTTCAACCCTATCTACACTTTCTACCAGTGTAAAATGTGAGTATAACAAGTTAACAACGCTTAATTAAGTTAAGCTGAAAACAATAGAAATACTCCGTTTGAAAAACTGCTAAGTTAGGGACTTAGTATTGCATTGCATTGACAATCTACAGCCAATCGATTTGAAACGAATCGAATGGAACTCAAGTTGCACAGCCACAAGCGACAGGCAGACAGCAAAAGCGACTTTGTCTTTGACTTGACAGACTTAAAACTGGCGATTAAAGCAGATCTGAAGCCCGAGGGGCACATTGAAAACGGTCAGCGCGAAGCAGCTGAAACAATTGCAGCAAATCAGAAGTAAAAGACACCAACCGAGTCTGCAACGTATTCGATTTCCGCTAGAGATAGAGATGGAGAGAGAGAGAGAGAGAGAGAGAGCAGAGAATCTAATGGATTCGCATTGTGGCTATTTCCAATGAAAAATGTTGCCAATGATTTGTGCGCAATTAAGAAAAAAAGGAAGGGAAGTTAGGTAACTGTGAGAACGCCAAACTCACACACACGCACACACACAGTGGCAAATTGTGTGTAAGTTTATACGCAGACAGTGGCTTTATTTTAATTACTGATCAAGTGCAGTGAACTTGGGGCACATTTCAATTGGTGGCTAACGTGAAACTTTAGACGGCCTGTGAGAAATTGCAGATGAGTTAGGTGTGTGTGGAGTGTGAGTGTGAAAGTCCAGACCCGTAGATAATGTTGGCCAAGTTCGAATTACCATAAGATATGCATAAGCAATGCAACAACAGACGCAGCTCGACTGAGATTCAATTTACAGATAGTCAGCCCAACAAGACTCGCTCACCTTGGCGTCGTAATATTTATGCTTTATTTCAGTTTTATTAATGCTCAGTGGCCATTGTTTAAATAGCCAACAACAAGTTAAATGCGAGACGTGGTCAAGTTTTAGTTTGGTTTTCGGTTTTGCGGGCCACTCAAAGAAGTTTATCAAATTACGTTAACGCATATTTAACTTTTTAAGTGGGTCAACAGCACTGTCGCCAACTTGGCTGACTTTTGGCCAAATTCGTGTTGATTTTTTGGATGTGTTTGCAATCGCTGATTTGAGTCAAACAATTTCACGCTTGCAAGCGCATCTTTGGCGTCCGTTTTGACTTCCTTTCGATTCGATCTGGTTTTTTTTGGCTTTAATGCCTTTTTGCTGACTAATTGAATTATGTTCCACATTTTTTTTTTAGTCTTAAAGCTTCATGCTTGATGTGTTCCTTGCAACAGTTACTCAACTTAAACTTACTTTTGCCTTATGCGGATATTTAGTAATTGCTCATTATTGCCACAATTTTACTGCACTTTTCCATTTGGATTACAAACGTTTTTCAATTGGCTATTAAATTGCCATATGTATTGTCCATCAATATAGAAATGTTTATTGGCCAGCTGTTCATGTCTACTTTTAACTTAAGTCTATTAAACACTTCTTTATTTTAAGTCCAATCTGCTTTAAGCAACTTTATTTTATTTTATATTCTTTGTCTAGATTTGTCTTTTTAATTAAATATACTTTAGCTTACCATACCGTTTAGAAGCCACTCTTTAAAGGGTATGCAAATCAAAGCATAATCTAAATTTGTTTTGAAATCAATTTAACTGCAGTTAACTTTTTTAATTGCAAGTGGAGCAAAAAGTAAAACTATAAAAAATCAGCACAAATTCAAAGAGAAACAAAAAATAAAAAGAAAAAGAATTTGTCGATTCTCGCTTTTTTTTGCCCCCCTCTTTTCAATAAACAATTTGAATTCGCTTTAATGAATTTTCCTGTTTGATAAACTCGTTCGGCAGCAGCAGCAGCAGCTAGCAATGGGTGTTGGGGAGGGGTTAGAGAGGGGGGGACTTCGATTCCCAAAGCCGTGTTTTCAAGATCAAAAAGCGAATGGCAGCAGAAGTGCGTAAAACGAAACGACAAGAAATTGCAAGAAGGAACGCAGAAAACACAGAACTGCAAATCGTCTGCAGAAATATGTTTGCTAAACCTTTCACTGCAAAAAACACGAAACACACAAAAACAGAGAGTTGGAGAACAGAAATAAAGGTAAAACATGTGATGACCGCGAAGAAATGACGTGCAAATGACAATTGAAAAGTAGCACAAGATGCAACGGTAAAAACGGTAAAAAGGAGAAAGGAAAGAGACGGCAGGCAAAGCAGTAGGAGTAGGGGAGACAAAAAAACAGCATCAGCAATCAGCAAGAGGAGAAGGCAACGACGCAAAAGCCTGTGCGTAAATCCACCACTCAGTCAGTATTGGGGTTGGGCTTTTTTTGTGGTGGATGGGTGACCAAAGGGCGTGGGTCGGGATGTGTATCTCGGTGGCTGCTGAGCGCATAACAGTAGCTAGCAGAGCAAGCTCTCTTCTGCTCATACACATACACACAAACACACACATAAATATTACAACTAAAAGTCAAGCTTACCTGTGAAGTTTTTTTTTTTGGCACGCGTTTAGCGAGCGAGCTTATTGAATATTTATGAAGGATGCGAAAAGCGTTGAAGCCTTTTTGATGTTGAAGCTGCAATGATTTTTTAGGGAAATTTTTAGAGTATTTTTATTTAGCTGCTTTTATTTAATTTGACTTGTTTTATTTCTTGCATTTTGTGTAGACAGCTGAGACATTTAAAGTTGTGCTTAAAAATTCAAGTTTGTTGTGATGAATAAACAATTAAATATTTATCTTAAGTTAACAATTCATTTTAATTAATGATTTGAGTAAAGTTGAGTTTTGTTGTTCTTTTTAGGCGCTGGGCTTATCATAGTGCAAGGGCTCTGTTTTGATTGAGCGCGCGCAAAAAATTATACACAAAAATCCGAAGCACACACACACAAATATAGACATGTACATATATGCGCACCCAGAAGAGACGCACCGAAAGCTTGGTCGAGACGAATGCTGGAGGCTGAGAGAGGACAGTAGAGAAGAGGTGAAGAGCAGCCTCTGTAGCAGTAGCCAACTCCCGCTTGAGCGATTCCAGGCACACGCACACACACACACCGAAACCGACCACGACAACTTCAACGAGTGTCAGCAGCAGCAATAACAATTCCGACCACGACAACAACAAACGACGGCTGCAAACTGCGACGCTTGCTTTCAATAAAAATCCAGCTCAGATCTGAATTTAACGGAGAGAGCGTCTCAAACGGTGTCGACTGTTTGGCCCGTGCACACGAACTGAAACTGTTGGTACCCAACATCAGTGCTCAAGAGCTGGAGCTCAAAAGCTTAAACTCACAGAGCTGACAACATGGGCTTAGTCAATGATTTGTCAAAGAGGGACTGCTTATGCATGGCATAATAATGGAATCGAAATACTAAAACACTTAATTTCTTCTGTGAGACTACCTTTCAACCGCAATAATATATGTAAAATAACATATCTATTTTATTACTGCTATATGTATAAATATTACATTTTCTTATGCTTCCCAATACAAATGTGTACGCCACTGGCTGGCTGCATAAATACATACACACAGATCCACATGCATAAAAATAGCAGGTTGGGCCAGCTGAAAGCTTTCAGCTCGCGAAACAATAGCAAGCGCGAACAACGATAAAAAGCTTTTATGGTGAGCTCGCGGCTCTGGGTCAAGAGCTTGAAAGTGCAGTTTGTGAGTGGCGGCTGTGGTGAACTTGGCACAGCGTTGCCAGATTGACTGAAATAGTATAACTGATTTTCAACTTCTGATTAGAAGTGTTGAAAGTTACTGAACAACTAATTTACATTGTATTTTTCAGTCAGCCCAGTAACAACAAATAACTGTTTAGTTTTGATAGAATCATGGACGATTGTTTTGCAGGTGCACCACAGGATTTTCTCATCTGCGTAACGGTGCATAAGGCAGCTCAAACGGGTGTCCCTAACGGTGAACTCTATGTAAAAATCTCACTGGACAAAATGATTAGAAATACCAAAACCTATGCGAATTCAGAGAATCCATTTTTCAATGAGGTGCGCTTATATTATATTGTTCTTCAAGTAATTACGATTACTATATGTGATTTATAGTATTTTGTTTTTGAATTTCGATGTACGCTGAGCGAACTGTTGCGCTTGACAGTTCTCTTCGAGCTGAAGAAGTATATGATCTATAAGAGGAACGTGCTCGTCGGGGAGTTGCTGATCGATATGCACAGCGTTTGGGATCAGCCGGGTCACAATTATTTCAAAAGATGGGGTCGCCTGGAGCTGCCCATCGGTGAGCGCCAATTGCCTCAGGAGAGCTCCAGGGAATCGTCTGGGTATCTTCAAATCGATTTGGCCATCGTATCCCAGCACAGCGAGGTGAAGACCCTCAATGAGACCAAAACGGAAACCATCACCAAATGGCCAACGGATCGCGATTTCGATGATATCAACAGGTGGGTTATCTATAATAGTTTCTGAATTTGTGTTTACATCGTATATATCTATAGCAATCTGTTGGAGGATGTGGATGCGGATGCATTGAGCAACATTCGATATTTCATCAGTTTCTATCGAGGACTCTTTGTGAAGAAGAGCAATTACATGATACAAGTTTCCTTCGCTGGCTTTAAGGTATTTTGATTTGACTCTTTTTAAAGATTTATTAAAGATTCAATTCTCATATCTCAAGGGTAAAACGCTTGTGGCGAAGCATACAACGACACCGGTGTGGAACCAGGAGATCAGTTTCGCCTGGGTCTATCCATCGATTGCCCAGCGATTTCTCATCCTCATCATGCAGGAGAGCGTGCAGTGGAAATGCATTGCCGAATATGAGTTATCCTTCGGGGATATTGCATTCAAAGGTTAGTTGGAGCAACAATGATTCCTCATCCATTCAATTAGCATTATTTTCTTTCAGGTAAGCCTGCTTTTGGGCCAACTTATATCCATCTTTACGATCCCACAAGTCCGCTGACTTATGTGGGTCGCATTTTGATGGAAATACGCTCTGAAGCGCTGGCTGCAGGTCAACCCACCCACGTGTTGATCACTCAGGCAACGGTGGCACCCGAGAGCTGGTTGGATGAGTCATTTATGGTGGAATTTCTGCCAATCTTTGGCGATTATATAACCACCAATGCGACCCAATATAAAATGGCGGTTCAACTCGCTGAGAGCACATCGAATGTGGTCGATGGTCCCCTAAAGTCTCCAACGGGCAACTTTCATTCGGGGTTGCAGACGAAATGCTTTCGCCAGGAGACGCCCTTCCATGCCTGTCTATCCCGTGTCAGTTTGCCCGACAATCGCATTAAGTTCGAGGCGGATTTTCATATGATGGATATTGTCAATTATATGGTAAGAGTCAGCTTGAAGTTCAAAGATTAACTAGAGTTTATTTGGCGTTTATTTCAGCACTGCCAGTTGGCCAGCTTGAAGGTATTTCAGCTCAAGTCGACCTCGCACCACAAGCAGCAAGCCAAGATCCTCAAGGCAATTATAAATGGTATATTGAATAAGATCGTGGACAGCATTGCAGTGCATCGATTTGACTGCGACTTGGGCAGCAGATGCACCACTTGGGACACCAATCGACAGCAATATTTGCTGGAATACTTTACCAAACTGACAGACGATCTGCGCACATTACGCAAGAAGATTAGGTCCAGTTACCCGGAGCACTTGGACACCACCATTGTGGATATTGTGAATGAGCTGCAGCGGATAATTGGCACTATTAGTTCGCTGTCCAATCTGCTGCATGCCCAGGACGATTGGCCGGAACTGTTGCTCACCATCAGTGCGGGTGGCAAGCCGGTTGGCATTTGTCGTTTGAATGCGAAACACTTCCTCAACCTGGCCAAACGGGAGGAGAATCAGGCTAGCAATCATTGCTGGCAGGTGCGAAGTTTCCTCTTCAAGAGCAGCAACTGCGTCCACACCTGTGCCAATTGTGGCTGCAATGCGGGCATTGTCCTCGGCTGCATATCGATTGTGTTGGAGCGAGAGCGTCATGAGTTCTTCTCCCGCATATCTGAGGAATGGATTACACCCGAACCACTCGCCTGGCTGCCAAAAATGCCGGATTCCAACTTTCGTTGTCATGTCTATGTGCATCAGGCCAAGGTGCGTCCGGGTGCCAGTAATCGGAGTATCTGCGGTGGACATGTGCGTATCCTGTTCGCTTCTAAGGCTGCGGCGACACACACAACTTCTGCGACTGGCTCGCAACAGTGGGATGCGGTAATTACCATTAATGGTCTGGCGCTGCCCGGCGGCATCAAATGGTATTTGAATAATCCGCCCCTGGTCTCTCTTGAGCTGCACAACTCCGAGGCAGGCGATGCCGTTGGCAGCGGACAAGCGATTGTGAGTGCGATAAGTGCTGCAAATGATTTGGAAAATAGTCGAGAAGAGCGCGAAAATCGATTTAGAGGCAGGAGTCCAATGCAGCAGTTGCAGAGACTGAAGAATGTGTCGCCACCAACACTCAAGTGGGTTGCCATGTCCAAGAGTGGCATCGTTCAGGCCGAGATCCTAATGTCCGTGGAGTTAAAGGAGCTGGCAGACGGCACTTCAAATGAGCAGGCAGAACCTGAACTAACCATAGGCATTCCGGCAGAAATACGACCCAATATGCAAAACTATATGTGAGTAATATAGTTTAAAAAGTGAACTTTATTGTTTGAAATGTACCCATCAGCCTGGAGGTAATCTTTGTGGGTCTGCGAAACTATACAAAGAGTGGCATGGTGACCGCTGGTAAACGACGCGCCAAAGTCATGATGGCCGATTTGGTGCTCTCCAGCGGATTGTCCACGTCGCGTGTGAAGAACAGCATTAACTTTCTGGTGTCCTTTGCCTCCGGAGTGGTGGTACGTAAAAAACTGCAACAGTTTTCAGTAGAAATCCAATTAAACTGCTGCCACAGAACCTACCCGATCAGCAGGAATACTGGCCCGCCATCATTGCCACAGATGTTGTGATCAATAGCTTGCGAAATGAGACAACACTTGGAGCTGCTCTGATACCAGCCAGTCCGAGTTTCCTGCAAACGGATCGGACAAGGACATGCACTTGGAAATCGGGTGAAAGTTCGGGTGCAACATCAACGGTATTTGTGGATCCGGAAGATGAAGCTGCCACTTTGGCGGAAACCGATGAGGACAGGCAACCAGAGCCAGGCAAACTGGAAAGCTGCTGGAAACGGATCAAGATCGCCCTGGGCATAAGAACCGCTGCCTTCGCCAACAAGCAGGCTCTCAAGTATGATGAGCACATAGATTCCAGTGATCTGCAGGCGCACAGCCACTTCACGTGGTGGACCAAGTTTTACAATACGATGTATGTGAACGAACACAGCAAGTCGCATCTGTGGAAACATCGACTGGTCATCTATGCCGGGGAGCTGGAGCAGCAGGCCGAGTTTGGTCACCTGCAGGATTGGGCTGTGCCGGTGCCCCTCGTTCATGGCGTCAAGTTGCGCAAGCAGGGGCCACCCAGGGAGGACATCTATGCCACGCTGAAATTGCAGATTAAGTTGACTCCCTGCCATTGTGCGGCACCAGATTACGGGGGAGGTGGCGATATGTTGCGTCCCATGCCCACTGCCATGAATCCTCGCCAGCAAACGATGATAAGGTCGTTGACGGACGTTGTTAGAATTTCGGTAAGGATCTATATAGTTCAGGGTCTGAACATTCGTCCCAGCGATTGGTTATCGGATTCCGACTCGTATGTCCGACTCACATTGGGTGGCAAAGTGGTCTCGGATCGGGCCAACTATGTACCCAATCAGAGTAATCCGATTTTCGGGCGTTTCTTCGAGTTGGACACCTCGCTGCCCGCCGATCCCATACTCGAGGTGTCCATTTGTGACTATGACAAGACCAAGGAGCAAGTCATCGGCAGTACACGCATCGATCTGGAGGACAGATGGCACAGCAAGCATCATGCCACAGTTGGCATCTCGCAGGAGTACAATCTCATGGGTTATAATCAGTGGCGAGGTCCCATGCTGCCCTCCCAGCTGCTGACCAGCTTGTGCCAGCAACGTGGCATCCAGCCACCCTATTTCTATGGCAATGTCGTCGAGGTGGATGGCATGCTCCTTGGCGATGAGACTGTCATCTCCAAATGTAGGTTCATTAATCTTAGACTTGAGCGTAGCCTCAGGATTAACATTGTATTGTCTTAGCTGAGGAATTGAAGGAACGTCTCAGTTTGTCGGCGCTCAAGAATCTGGACAAGCTGCCCTCCTTTGGCTATAATCTCGTGCCCGAACATGTCGAGACGCGCTCCATCTATCGCGATAACAATCCGGGAGTAACTCAGGTGGGTTTTTGAAATAAAGAAAAGCTCGTTCTTAGAACGAGTCAAGCTTCAATTTTGAAGATTAATTTTTTGAAAAATTAAAGTGATTAACCCTTGGCGCCAAAACTAATTTGTAGCAATTTTTCCTCAATTTTGTTTAGGGCAAAATCCAGATGTGGATTGAGCTGTTCGAGAAGAGCACATTCATGCCACCACCAATCGATATAACGCCCGTTCCGCCCATTTGCTACGAGGTTCGCCTTGTGGTCAAAAATTTAACGGGCATAGAGTTTGGCGATGAAAACATATTTGGCAAACTAATGAGCGACATCTACGTGATTGGGTAAGGGAACGGAAGGGAATGCCCCTGTTTCAGCTGTAAACGATATGCAATTATGCGAATTTTGTGTTGTGGTATTTTGCAGCTGGTGCCAGGATGCAAATGATTACCAATCGACCGATATACATTACCGTTCATTTGCTGGCGAAGCATCATTTAATTGGCGCATGATATTCGCCCTGAAATACTCCCCCAACGAGGACATGGTAGGTTGAAAGAGCTGCTCGCCTAATTGGCGAGCGTAAAATAATACGAGAAGCGCACCACAATTAATGAGCTGCTCATTAAAAATGTTTACCGTAGATGGTCATCAGGCGCAAGGGTGGTTATCGTGAGGTGATCGAAATCAAACGGCCACCCATCATCTATCTGCAGGTCTGGGATAAGGATGTGGTCTCCCAAGACGAATATCTCGGTGCCATCGAGCTCAATCTGTCCAATTTGCCGATGCCATATGCGACTGAGAGACGCTGCCAGGCAAATACCAAAACGCGACAGCGCCTCAATATATTTAATCGGAAAAGTGTAACGGGCTGGCTGCCATTGCAAAATTTTCCCCAGAAAGTCGCGGGAGTGGCCACCAAGCAACGTGTACGTAAATCTTATTAAAATACTTTCCAAAAACTCTGTTTAACAACTGCAACTGCAACTGCAATTTAGGGCAAAATTGAATTCCAAATTGATGTGTGCTCGGAAGCAGAGGCATCTGAATATCCTGCTGGCTTAGGTCATCATCCACCCATGGCACTGGAGTTGCCCGAGTATGTACCAAAAAATAGTATATATTTATATTTATGTCTCCATCTTTGCAGTCGCCCGGAGACGTCCTTTAACCCGTTGACGCATCCCTTCAAGTCGGCCCACCTCATCCTCTGGCCCGTCATCCGCAAATACGTTTACATTGGCTTGCTTTTGATATGTGTTGCAATGGGTCTAACTTTATTCGTTGCCAATTTCCCAAACAAAATAATGTCCATTCCACTTGACTGATTCGGCTTCCATTTCATATTCATCCATTTTTAATGCGTTTTTAAGTGTTATTAAATGGCAATGTGTGCGAATGACGCGCTACTCTCTCTGATTAATTAAATGCAATTGCTAATGTGTACTTGCTGAATCCAAAAAGGAATACAAACAGCGACAGCGATAAGGCTGCCCAGTTATTTAGTAGACTATGCTATATATATATAGTACACAAATTGGCTGTTTTCATTGGAGATGCATATGTGATAATTACTCAAGAGTGTTGCCCCTATCCAAGCTGCTATTTAACTGCATTATTCACGCATCATTTATAATAATAAATTTTTTTCCTTTTACTTTTATAAATGCTATAATCGCTGCCAAGATAAAATGTTAATTATAGAAATTGTTTTACCACTGATAAATTGACAGCGGTATTTTACAATAAAAATCTAAATTATTGCTTTGTCGTAAATAAATAACTGAAATTTGCTTCACTGAATGGATAACATTATTTATATTATTATAGATTATAGATTATAGATTATGTTAGACCCACGATAAGTTACAATTGTACTATAGATAAAAGATCGTATTGCACTCTCTCCTCTAGGTGCTTATTGCCATATTCTCTCCAATACAAACATTGTTAACCCATTGATTAAGCCACATTTGCAGAAGTGCTGGACTTTCACCATATGAATATCATTGCTACATACGTATATAAGCATATAAAAAAAAACAATTACGTATACAATGTAAGCTTTATGCCCTATACCCATTAAAAATGTGTTAATGGGGTATATTGAAGTTGTACAAAAGTGTGTAACAGGAAGAAGGAAGCAAGTCCGCGGATATCAGAGACTATAAGAACTAGAGTCTTCCAATTTGGAATATAATGTATATATGTATATCGATTGCTGGCACCAGTTCGCAAAAATCGATATATATCGATTTATGTTAGTAGTAAAAGCCACAATCTTAAAGACAGATCCTCCCAATTAATATACAAAATGAATTTATTTATTTTTAAACAGTTGTAAGAATTTTATTAAGATCGATTTGGAAATGAAAAAATTAAGCATGCCTAAGGATAATTGAAAGTTAGGTACAGGGTATGTCGTAGTCAAGCGCACTCAGTCAAAACTAAAGCGTTTCATTTAGTTTCATTCCGACGAGTATTTCGCGATGTGCAAATGTGTTAATTAGAAAGGCAAATATATGTGTATGTGTATTTAGCAGTCGTTTGCGAGTCGGCAGAGTTCGCGTCGAACCGGGTGACAAACTGACGAAAGGCTGGCAACGATATGTTTATCAGACTCAGTGCTCGACCCCAGCGACGGGCAGCGGCCCAGAACTGAGCAGAGAGGAGCAATAGCTGAACTACAGGCACTCTACAGAGGGCTGGAACGCTCAGTTGGAGCTCAGCTAGCGAGGCTGTCAGTCAAAATCCACAAGTAACTGCACTCAAAGGGTTTCATTTAGTTTCCTTTTTATCATTAAAGTGTTGCGCCAAAATAAATACCTGCCTTCGACACGCCGACAACTTTGTTGCATCAACCCAAACTTGCAACGTGCTCAGCGCCATCGCAAAGCTTAACATTTTGTTGGATTTGGTTGTAAACTAAATTTCGGATTAGTGAATTGATTCGTTTTCGATAAGGATTCAAACATATGGCACCATTTTCTGGCGCTCTGACTTCAATAAAATTTGCTTTATAAACCTGAAATCTTGGAAACTTTCCTGTTCTTGTCAGAAAATTGTCAATTATTGGCCTTAACTTAGTTATCCAAAATTGTTATTCAATATTCTTGTGCCCCGTGTGTGTATTCAAAATGTGTCATCAGTGTGTGTTAATTGTGGTGAAATGTTCTAAATGAATAATAATAAATTATACACAAATTATTAATCATTTTAATTTTAATTAAGAAACATTAAATTTTAGTGAAATTTAAAAAACAAAATGAAATATTTAAGTGCTGACGTTATTATTAAGAAATAGTGAAAATAAAAACATAAAAAAAATTATATTTTTAATTTTTAGGTTAATATAAAATGAAAATTATACATCAAGTGAAAAAGGATAAGCGATTTTCCAGCATATGGTTATATTAAACGCTACTGGGGAGAAACTTAATTCAGAACGCTTCTGATTGGAAATCAGGTGAATATATGAAAAAAGTAGTTAATTAATTTTTGTATGGTTATTTCAATATTGTTCAAGTCTGGGAAATATTCCATTTCCATTTTAATTATTGAAAACTAAGGGAAAAAGTGATATTTGTCTGTTTCTATTTGCCACTCGCACTAATCAAATCATGATGTCCTAATTATTGTCAACTCATCATTCGTAGCTGACCTGTGTCCGATTCGATTAACCGATTGGACAATCAAAGTAGGCACCACATATAGGTAGAGCTCCTGGCTTTGTCTCGAATGTTCTCCAATATGCCCTGCCCATTAAGTAAATTAATGCGCCGCAATGCATGCCATGCGAATTCGAATAGGGATTTTGCTGGGAACCTCAACGAATTGCTGGACTGCCAGGCTGATAGAGATCAATGTAATTCAATTAATTACAACTACGCATTAGAAGTTATAGAATTAATATCCCTGCCAGATTTGAGTACAGTTCGTTTTGAGTCTTTGCTGAAGTCGGTTCAATTATGGTGCGCCTAGATGAGAGGTGAGCAGTGTTTAATATTTCTTAAAAGAGGAACACAAATCGGCTTAAGTAGGCGTGTCTTGCATTATGCAAATGCCGTTAATAGTGTTTGCCAAAAACAAACAGTCCTTTAATTAGTCGTTGTCACTTAATGGGGTTTCAGTCACGTCCCTCGAGAGCCCTCCAATATAGAATAGTGGCAGAACGGCCGTTGACACGACGACAGCAATAAAATACAAAGTTAGCTATTAACTAACTATTTTAGCTGGAAATAATATACCCTGGAGTACGGAAAATAGACTTAATAAAAAATTACCCTAAAGCCCAGCTAAAATATTTAATAGTAAATTTCCATTTCCATCAAAAATATTTTTGTATGCTTGAAAAAACTTAGAAAGGATAAACTAAGTTGTTAAAAAGACAGAATTAACTTTCTAAAAATCAAATTTATTAATTTTTTCTAAGTGTACTTTAAAAAAATACTTAAATCTCTTTTCTAATAGTCAAATCAAGATATTTCCTCAGTTTCCTATATTTTTCCCAAAGTGTACTTACAAAATGAGCGCCACTAAGTTCCAGTTGATATGGAATTTTACGGTACAGTTGTCACTACAAACAACACTGTCTTTATCATTATTTACACCAACAACAACAACAATAATAAATATATCAGCAACGAGTAGCGCTGTAAATATAATGTGGCAGAGAGGGTTATCTAAATAGGCGACAACTCGATGCAGGCATTTAGTGAACGTTTAGGCCAATCAATAACTAATTAGTCAATTGACTGTGGCTGATAATTGTGACAGGGATTATTGTGAAATACATCGTACCACATTTAGCCAGATAAAGCGCAATTACTAAAAGACGCCAATTGTTGCACAGTCGCGATTTGTCGCGACCCTTTACCATCACAACAGCTGGCACAGATCGGCGTCAGTCTGACAGCGATTCCAATATGCCCAAACTCTGGAACAATGTCAAATGCTCCTCCCTCACGCCCGATCTGATGGAGGCACAACCCAAAATTCTGCCCAAGTCGCGCTCCAGCAGCAGCGGCAGCAATCACAACAGCAAAGTGAGTTAGCAAAAAATCCATTTCACTGATAATATGATTGGCATTGTCCTCTTCCTATTTTAGTATTGGATATTCTCGATGATAATTGAGCGCAGCACTGGCTCCAAGCGAGTGGATATCATGGGAGACGATGTCGATACGCCATTGGAGGCCATTCTGCCGGTTGAGCAGGTGGAGCAGGTTTGCCTGTTGCGTGACAGCCCCTTCAGGATATTGCGGGTAAGTTCAAGCTTATCGAGTGGTTGCCAATTGACTAAAGTGTTTAATCGCTGCTCCCAAAGCGAGCATTTGTTAGAACACTGTTTACTCGTTGTCCACTCCTATATAAATATATAAAAATGACAAATAGCAGCCAGTTTTCCAGTCATTTCTATGGCTGCCCAATCCATTTATAAGCATCAGTGTGATAACAACGAAGCTCAGAGAAAGTCGCCACAGGAACATGCTCTCAAGACACGCAGCGCAACAAGTTTCCCTAACAATAACAGCTACAAAGAAATTGAAACAAAATGAAAATGAAAATGGAAATGGGCTGACAAATTAGATAAAACTCACCACGCGACGCGCTAGCCGTAAATCTTCGCCGCTGGCAACACGCTCGGCTATAAAAGCAAACGATGCTCTCGCCGAGATTTTAGTCTGGCAGGACTCGTCGTCCTCGAACGGCAGAGAGCAAAAATGGCAACGGAAAATCGCATTAAAGTTTAAGTGAGGCTGTTCAACAGCAGCAAGTTCAAGTTTTTAAAGATTTAAAGTGAATTTTGGAAGTTGAACAATTGAATTTGAATAAATAACTGCAAAACAGTTACCCCAAAAATATTTTTAAAAAAGCTGTTGGCTATTTCTAATAATCACATTTTAGATTTGCTTAAAAAACACATAAATGTTTATTGTTCTTAATGCAAAAATTACCAAATATGAATGTTCAACAAGTAAAATATTTAATAACAATCCAAAAGTTGATTTATTGTTGATTGTAATACTCAAAAAGTTTTTAGATTTGTCGAGCGAATAAATGTTAATTGTTAATCCTTAGAGAAATTTTGTTTTTAAAGCTCAAATCAATTTATTAACAAAGTTATAAGTTAAAGTTAACAAAGATGATAAAAAGTTAAAGTAAATTTATGAATCTTTAAGCACTCGACCTTGATTAAAAACAATTTAGCGCGCTGAGCACTTAATTGAAATGGAATGTCCTAAATGCCCGTAGCGATAATGATGGGTGAAAATGAATCCCCCAAACGAAGTGTGGTAATCAGTCCATTGCGTTATCTGCTTGGCAGCTGTGTGAATGAACAAGAATTAACAACGATGGCTCCTCTAAATCTATCCAAGAAATGGGCACGAATCTTGCGAATATCGTCTGCTCCAAAAATACAAGCTGATGTTCTCCTGCAGGTAACTAAAAGACCATGAAATAAGTCAAGCGCCAGAGGAAGTTAATTTTTAAGTATCCTGGGATGAGCCAACAGCATTCTCAAGACGCTTCAACTGCTAAGCTTGTTGCCAAACTTCTGGACAAGTTGAAAGTGAATTGAATTTTTAAACAAAAAGATGAAGATAATGCAGCTGCATCAGCAGCTAAAGCTGTAAAGATGTAAACAAGTTGAAAGCACAACACAATAACAAATTAAAATGAAAATCAAAACAAAGAGGAACAAATATTGCGTGATATAATTAAAAATCTATTTACTGACTGAATTTTTGTGGGAGTCCGCGTGCCGTATATAATTTGCCGTAGACTTTTGCTTAAGCCTGACCGTTGGCAAGAAGCCTGACAAACGAGTGCAGCGCGTGTTTAAAGTTGTGTCAGAGATAGTAATCTATTTAATGCACAATTTAATTAGTTCGGCAAGTAATTGTTCACTATATTTCTGTATCGGCTTGCAGGCAGCGGAGTCTGGCAACTTGGACGATTTTAAGCGTCTGTTTATGGCAGACAACACGCGCATCTCGCTGCGGGATGGCAAAGGACGAACAGCTGCTCACCAGGCGGCGGCCAGAAATCGTGTCAACATCTTGCGCTACATACGCGATCAGAATGGCGGTGAGTGGGAGTAGGCTGATTGAGTGTCTTAGCATAAACATATTTGAAACATGTTGCAGACTTCAATGCCAAGGACAATGCTGGCAATACGCCACTTCATATTGCAGTCGACAGCGATGCCTACGATGCATTGGACTTTCTGCTCTCCATGTAAGTGACCGGACGCATGACTGCTGATTTTCCTTATTGCTGATTTCATTAACTCTGCCAACTTGTTCACAGTCCGGTGGATACGGGCATATTGAATGAAAAGAAACAGGCGCCGGTGCATCTGGCCACGGAGCTGAACAAGGTCAAGTCGTTGCGGGTGATGGGTCAATATCGGAATGTTATCAACATACAGCAGGGTGGCGAACACGGAAGGACTGCCCTGCACTTGGCTGCTATCTACGATCACGAGGAGTGCGCCCGTATCCTGGTAGGTGGTGTGAGTCCCCGCAACACATGTACATATATATGATTGTTGTTTTTTTTTTGCATTTAATATATTTTATAGACAAGTTGCTCATGCATTTTGTGCTTGTACCCATTCAGTTGATCATTAATCAAATCGCACACACACACACAGAAACTCACACACTAAATTCTTCTACAGAAGATACTCAATAACCATTTATCATGAGACGAACGTTTGCAAACATTTATTTTGACTGCGCTGAAAAGTATGCTACATTTTCCTATAAGTCGCATCAAAAGTCTACTATTGTTGTGTGTGTGTGTGTTTATTTGCTTATATGGTATGTGTATTTAAAATATATATGATTTTGTGTAATGAATTGTGTATGTCGTATCTTACAGATTACTGAGTTCGATGCATGCCCCCGTAGACCCTGCAACAATGGTTATTATCCCATTCACGAAGCGGCTAAAAATGCCAGCTCTAAGACAATGGAGGTGTTCTTTCAGGCAAGTTCTGGTAGTATCTATGTGTGTGGATGAGTGTGTGGATGAGTGTGTGGATGAGTGTGTGTATGGGTGTATGTATTACGTGTATACTGCATTACGAACGTATCACGCACACTTTCCTTCCATGGCAACTGTCCGCACATTTTCCTGATCTGATGTCAAAGCTTTAAGTGCTGCCAGATTAATATCCCCGAGCGCGTTTCCACTTTATTTGATTTGTACTGCAATAACTGCTGGCAGCAATTGCTGTCTTTTTCTCCATCGATTGACCTTTTTTGCCATTGCATTGAGTTTTTCCTTTTCCTACACCGTTGTGTCGTTCAGCGTCTGCAAGGGAGTCAATTAGAAAAGTATCAAATTCAAACAGTTTATGGTTCACTCATCGATTTCTTTTAACTTAACATTATTGTCAAGCGGCTTTAACACATAATGACAGGGGCGAAAGTGCGCAGAAGACCCAAAAAAAAACTTTAAGATATCAAATAAAGCATTCCAACGTTCAACGACTTTATAGGAAACCTTTTAATAGATGAATGTTAAACACTGTCTGATTTTTTATAACTTTTAAATGTTGTTTTTTCTCTTAGTAAGCAGCAGTTTCCTAATGCGATTATTTTCTTTTGATTTTACTCGAAACAGTGGGGCGAACAACGTGGCTGCACTCGCGAGGAGATGATATCCTTTTATGATTCCGAGGGCAATGTGCCGCTCCATTCAGCTGTCCATGGCGGCGACATAAAGGCCGTCGAGCTATGCCTCAAATCTGGCGCTAAAATATCAACACAGCAACATGATCTCTCGACGCCAGTGCACCTAGCGTGCGCCCAGGTAAGTGGTTCGGTGGTTCAATGGTTTACTGGTGGTTGTGTGCTGGTTGCCATGGCCTCCCAACTGTGCCCTACTGCCAGACCAGGACACTTGACAGCTCTCATATTTACAAGTGTCATCATTGGTTAAATAAACGCGTATTTGCTGCTTGTTGTTCAATGTTTGGCCAGCAATTGATAGCCAAGCACTCTGCCGCCAAATGGCTTCCTGTTCGAGTCTTTAACATTGTTGCTTTCTTGAGTGCGAATATTTCTGTTGAGTTTAATTTGACAGAATTCTTATGCAAATTTTGCTTATACGTGACTTTCTGGCAAACAGCGTTGTTTGCCATTTGCAAATACCTGCGAGTAGGGTAAGACGGGCAAGCGGACAAGGGGAATCAAGTGGAGTATGCTCTGAGAGTAATCAATATTGAGTATTTTAGTTGCAATTAACGCAAGAAATTAAGTGGATCAAATGGCGAATTTAAGTTTAGAGAAACGCGTTTTCAACTTTAAATATGGTATTTATCTGGAGGTCAAACAGTTATCAAAAAAACCCCTGGATTTTGAAAACCGTATCACGTTCGACAGAGTTAGCGCCTTGGAAAGTAATTTTAACATTAATTTCGAGCTCTTAACTTTAAATGTAATATATTTCTTGGGAACAATTGATCTCAGTAGTTGGGTTGTTATGTGGGCTAAGCTAACAGCTGTTAAGTGCTGAAACTTAACAGGAGCTTAAATATATCGCACACCAATAAATAAATTTGTTTTTTTGCGGAAAAAAGGAATAAAACAAACTCTTGTCATTGAGCGCTGCTAATTAGTAACAGGCGCTCAGCAACGAACTCTTATACTTTTTACAGCATACTTTTTAGCTGCGAACTTTAAATGATCGAAATAATTGCATTAACAGTGGTCGTTGCCTGCTCTTAAGACTGTTTTTCTAAATTGCTCTCAGTAATTGGGTTGTTATGTGGGTTATGCTAACAGCTGTTAAATGCTGAAACTTAACAGGAGCTTAAATATATCGCACATAAATAAATTTGTTTTTTGGCGGAAAAAAAGGAATAAAACAAACTCTTGTCATTGAGCAGCTGCTAACTTAGGTTGACAGTAACGAGGCGCTCAGCAACGATACTGTTAGGTGCTGAAACTTAACAGGACGCTTAAATATATCGCACATCAATTTGTTTTTTGCGGAAAAAAAGGAATAAAACAAACTCTTGTCATTGAGCAGCTGCTATATTATTAACAGGCGCTCAGCAACGAACTCTTATACTTTTTACAGCATACTTTTTAGCTGCGGACTTTAAATGATCGAAATAATTGCATTAACAGTGGTTGTTGTCTGCGCTTAAGAGCGTTTTTCTAAATTTATCTCAGTAGTTGGGCTGTTATGTGGGCTAAGCTAACAGCTGTTAAATGCTGAAACTTAACAGGAGCTTAAATATATCGCACATAAATAAATTTGTTTTTTGGCGGAAAAAAAGGAATAAAACAAACTCTTGTCATTGAGCAGCTGCTAATTAGGTTGACAGTAACAGGCGCTCAGCAACGAACTGTTAGGTGCTGAAACTTAACAGGAGCTTAAATATATCGCACATCAATTTGTTTTTTGCGGAAAAAAAGGAATAAAACAAACTCTTGTCATTGAGCAGCTGCTAATTAGTAACAGGCGCTCAGCAACGAACTCTTATACTTTTTACAGCATACTTTTTAGCTGCGGACTTTAAATGATCGAAATAATTGCATTAACAGTGGTTGTTGTCTGCGCTTAAGAGCGTTTTTCTAAATTGATCTCAGTAGTTGGGTTGTTATGTGGGCTAAGCTAACAGCTGTTGGGTGCTGAAACAAAGAAACAGATTCGAAAAATGCCTGAAAATCGATATATGGGTATAGGTCGAAACTTCAAAATGCCATAACTTCGTCAAAACTCAACTTAGATTAAAAAGCGAGGGCTTTTTGATCATAGTTTTGCCCCTAAATCAATCGTACATTTAAAGTTGAAAACGTGATTTTGAGTCGGAAGACAAGTAAAAATTATAGCCTGAAAATCGATACATCGATATATGGGCATAGGTCGAAACTTCAAAATGCCATAACTTCGTCAAAACTCAACTTAGATTAAAAAGCGAGGGCTTTTTTAGCAGGAGCTTAAATATATCGCCCATAAATAAATTGTTTATTTTGCGGAAAAAAGGAATAAAACAAACTCTTGTCATTGAGCAGCTGCTAATTAGGTTGAAAGTAACAGGCGCTCAGCAACGAACTGTTAGGTGTTTTTTGGCGGAAAAAAGGAATAAAACAAACTCTTGTCATTGAGCAGCTGCTAATTAGTAACAGGCGCTCAGCAACGATCTCTTATACTTTTTACAGCATACTTTTTAGCTGCGGACTTTAAATGATCGAAATAATTGCATTAACAGTGGTTGTTGTCTGCGCTTAAGAGCGTTTTTCTAAATTGATCTCAGTAGTTGGGCTGTTATGTGGGCTATGCTAACAGCTGTTAGGTGCTGAAACAAAGAAACAGAATCGAAAAATGCCTGAAAATCGATATATGGGCATAGGTCGAAACTTCAAAATGCCATAACTTCGTCAAAACTCAACTTAGATTAAAAAGCGAGGGCTTTTTGATCATATTTTTGCCCCTAAATCAATCGTACATTTAAAGTTGAAAACGTGATTTTGAGTCGGAAGACAAGTAAAAATTATGGCCCTAAAATCCGTATTTGGGCATAGGTCTAAACTTCAAAATGCCATAACTTCGTCAAAACTCAACTTAGATTAAAAAGCGAGGGCTTTTTTAGCAGGTGCTTAAATATATCGCCCATAAATAAATTGGTTTTTTTGCGGAAAAAAGGAATAAAACAAACTCTTGTCATTGAGCAGCTGCTAATGAAATGTGGTGGTTTTTGAAAATCGAAGTGACCATCTTTGACTAAGTTATGGCTCTTTTATCTTTTTTATCTTTCAAATTTTCAATATTCACATTTGTTGACAGGGTGCCATTGAAATAGTCCAGTTAATGTTTGAGATGCAGCCATTGGAGAAGCGTATTTGTCTCAGTTGCACGGATGTGCAGAAGATGACTCCGCTGCACTGCGCTTCGATGTTCGACCACCCGGATATAGTCTCTTACCTGGTCAACGAAGGTGCGGAAATCAATGCTTTGGACAAGGAGCATCGCTCCCCACTGCTTCTGGCTGCCTCGCGCAGTGGCTGGAAAACTGGTTGGCAAACACAAGTGAAGTATTTGAATAAAAATGATTTAGCTACTTGTTTCTCTTCAGTGCATTTGCTAATACGTCTCGGCGCAAGCATTGATGTGAAGGATGCCGCTGCTCGCAATGTCCTTCACTTTGTCATCATGAACGGGGGACGCTTGACGGACTTTGCAGAGCAGGTGGCCAATTGCCAGACACAGGCGCAGCTGCAATTGCTGCTCAATGAGAAGGATAACATGGGTTGCTCTCCCCTGCACTACGCCAGTCGGGATGGCCACATCCGCTCGCTAGAGAATCTCATCCGCCTGGGCGCCTGCATCAATCTGAAGAACAACAACAATGAGAGTCCCTTGCACTTTGCCGCTCGCTATGGCAGATATAATACAGTGCGACAGCTGCTCGACTCGGAGAAGGGCTCGTTCATCATCAATGAGAGTGATGGCGCTGGAATGACTCCATTGCACATCTCCTCGCAGCAGGGACACACGCGAGTTGTGCAGCTCCTCCTAAATAGGGGTGCTCTGCTCCATCGCGACCATTCCGGACGTAATCCGCTGCAGCTGGCTGCCATGTCGGGATACACCGAGACCATAGAGCTGCTGCACTCCGTGCACTCCCATCTGCTGGATCAGCTGGACAAGGATGGGGTGAGTGGGTGGCAGAACAACGCAAATATGTTTATATTACTCATAAAAAAAAAGCAAGAAAAAATTTCTAGTTTTGATTTTTTGAAATTCAATACGATTTTTTTCTGCATGTAGTAAAAATGGTTCTTAACGGATTATTGGGCAAAACTTGAATTTTTGTATACGAATTATTTGTTTTGCAGAATACTGCTCTTCATCTGGCCACCATGGAGAATAAGCCGCATGCGATTTCGGTGCTGATGTCGATGGGATGTAAGCTGGTCTACAATGTGCTGGACATGAGTGCCATTGACTATGCCATCTACTACAAATATCCGGAGGCAGCACTGGCCATGGTCACGCACGAGGAGCGGGCCAATGAAGTGATGGCGTTGCGCTCCGATAAGCATCCTTGTGTGACACTGGCACTGATTGCCTCAATGCCCAAAGTGTTTGAGGCGGTGCAGGATAAGTGCATTACCAAGGCGAATTGTAAGAAGGACTCGAAGAGTTTTTACGTAAGTCTGTCGTTGAACCAATATGACAACTAAGCTATCGAAAAAGGAACTCATCTCATGAACTCATCAGTTTGTTTGGCCTGCTGTGGAATTGCTGTTGTTAATCGTATCTTATCTCTTTGACCGTATACGAATTTAGATTAGGTACTCATTTGCATTCTTGCAATGTCCTTATATGTCTGCCAAGATCGATGATAAAACCGGAGAGCCGATCATGACATCAAATCCCATTCCATTACCGGCCCTCAATGTAAGCAGACAAAAACAACAACAACAACAACAATAACAACCAAAAACAACAGTTGCATGCAATAATTTATTGAGTGCCTTTTTTTCTGTTGCCTTAAGACTTGAAGCAGTTATCAGTTTAGGTGTCAATCTGAACTCTTCTTCTACACTCAGAGAAATAATCTGCATGATTTTTTGAAAATTTCCCTAAAAGTTAATTTCTAAATATTACAAACTATTTCTAAATCGACAATTCCAAACATAAATATAAATTTTTTTTTATTTTTAGAAATATTTTCTAATATTAAGATATGCATTTTAGAAAAGTAGAAGCAGTAATTTTTAGAAAATATCCTAGGCGACGGAAGTATGGCAAATTTGCAAATTTCAGCTCGATTTTTCTTCTGAGTGTACTCCTCTCTCTCTCTCTCTCGCTCTGTGTCGCTCTCTCTTTCTCTCTCTCTCTCTCTCTTTATCTTTGGGGTGTTTTTAGGGTCCGCTACATCCGTTTGTCACATAAATTCATTCACTCACGCCAAGCAAGAAAAAATGCACCCATTGAATTTGATTTGATTTTCGTTTGAACTCATCATTTAGATCAAATATTCATTTGCGCCATACCAAAAAACGCCAAAGCAAATCGAGGAAAAGCGTAAAGAATTTAATGATGCAAAGTGGCGTCCGGCGCCTTTGGCTGTGGTGAATGTGAGTCTCAATCAACGTTGAACTCTCTCTCTCTCTCTCTCTTTCTCTCTCTATAATCTAAAGCTACTCTATATAATCGAAAGGCAACTGTAAAATCGTCCCAAAAAGTCTGTTTTTTTTATTTTCACTTAGCTGCTATCGTAACTATGTTCGGTGTCGTGTCCTAAATGTTTCTATATTGTTCCTATGTGTTGTCTTTGATTCAAGTAAACGGGTCACTAATATATATATATTCTGGGATTAGACAATGGTCACACATGGACGCGTTGAGCTGTTGGCCCATCCGTTGAGCCAGAAGTATCTGCAAATGAAGTGGAACTCTTATGGCAAATACTTTCATCTGGCCAATCTCCTGGTCTATTCAATATTTCTGGTCTTTGTCACCATCTATTCCTCGCTAATGATGAACAACATTGAGCTGCGCTACCGTGGCAATACAACAATTAGTCACTTCTGCAAGGGGTGAGTTGAAATCTCCACAACTGAATAATTGATTATATATATCTATCTTTACAGCTGGGTTCCGCTCACATCGAATCTGACGCATAGTCCTGCTGATGTTGCCCAGATGCGACTCGAGTCCTGCGTGGAGAGCGTTAATCGCACACCAGCCATCGTCTTCTGTGCGATGGTCATTGTGATTTATATATTGCTCAATTCGATGCGGGAATTGGTTCAGATCTATCAGCAGCGTCTGCACTATTTGGTGGAGACGGTGAACCTTATCTCCTGGGTGCTCTACCTATCCGCATTGATAATGGTCGCGCCCGCTTTTCGACCCGATGGCGCCATTAACACCATGCATTATTCAGCTGCATCGATTGCCGTCTTCTTGTCCTGGTTTCGATTGCTCCTCTTCCTGCAGCGTTTCGATCAGGTTGGCATTTATGTGGTCATGTTCTTGGAGATATTGCAGACGTTGATCAAAGTGCTCATGGTCTTCTCCATATTGATCATTGCTTTTGGCCTCGCATTTTATATATTGCTCTCCAAGGTGAGTTTTTGCTGATCTGATCTAATTGATCTTTTGCTTAGGATGCACATCTCCCTTTCCAGATAATTGATCCCCAGCCGAATCCCAATCACCTGTCCTTTTCCAACATACCCATGTCGCTGGTGCGCACCTTCTCCATGATGCTCGGTGAACTGGACTTTGTTGGCACCTACGTCAATCCCTACTATCGCGATCAGTTGAAGGTGCCCATGACCTCGTTCTTGATACTGAGTAAGTCTCGTCTCCAAGTGGCGGACGCTTTAACTGGGCACGTCTAATCATCTTTCCTGGCAGGTGTTTTTATGATCTTGATGCCCATTTTGTTGATGAACTTGCTCATCGGTTTGGCCGTTGGCGATATTGAGTCAGTGCGTCGCAATGCACAGCTGAAGAGATTGGCCATGCAGGTGGTGCTCCACACGGAGCTGGAGAGGAAGCTGCCCCATGTCTGGCTGCAGCGAGTGGACAAAATGGAGCTCATCGAGTATCCAAATGATACAAAATGCAAACTTGGCTTTCTCGATGTTATCTTACGCAAATGGTTCTCGAATCCCTTTACCGAGGATTGTAAGTAATCCCATACGTAGTTGGGTGGTTAATTAACATTGATTCTACATTCCCCACTTCGTCACAGCTGCCATGGATGTGATTAGCTTTGACAACAATGAGGATTTGATGAATGCCGAAATGGATCGACAGCGTCGCAAGTTGCGCGACATTAGCCGGATGCTGGAGCAGCAGCATCATCTGGTGCGACTCATTGTCCAGAAGATGGAGATCAAAACGGAGGCCGACGACGTCGACGAGGGCATTTCCCCGAACGAGCTGCGCTCCGTGGTGGGTCTCAGTTCGGCTGGCGTCAATCGCTGGAACTCGCCGCGTATCCGCAACAAATTGCGAGCAGCTCTCAGCTTCAACAAGGGCATTTAGAGCCACAATTATAACTAGCGCAAACTTAGTCGCTGTTACTAGCGCAAACTTAGTCGCAGTTACTAGCGCAAACTTAGTAGAAGCTTTATTTATTGGCATGCATAATAACCGTATTTATGCACTATATTAACTTATCAATGTCTGTTGAACGGGAGCTCATAAGGATAAAGGACGAATTTAAAATTGGCAACAGCTGAGCTCTGCAAGTGAATGCGATTTTAATCACATCTATATTAAATATGTACTAAATGTAATTGCATATATATAACTATATATATCTATGTATATGTCTCTATCTGTGTTTAACGTTTTAAATGTCTTTCAAAGAATATATCTGAAATTAAAGTCAATTTATGCATGAAAATTGTTAAATGTTTGAGTTTATTTATAAATGACAATGTTGAATGAGTTTGGGTTGTGAGTTGGCTTAGAATCGAATATAGAATTAGATAAAATAAGCCCCGCCTCTTGGGGGGTGGAGGATGGGGGTTCTACATGAATGTAATCTTGGTGCGACCCATGTTGACCTGCCACACGTTGAGCTCTTCGTAGTCATCGATGCATTTGTCCACTTGATCCGGTTTGAAGCCCTTCGTCGTGCAGCGATCCATTATCTCGGCGATCTTCACAGCCTTCCCAGAGCCAGCCAATTCCCTCACGATGGCAAAGATGCGATCCGAAGTATTTGGGACACTATGAAAAACAATTAAAAATGAAAGCCCAATCAAAGCAGTAGAGTTGTGTACACTTACTGTCCCTTCTGGTGTTCGTGTATCTGGTTGAGCGAATCCTTGGACATCTCCAGCAAACGCAGCGCCTCGGCCACATCATCCTTCTCCACACGATCCGAAAGACGCAAACGGGCTAAAGCCGTCGACAGACGCAGGATGCCGAGGAGATTGCGGGCCGAGGTGAAGGTCATGTCCTTCTGGTTGCGTGCCTCGCGCCTCAGCTCCACATAGGCGCCCACAATGTAGTCGGTGAGCTCGTCGGGAATGGTGGGATGCTTGCGCTTGCACAGATTTATGTAGCGTCGCATCAGATTCATGTCCAGCGACTTGACACGCGATGGCGGCTGCTTGCTGTGGCTGTGCACATAGGTGATGTGCTTGGCCAGACGCAGATCGTTGTCCCGATCCGGTTTGTCCTGGATGAGCCACAGCAGATCGAAACGCGAGAGCAGCGCAGCTGGCAACTGAATATTCTGTTCCACGGTGCGTCGCGGATTGTAGCGACCAAAGGCGGGATTTGCAGCAGCCAGAATGGAGACGCGTGCATTCAGTGTGGTCATAATGCCCGCCTTGGCTATCGATATGGTCTGCTGTTCCATAACCTCGTGTATGGCCGTACGATCCACATCCGCCATCTTGTCGAACTCATCGATGCAACAGACGCCCTGATCTGCCAGCACCAAGGCGCCGCCCTCGAGCGTCATCTCGCCGGTGAGTGGATCCTTCATCACGGCAGCAGTGAGACCCACTCCAGACGAACCACGACCCGTCGTATACTGCGAGCGTATGGCCAGGCGACTGATGTAGCCTAACAGTTGGGATTTGGCCACACCAGGGTCACCCATCAGGCATATGTTGATGTTGCCACGAATCTTCATGCCATCCGGCCGTTTATCGACGCCGCCGACAAGCAGCAACAGCAGCGCCTTCTTCACATCCAAGTGTCCGTAGATTTCGGGCGCCAGACTGGTGGCCAAACGCTCATAGAAATCATCCTGAGCCAACTCCTCCAGCTCGGCGGGCGTCAGTTCCGCATCCTTGTCCGAAATGTCATCGTTCTTATTGATGCATATAATGCGCTGCAAGAAAATATGAATTAGGCCGGGATTAACTTTAACGCCTCCCCACAACTTACGTGCGCCTGAAGGAATGTCTCCGAGAGCAGACCCTGAATCATTTGCGCGAATCCCGAACGCACCATAGGCAAAAAGACGCCCGAGACGAGCACATGATCACCTGGCTGAGCCATGCGCGTCACCTCGCCCCGGCAGAGCACCGTCATGCTGCGTGGAATGTGACCCACGGGCACCTGATCACTGTGCTCCTGCATCTTCAGCTCCTGGAACTTGACGAACTTGGAGCCACGCGTCTGCAGATATAAACGACCGCCGGCCTTGTTCACCCGACAATCGTCCGAGGGGCAGTCGTGGACGGGTATGAATGAGAGCGAATTGACGGGCTGATATGTCTCGGAGCCGCAGCGATCGCAGGTGTAGGTGGCCACCACCATCATGGGCTTCACTTCGGTGCAGCGCGTCACAATGCCACGCACCGTGACCAATTTGCCAATCTGCTTGGCCTTCACCTCACGGATGGAGTGCGCCTTTTCCGTGGACTGCGGCTTGAAGCCAACCTCACTGGAAAATAGGGGAAGCTCAATTGGCCAAACTTCCCAGCAATTAAAATGAGAGTCTACTCACAATCGCTTCATTAGCTCTGAGGGAAAAGCGTTGCGTTCGTCGCGCTGATTCATGGGATTGTGGGTGCGGGCATCCATCATTAGCCGGTGCTCGATATACACGTCGAGGGCATCCTTGGCGTGCACCTCCTGCTGCTTGTAGCTGGGCAGCAGCTCGGCAATTACATCGCTGAAGATCGCCGCATAGCGACGACAATTCTCGATGACAGCCTCGGCGAGACTCTCATTGAACTCGGCCAGGTCATCCAGATCGATGGTGATTAGCACTTGCTCGCGATGCGCCAGCTTCACCAGTTGCGAGCCGTACACAAAATCCTTTTTGCCATCGTCGTCGCTTTTGCAGAACTCGGCCAAAAATGTTTTGATCGATTCTGCGTTATATATTTTTAAAACCCATTTGAAGCTTTTGTTAATTATTACTCTTACCTCTATCCTGAGCATAGTCACGACGCGCCATTTGTATTTGTTTTTAGTTTTTAATGACGCGATAACTTTACTCTTTGCCTCCTTGCAGCAAAATACAGTCAAAACAGAATTAAAATGCTGCTTGATGCCAGCTGTCTGCCCGCGTTATGATTTTTTCGCGCCTTTTTTTGTTTATGTGATGCGATACTCATCGATAGGCTTAGCTGACGTAGGGCTGCCATTGGCGAAACTCACTTTCCATCAAGTTGGCAGGCCTTTATCGTTTCTGTGAACCAGTTCAGTAGTGGCAACGCTCTGCAGCCCGTAAGAAGTAATTCGATTTGGCGCGTTTATTTTGAATTTCAAATGTAGACGTTTATTGGCATTTTAAATGAAAATAAAATTACAAAAGTATTACTTTTATATCAATTTGCAACTGCTCAATTACTTATAGCATTTTTCACGTTGTCAATAAATAGATTGGACTTGCGTTTTTGTTTTGTTTTGTTTTTTTTGTTACATAATTATTTATTGGTTTTTAGGCGTCTAAAAAGTGGTACATTTAATTTTTTTTGTGCACATTTTTGCATTGGTTATCTTCGAATAGATGAGCAAAGATGATTTGCCCATTGTTTTGTGTTCTTTTTGTGTTTTTTTTTTTTTGTGGTTGCGGTATACATAAGTTACAGTGTAATATGTTTTCGTTTATGTTTAACTTAAATATTATTAATCACATGCAATAGTTAAATAATAAAAATAATAATTATACATAGTTTAACATACACACACAAATATTCATGTGATCGCGTTTCTCTGATTTGTTGTTGTTCTTTTTTAGCAGTGATCGCTTGTTGCTATTAATCAGTAGTATGTATATATTCATAGTGTACATATACACATACATATACATATATATATATATATAGTAAGTAGATCAATTTGTTGTGTTATTATCAATTGTTAATTGGCTACTAACTAAATTTCATGTTTCATTTTGTTTTTTTTTTTTTCTCATCAAACAATTTCTTTTTACACATTACACGCTAAATTATTACACTTTACGCTCTAATATCCTATATATATATATATTTATATATTTATGTATGTACGTATTTATTTATATTGTATTTTTTAAACTTAGTGCTAGCACATTTGCCATAATATTTTACTGTTTAATCCGATATTTGTTGATGCATTATGCAAACACAAAACTGATCAAGTTGTGTGAATTTTAGTTAGTTTCGTTGCTAACGGTAAACAACTGCAGCATTTGCGTTTTTTTAAAAAGTTTTCAAGAGGCATTTTTTGGCTTGGTCAAAAGCTGATTCTTCAGTTCTAAACTCTTGACCAAAACTTAACATAACAAAATGTTCAGTATTTTCTGTTATTTTCCATATATTTTAATAGTAATTTCATATTTGATTTCTTTCCATATATATATTTGTTTTTTAATGTTTTATGCATTCTGTGACAATACCTCAAATTGCTTATTCAGTTTTCGATTGTTTATATTTCATATAATTAATTTAAATAATGCTACATATTAGATAGATACACATATATCTATAGATATACATGGATATATTTATATATATATATATATATCTCGATAATAGATTTTCATCGTTTCATGCGTATAAAGCTGTAAGTCTTCTAGTTTAATTTCCCAAAAGTAAGTTTACTCAACTAAATTCCATTTATATGTATGCATTTTCATTCGTTGACTTTTTTTTCAAAATTCTTTGAGCTCTCAAAAATTGTTGACAACAATAGTTTGTTTTTTGTATTTTCTTAGCTAACCGATTTTCAACTTTAAATTCATTATTTTTTTTTTACGTATTCTGTCGATTGAAGAATTCTCTTTCTCTCTCTCTCTCTGTCTGTTTGTTTTTCTCGTTCTCTCTTTTAAAATGAGCGGTAACAGCAACTATTTGTATTTACTTTCATTTTTACACCAAAAAGGAACAATTTGCTTTGAACATTGAGCTTTATATATGTATGTGTATTTTACGTACTGTATGCTAAATATGTATCTATGTATGTGTTTATATACGTATTTATATGAGTTTGAAGAACTGCACTCGCTAAAGATCGATTTGAGCCTATTTTATTTACCGTTTGTATTTGTTTTTGTTTTATTAGTTTTGTTGTTGTTGTTTTTGTTATTATTCTTAATGCAAACGTCGCAAAACATTTCTTTATATATGGCACAAAAGTCTAGTTGGATTTTTCAGCATTTAGGCGCAACAAGGAAGCTCAGCAGTTGAGGGAAAGCTACTAGAAGAAATGGTGGAGACGCCACAAATAGAGAGACGTACCGCATCTCAATTTGTTTAAGTTTTTCGATTGTTTTTCATTTTTTTTTTTTTTAAATTGTTTTGTTGCATTCCAAAGGCGCTTCTCGATTGCAGAGTTACACAATTTAGTGCGCTTAGTGGCTATTAAATTAATGATAACAACTTAAGAATTATCCAAATAATAATGTTCATAATAATAATAATAATAATAATAATAATAATAACTAATTGTTTGCATTGCATCGAACTTTGTGCGCGCGCTCAATTTGCGTTCTGTTTTGCCTGCGTTTTGCTCTTAGATGTGTGTATATATATATATATATTCATTATATATATATATTTGTATATATAGTTGCGTATATGTGCTTTACTTTTTTGGGATTTGGGTGCTGCTGCTTTAACTACAACTACTGTAGAGTGTTGTGACTAGTGTGAGGAGTAGTAGAAGGCTCGTCGCGGAGAACGTCAGCGTCGAGGCAGAACCTGCCTTTGAATTCTCGCGCGATTCGATATCGTTGCTGGAGATGGGCGTGGTGCCAGATGGGTCATCGAAATTAGATGTGGGTCCTGCGGAACAATTGTTTGTGGTTAAGTACGCCCGTTACACTTGCACAATATGTGAATGGAAACTTACCATCGCCAGAGCCATCGCCGGAAGCGTGAATGCCGTACTCCTCGTCGTCGCTGATGTGACCCACTCCGCCGCCACCGCCGCCGGAACCCTCGCGACCCATGTCGCTTTGTATATCATGATTGCTCGAGAGGGGCGCCTGCAAAGCGGAAAGGGGGAATTGTACAACTGTTGCAGTTGCTCGGGTTTCAGTTCTTCACTTACCGATACGCCGATGCTCTTGCGAATCTTGATGAGCTTGTCCACCAGCTCGTTGAGTTTGCTGATCTGCGATTGATCCTCCAATGGGACCTCCGGATTGTAGCGCTGTGTATCCGTGCCGGGCGTAATCAGCAGCTGTGTGTATTCCCCAACGCGATCTCCGGTCCAGCAGAGATGATCGTTGCGTTGTGTATAATCCTCATCACAGTAGCTATTTTTTGTTTTTTGAGGGAAAACATTGAAAAACTCAGTTAGCTGATGTTCAATTTAGTCAGTCTTATTTAGCAACACAAAGGGAACACAGCTCGTGTGTTTTTAGTTTTTCAAATAATTCCGTAAATTACATATATTAAAGAAAGAGCCGGAAAATGTTGAAAGAGCTTGTAATGTTTATTCACAAAACGGTTCACAATTTTTTCCTGGCTCAACCAGCCCAAGTCGCTCGAGGCGTAAGTTTTCTAAACAGTCTTTATCTTGGATTCTATAATCATTAAATGGATTCACATTCAATTCTAGTCTGCCTGCCGTCAAATGGTCAAGAACCGCTGGTGGACCAATGTGATCTTCTTTATTGCGCTATTTACGCCGCTCTATGTATGCCTGCTGAAGGATGTCCTTGGACTGCTGCGTGACTTGAACGTAAAGGCTAACAGGGACAATTAGGTCAACCTACACATACACAGTATATACATATGTATATGTATGTGTTTGTTGGTCAGAGTTTCGAGCAGTAGTTAAATAAATAAATATTTGTGCTTATTTGTTGACGTCAATCTCGTTGGGAGCACTTACTTGTAGACAATGTTGGTGAAGAACTCCTTGGACTTCTCGATGGTGGACAGAAAGTGTACGATGCCCGCATCTGGTGGCGTGGCCCACTTGATGGTGCCATGCTGATGCATTGGATGCGCCTCCGGGGCGGTCAGCGAAGGCAGCAGATTGGGCGTGCCACACGTCTTGGACACCTGAGAGAGAAAAAGAGATGGGGAGAGTGAGAGAGAGGGGAAGAGAAGCAATTTAGAGTTGTGCATGTTAAAGTCCACTTCCCGTGCTTGACCCACGCTGATAATCGCTGCCACGCATGCATGTGTTGTCCACAGCTGCCCCAACTGCAACTCGTGCCACACAGCAAGTCGCGTTGCATGTTAATTGCAACTTGCTGAAGATTCGGCACTCTGCTGCACTGCATAAATGTCAACTAATTGAACATTTCAAATCCATGTCGACATTCCGCTTAACTGTACCCCGAAGTCAACAGCGATCAAACTGGTTGCATGGTGGTACTTCCGTCCGAAGGCCATTCATAAACTTAATTTAAAATGCTCATAAATTAAGACGTAATTGAAGCCTTTGCCTCGGTTTAAATTGCGAACAAGCGTGTTGTGTTCAGTAAAGGGGAATTACTTTTCAAAATTGTAAAGCTAAATAAGTCAAGCAACCCTAAAAATGCTCATATTTAAATCAAAAATCTCTCGATAATAATAATACTTCAATTGTGTTAATGTGATGCAGCAAATGGTAGAGAAGTTTACAAATTGTAACTGATAAAAAAGTTTTGCTTTGCGCACTTGCGACTATTTCTTAAAAAAAGATGCACAAACAAAAAAAGAGCTGCCTTTGCCCTTTGTTTTTGCTTTGGTTGCACAATTTGTTGTTGCCTTCGGCTTTAATTTTTTCTGTTTACTTTTTTGCGAAAAGAAAATGTAAAGTGTAAGCGAACAGGACTTAATCTAGCAAGGAACTTCATTAAGCTGCTGCTGCTGCTGCTGCAGCCGGTAAGTGCTTTATTTAAAATATTCTCTTTAAGTATTTCTACATAGTCGAGCAATCTTGCTTTATCTGGTTTCCTCTCGTTTTCCATTTGTTTAATTTGCAGTTTTAATCCTTGACTATTCTCCACAACTGGAACTCACCTTCTTCTCCAGCTCTGGTCCGTTTTCCATGGCTCGCATGATGGCCTCCGACAGCTTGGTGTCCAGCTGTTTGATGGTGCTCATGATGCCGCTGTCGGAGCGTATGTGTGTGGCCACCAGATTGTCCAAAGCCTCCACAACACTTGACCAGGGGCTGTCCAGGAGTCCCGAATACTGGGCAGAGCAACCACTATAAATGATAGAGAATTATCATTAGCCTCATTTGGATAGACATTAAATTGGAGGAGATTAGTACACTCACCGCATCACATTCATGCAGTAGCTGTAGCAGACCTTGGGCCTGTTGTGCTCCTGGTGCCCATTGCAGTTGGGACAGTAGTGCATCTTGAGCAGATGCAATTTGCACGTATCAGTCATCTGTTTGCCGTAGAGCGCATCCGTTTCGCTGAGCACCTCGGCACTCTGCAGCAGGGCATTCATAAAGATGTTGGACATGTGCACGCTCTGCAGCAGATTGGCCTGAATCTCCTTGGGTATCTGGCCAAAGGGCTGCAGGTCATCGTAGTTGTGCCTCAGGCAATTCGTGTAATCGTCATGCAGCTCCCCATAGTTATCCTTGGTCAAATGCACCGCCTGATGGTAGGCAACGGGGAACAGGTGCTCGAAGAATCTGTGCAATGCATCCTCCAAACTGCTCTGACTATTCAGGATGCTGTTGCCCTGACCATTATTGCTGCTGTAGTTCGACGTGTACTTCAAATGACTGATGAAAAAACAAAGACAGACAGAGAAAGAGAGAGAGATAGAGAGATAATAATGTTTTATTTTGTTGCTGCCCGGCAGGTTATCGTCCTTTTACATACTTGATGATTTCCGTATAGAGCTGATGTATCAACTTCCGTGACAGTGGCACCATTCGCCTATAGACCTGTGAGAACACATTTAACGTTTTGTTCTCCGACTGCTCCGCCAGCTCCAGAACGTGACCTAAGAGAATACAAAAAAAAATGTAAGATAGAAGAAGAAAAAGGAGCAGAAGAGAAGAGAAGAGAAAAATGTTTTTATATTATTGTTTTGTTCGACATTGTAGTAAAATTTAATCACTCTGTTTCTTGCAGTTGCCCTTCTGCTTGTGCTGCGAGTGCTGCTGGGATTTCAGCTTCAGTCGGCGGCTTAATGGCCTTTCTGGGATTTGTTATCAGGGCAAAAGTTTGCTCCTACTGTTTTGCGTTTGCTTTTAGTTAATTAAATCAAATTTATTTTGGCCAACTGCCTGCCTCTAAGATGCTGTTTATCAATTATTCATGGGAATCAATATCAGCTTTGTGGCATGCCATTTACCCGCTTAGCTTATGCAACTTACTTAAATTATAATTGGATCTTAAATGTGTACTTTAGAAATGTATAAATAAGCATCTTGCTTCAAGTGCCAAGCAAAAAATAATCGTATCAATATATTTTACAGTATATTTTTCAAGTGCAATACGCAAATTGGCATTATTCCGATTCATTTATCACAAGTCGCATGTGTAATTTTGCCGATCAATCAATCAATCAATCAACCTATGCCCCCAATCATCAATCGAATCTTTTGCCACGCTTTCAAAGCCCCAAATCAAGCCAGAGAATGCTAATCACAGCGCTGCACAAAATAATCTGTCAATGTGTCAGCGAAATCTGTCTCGAATCGATTTGGGTATTATATTATTGATTGGCACTCAATATACAAATTCACCTGATAGACAAACAGACAAACAGACAGACAGACAGACAGAGACAGTCGATCGACACTTGCAGCTCGCAGCTGGTGTCGCGTTATAAGCGCAGCTAATTCAGCGATTACACATAGCTAAAAAAAAAGCCGTTTGACAATCTGAAAATCTGAAAATCTGCATGACACACAACGCCTCGGTTTTCAAATAAAAGTGTCAATCTTTTTGTTAATTGGCAAATGCCAACAGGCAACACAAACTGAAATCTCAAAATGAAAAGATGAAAAAAAAAAAACACACACACATTTTGTGGCGGGCAAAGTGTTTTTTATGCTCATCGCAACAAAGTTGTTGTTGTTGTTGTTGTTGCTGCTGCAAAGCATTTCCGTTCTCAGCCTTGGGTTCAGTTTGGGCTTGGCTTGTTATTCCGTCTGTCCCTCTGCCTGTCTGTCTGTCTGTCTGCCTGTCAGCCTACCTCTTTATCGGCTAATGGCCTTTGATGCGTCAGAGTTTACCCCTTTTAATTAGCCTTTCTGCGAATAGACAAGACTCCAACAAAGCTAACAACATCAGCATTTGGCCAGCTAATCATTTATCAATTGACGCTGTTAATTGTGCAAAAAGCGAGATAGATATAAAGAGAGAGGGAGAGAGTGAGCGAGTGAGAGAGAAAGAGTGCGAGTGACGCTAATAGCAAATCAGTTGCCATATATCACTAACTTGGTTATTGTTCGATTAATTATGAATGCAATTACTTGCAATTCGTATGCCTGCTAAACTCCACATCCACCGCCTTCTGCTACTCCTCCCCCCTGGCAAACACACTCCACACACACACACACACACATCCTGCCGCTAAGCGTATTGTGAGCTATTGGCCACCTTGTTCAAATGAAGCCGTTAACTGGCGAATGCAGTATTTAATGATTAACACGACAGCTTTAAATGCGCTGAGGCTGGCAAATATTCACACATTAACTGTAATTGCAATTGTGCAAAGTAATTGTAATTGTAATTGTAAATAGTTATTGAAAGCGCAATCGCTGCACTCAATGCGTTGATAGAGCAAAAGGGTTGCGAACTCAACTGAGAAAGTGTTGACAGCTTGTGTCAGAACCTTATGCCCCAGCAATGTCCGATTGGAAAGTTGAATTTCAAACCGCAAACAAGTTTAAAGCTGTCAGTTCAAGCTGTCATATTGACGAGTGGCAAAAGCCAGAATTAAATGCATTTATTTTTGTTGAAATCAGTTTTGTATTAAGCTCACAAGGCGGTGAATTTTGTCACACAATTATTTCTTTTGATTGTTTATTAATAATTTTATATTTAACAAGTTAGAAGGCTGTAGTGAAGACAGTTTGACCATCACATAACCCAGGAGAATAGATGACGGGATAAGAGCTACGAGGTAATATAAAAATACTTTTTGGCTTCTACTCTCAGTTTGGTCAATATGAAAGTGAGTTATGCTTAACAAATTTAATTTCAAATGTTGCATTCTAATTTATTTTGTTCAGTGCTGAGCTTCAATTCTTATTCAGTATTAATTAGTTGGAATTTTTCGCTCAAACTGTCATTTGGCACTTGTTGGCGTACTGTCTGCGTATACTTGATTTTATTGCAGCTCCTTTGTCTGCCTAATGTGAGCAATTAAATTGAGGTATTCATACAGCCCACATGCACAGACTGGAAACCCATTAACCTCAGGCTGCTAAATGCATAGAGCTACATTTTGTAGTCATATGTCAGATGATACAAATACATGTATATATGTATATATGTGTATGTGTGTGTGTGAGTGCGGGCTGACAGTTTTCACCTAAGGGCAGACTTGAAACTACAACAACCAGCTGAACTAATTGCAATTTGTGTGTGTCTCTCTCCGACCGTATCTCTGTATTTCTGGCTGTGTGTGCTGGGAATTAATAGAGGCCTCGATTATGGTATACGGAATACAGCAAATGCTTTTTGGTCAAATGTGACATGAAAATTTCATTAGACATAAGGTTAGTTTTCTTCTTTTTATTTATGTTGCTGGTTTGCTGCTTGCAATTGTAACTTTGAGCACACTAATGGCCAAAGCGAACATGGAGATTGAATTAGACAGGGCCGAAGCCAGGTGTGGTGTGGCCAAAGAGGGAGGAAGTCGGGCCAAGCCCACGCCACTAAAAAAAAAAAGCACCAGGTAGGCACAGGACGGCAGCCACTGAAAAACCATTCAGGTTGCTTAGCTCCAAACTTCTTCAGGTATTCATAGAGCAAATATTCGAGCGCTAGGCTTCATTGCTTCATTAGAAGGAGCAGGCAGTCGCAGCAGCAGCAGGAGGAGGCAGGCAGGCAGCAGAGACGGGATTAGCATGGTTCGTCCAAGCAGCAACAGTCGACCGGTTCCGCGCCTCGAGGCACAGCCCTGCCAGGAGCAGGGGGCGTGTGCAGGGGGCAGTGGCAGGGTTTAGGGCAGCAGATGCGACCGCGTTTCGCAGTTGGCGGCGTTCTCTGTTTTTGTTTCCCACGCCATGGCAAATAAATGTATGCAGGGATAGCCCACAGCTTTGGTTTTATTCTTTTCTTTACTTTTTTTTATATTTAATGTGTGTGTGTGTGTGTGTGTAGTTTAAGCTTCTCTTCTGTTTTTTATTGTATATTTTATTTCAGTCGGTTTTTTTTTTCTCCTGTGCGCGGATATTACAATTTTAGTATCTGGCGCTTTTTTATTTGCATTTTATATGTGCACATGTAGTTCTTGATTTTGCTGGCGCATCTAGTCGAGTTTGGGTTGAGTTTGAAATGTGGCACGTTTTGTGTGGCACAGTGGGCAGCGCCAGGTGTGTGTGCGTGTGTGTTTCTCACTCTGCACTCATCAAACACTGATTGGATGACCTTAAGGTGGAGCAAAGTTCAAACATAATTATAGCATTGGCTCGCTCTCTGCCATCTCTGGTCGATGATAATTGCTGTTATCTGCATCGATACGAGGCGGAGGCCACACTGTGCACCAGCCAGAGTTGTACAGTGCTTAAGTGCTTGTATTGTAACTAGCTATTCTGCGCTGGGCCAGGCTTGCCAACTCGGGCACGCCCCTACGGCAACGACTTGACTTGACTTGACTTTACTCGACTCGACTCGACTCGGCCACTTCAACAGCTGTGGGCAGCAATAGCTCTCAACTCTCATCTTTCATCTGCCTCTTTCTCTTCTTCTTCTTCTTCTTCTTTGGCATGCTATTCACAATGTCAAAGTAATTGGATGACTTTTGCAGCAGCAGCAGCAGCAGCAGCAGCAGCAGAAGCCTCTCGACTCTACTAGTCGTGACTGAACTTCATATTTTTCGTCATATTGAAAGTGCTTCAAAGCATACGCATTAATTGTCTCCTTTTTGGAGTTTGTAATCACCATCATCCATAAGATGTGCCTCTATTCTGGTACTCCTCTTGGCATTCCACTTTTGGATATTCTGCGCTGAGCCTCTAATTAAAAGTGTGCGCTTCAAGCTACATTCCACATTCTGGTTAGCAACTAATTATAATGCTTATAAATAACATTTCTCGGTTGGCCAGACAAAATGGCGCCGTGGCAGTTGCCTTTGGCCATAAGTTAATGAAACCTGTTGCGCAGTTTTCTTTTTCTGTTTCTAAAATCTGTATATTTTGTTGCTATCCCAAATTGTTTTACTCCATTGATATCGAGATTTTTCGTTTTTTTTGTTAAATAAATACATAATTATGAGCTGGTTTTAGTGATGTTATCTAAATCAGTACATTATTTATTTAAAGAAATTCATTCAGCAACTTGAGCTTCCAAGGTCAACCATTGTGAACCGAATACATATTTGAATTTAAATGTCTTTCAATAAGAATTGCGTTAATTGGCAGCAAACACGTTTGTTTTATTGTAGTCCAGTTGTGATCAGCATTAGCTGACAAATCCCGAAACAGATACCTTCATTAGTGTTTGCAAAAATGCAGCAGCAGCAGCAGCAGCTTAGCTTCCATTTCAAGTTGGGAGTCGTAAAAAAAATGACTACAACCACTGCAACAACTGCAACCACTGCCAAGCGCTGCCAAGCACTTGAAGTGGAGCGTTGTCCAACAACAAACGGGCAACCAACTATCTAACAGCTTCACTCTGTGACAGGGCAAACAAAAGCAGTTAACAAACGATGACGGCCAAAAACCACTTTGCCCCGTTAAAAACAACAGCAGCTTTGCTGAAGCGAGCTGAGCACAAGATATGGGCAAAAGCAGACTTGGGCCAACTTAAGAGAGGTGACTCCAACAACTGCAACACCAGCAACAACAACAACAGTGGACTGTGCCACGAAAGTTGCGACTTATGAAAGTGCACGCATTGCCAACTGTGGTTGTTGTTGCTGCTGTTGCTTTGTTGCACTGTTGCTGTTTCATTGTACAAATGCGAAAATATAAAAAGCATACGAATTTGTGCCACACTTTTTTCTTTTTCTGTTGTTGCCGTTGCACAAAGGGCCAAAAAGTTTTTTTGGTTTGTGGCAGGCAGCCAAGCTGGCTGATCAGTAAGTCAGCATTTGGAACTTTTATGCAGGCGCACGCCCAAGTGTTGCAACGGGGCAAAGGGCGGCACTGTTTGGTCAGGCAAACGCATTAAGAAAGTGGTAACTGAAGGGGTGGTGGGGGCGAGTCATGTGAGTGTGTGTGTGTGTGTGCGTGTTGTAAGATGTGTGTGCTTGTAATAAGTGCAATGGAGACATGCGGCATCTTGCTGATGGCGAGGGGGAGGCTGCTTGAAGGGGGTTTTTGTGGCATAATTCGTAAGCTGCGAAACGTGTTTACACACGCAAATACTTGCTTAAAAATAATACGGAGCATGCATTCGCACAAAAGCAGCAGAACGAGAAACAGCAACAACAACAACAGTAGCAACAACAACAACGAAAACGACGGCAGCAAGCACAACAAACAACAATGTAAACCAGCACACAAATACAACTTGGCTTTGCAGCAGAGAACACAGAACACAAACAACAATCAGCCAGGAAACGGAAAGAAGTGGCAGCCGTTTTGGAGGAGGGGGTGTAGTAAAGCGCTGCACTCGATGTTGTAGTTGCAATTGCAGTTGCTGATGCTGCTGCTGCTGCTAAAGCTGTGGCACTAAATATAAATGTACATTTTTTCTGTTAGCAGCCAACAAGAACTAAACATATTTTATGCGTAAGTGCACCAAAGTAAAAACAAAAGCAGACATAAATATAAATATAAATGCGAGCAAAATGTGCATAAAATCTTATAGTTGAGCATTTGCCGCAGAGTTGCACGTTTGGTAATATTACGCATACGCACGGTTGTGCAAAACGTGCCACGAACTAAATCAATTTTTATGGGTTGGCCTGTGAAGACACAAACGAAACGCATTATGCCAAATCCACAGGCCAAGCTAAAATAACGCTAAATGGCTTAAAAGCTACACAACATTTTGTACGGCTGTTAAACAAATTGTTTTACATGCATATATTAAAAAAAAATATATATGTATATGTATATATGTGTATATATATTTTTAATTTATATACATATTCGCTTAATATGCATTATGTGATTAAGTAACACATTAAAAATGTTTAAATAATAAAATAAAATGTTTCGACTGCGATATACCCTGAACATCATCATCATCTTTATGGCTATCAGACATCGATATTTATCGATATACGCGAAATAAACCTAAAGTCTCTAGTCGCTGAGAACCGCTGATATCCCTGCAGATGCTGCCTTCTGCCTGTTACATTCTTTTGCACAAAATCATTATATCCTATGTACCTATGTTAGGGTATAGAAATAAGCTCGCAGGCCTCATGCATTTTTCAATGTCCGCTTCTATATTTTTTTATCTCCTCCATACATTTTTTATGGCTACTTTGTAGCTCATCAGCGTAATAAGCTGGAATTGTAAATATAATTTCGTTTTCATGCCTGTGTAAGCATTCAGCTAAGTGATTTGGCCGATTGAATATTAATTTTTTTATTTTATTTTTTTTTTTGCATTTCAGTTCTACGTGTAATACTGAAATGTGCTGCGCTTGTCAAGCTACAATGTGACATCATGCAAATCCAACAAATGCCAACGGAATATTAAATAAATATGCCCTCGGGCCAATATGGGAAAAAACAATCGAAAGTTCTTGAATGCATTTTTTATAGAACATGTTATAATCAAATGGGCGATTTTGGATTAATCATTGTCGGCTTACGCATTTCGTATCTTTATCTGTACACACCCACTGTTGTCACACACATCTAGATTATACTTCAATTGCCCCCAAAAACAACCAAGAGTATTTATATGCCCATCATAAAAGTTAAAATCAATGAAAGACATTGTTTAAATGATATGAGAAAGTCATCAAATGCACACAAAAGTTATCGCTGATACACTAAAAGAAATCGCACTCCAAAATTTAAAAAATTTAACTATATGGATTTATTATGTAATTTTGGTATATGTAAAAATACTAATACTAAGAAATCTGTGGAAATTAGACTTTAATTAGACTTTTATGCACATTTCAGATGTAGAATTAAAAAAAAAGGAAAACAATGGTTTTAAGCAAAGCACAATATACTCTTGGTTTTATTTTCTGAGTGCACGCGGGCAATAAAAAAATCAACAAAAGCCGGTTTCTGCAAATACAAAAATTTTTAAATATTTAATGCGCGCCCATTTCCAAGAACTGCAGCCGACAGTCAACAGCCAAGAGCAACAACAATACATATATATACATATATATGTATATTTGGATATATATCGAGAACAGCGCCCAGCGAGTTGGGGGCACGCCTTAAAGCGAGATTTACAACATGTACGACAACAATTTGCAGGCATTGAAAAGTTGTGCTGCTGCTGCTGCTGCTGCTGCTGTCCTAAAACGTGACCCAAACAAAGTTTGCAAATTGTCTAAGAGGCGATGAGCAACAAAAGAAAACAACACAAAACCCGAACAACAATAACAACCATATTTAATGACTTTTTAATTAGATGCAGACACTTTGTTGCATTACAAACAGCTCTGGAACGGAGAATGAACTGAGCTGACTTTGGTTGTGGATTGGGAAAAGGTATACGATACGATATATACATATATTTAAATACATAAAGATATAGACAGGTATATTGGCGTCGAGTCGCTTTGATCTGCAAACAAAATGCAAATTACAAATCAATTTCGCGTTTCAAGTTTAATTTTGTTAAATTCACTTGGCAAGCCAAAAGTTATCATCATAATTTTTGCAGCCCACGCTTACATTAGCATATTATAAATAATTTATTGCCACGAAAAATATATGTTGTTTTTTTTTTGCCACGAAACTTTTCAGACTGTGCGACTGACTCTGACTCCGAGTCTAACAAAGTGACTAAGTGGCTGGCTGACTGGCTGCCCGTTTCTGTGGCTGCCTAATTTGCATAAAAGTGTTTGCCATTTGCCAGCTTTCGGTTTTCAGTTGCACTCATTTCAGATGCAACTCATAGATTCATCTGCTAGTTGTATACTATTATTATCATTATGTACTCACTCTGAAATTGGCTGGCTGTGGTCTCGAGGATGCCGCGCAGGCTGCTCGTATGATGGTGCAGCAGTTGCTCAAACTTGCCGGCTGCCTTGTGGCGCAGTTCCAGTTCGGTGGCATTGCTGCAGCAGCTGCCCCCGCATGTGGCGCCTGCAAGCATCAAAATAAATTAAAACCAACATTAGTAAAACACACACACAAATTAAACTCTGTTTACAATATACAGTCTCAAGTCTTTATAGACCACAGCGCTTGTGGCAAGAAAATCTCTTCCGTCATGCTGTGTTCGATATCATCTTCGAATAATCGTTTATTTTTTTTTCTTTTGGTTGTTTCTGTGTGTGGGTGCGGTGCCTCGCTTAATTGTTTATGGCTCAAAGCCTTTGCGGCGCCACCCATCACGTTGGCACAGTACGCGTGGGTTTCTTTACATCTAAATGCGCGTACAAAAATACAATGAATTATTTTGTGTTTCGTTTCGCTCAAGCTACTTTAATGTTTCATGGTTTTAATAACTTTTAAATTACTCGTAATTGCGAATTGGTTGCCTCACAGCTCCTCCTTCAGCGCATAAAAGCGGAGACATTCTTTGGCTCCCATTTGCCAGCTGCGCTGCTTATAAATTAAGTCGGGGCATTAAAACGCATAGCGAGTGACAACAAATGCTAACAATTTTCACCCAATGACGACATTTTCTAATAAAAGGTAAACCCTGTGTTTAACTTTCTAACTTTCTGACAAGCAAATGAATGTGGGTGTTAAACCTTATCTAGGTGTTTAGCTTTAAATAACTCTGTGCGACTTTAAACGAGTCTGAAATGCAATTTGAGTCAATTATTTCAGGGTTTATGTTATGCTTATTAATTTAATGCCTGTTTATGCAACAGGTTGTGGCAGCTAGTAATTTCCCTCTAAACAAATTGTCTCACTTGTAGCTCGAGTGCAACAGCAACAACAATTAATTTATGGCCTACATACATAGATAGTATATGTATATGTATATGTATGTGTGTGAATATGTGTTAATAGTTTTGCTGCTGCTGCTGCTGCTGGCACATGTGACAATTGAGTTGGGTTAGATAAACTGAGTGGTGGAGAGGGAAGAGGGGGAGGCAGGCAGGCGTGGGCTGATGACACGCATTTCATGACAACTGCAATGACAATGACAACAACTGCAGCAACAGCAGCAACAGCAACAGCAACAACAACAGCAACAACAGCAGCAGCAACAACAGCAACAACAACAATCCATAAAACGACAAACTGGGCGCTTTGAGCAATCGACTTATATGGAAATAGATTCATCTGCTGTTTATGTGTTGCCTATTTCGCTTTTATAGTTTATAATTTAAATTAATGGTTTTTACATTGTGCGCTGCACCTATAAATGCATATGTATTAGCCCCGATTAACTGGCCATATGCTGTGGCCATAAAACCAAATTAATTTGACAAAACAGAGACTTGTTGTCGCAGCGACAGCAATTCATCAGCTGGCTATATTTAAGTTATAACCCACAGCAGCACAAATATATACTAGCTGGAGGCAACAAACAGTAGCAGCTAGTTGTCAGACGTGACGGGTGGGGTGGTGGCAGGTGGCAGGTGGCTGGCGGCAACTGGAGAAACAACACGACGTGTCGCTGTCGCATCGCTGGCCGCAAAACCATGACACATATTTGCCATGACTCGCTTGCATTGCGAATTTAGCAAAAGCAAAATGGAATGGAAAATTGAAAGTGGCGTTGCACACAAGTGTGGCAAACTAAACATAACGCACAGCAGAAATAAATATGACAAGCAAGGCTAACACAAATGTGACAAAAAAGTGAGCTGCAGTCAATTAAAGCTAATACATTTGGTATCTGGCAAACATTTTCACACATCTTAAAAGCAGCAGCAACAGCAGCAGCAGCAGCAGCAACAACAGCAGCAACAGCAACAACAGCAGCCATTTGAGTGGCCACATCACATAATTTTGATGAGTCATAAAGTGCAATCAATCATTTGGTTGCCAAATGGCAAATGTAGCAGCTGTGTGTTGCATTTAAAACGAAAGCTTGCCACCGAATTGTGCGACTGAGTCTTCGACTTTAAGGCCATGTTTGCAATGGCGTGTTTATGCGTTTCATAAATTGCTGCTCATAACTCAGACCTCAACAGCCACGGCAACAACCCACATGGCAACAAGCCAGCTCCGTTGGCAGCCTCGGCGTCAGTCAGACTGACTAGCACCAAAACAAGACAAAAAATATTATGGATATTTCTGGGGATGCTTCCTTCTCCGGGGGCTTCCTGCTGCAACGGCAGCTGATGCCGTCGCCTCTGAGACTGGCTGTAACTTAAACCTGGCCCTGGGACCAGCACAGCGTACACTGAAATCAACCAAGTGGTATATTGCTTGAATTTCAAAAGCAGTAGACAAAATGAAATATTTAATGAATGTGGTTCGCAGCAAATGCAATTTCTTAAAGTCAAACTTTGAAAGGAAGATTTTGTTGGGTTTCTCGCACAACTGCCCCACTGTGCTTGGAAATGCTCCATTGCTCCATTTGCTGTTGCTGTTGCTTTGTAGCTCAAGAAGCAGTAGAAATTCAATTGAATTGTCGCAACGTGACACACACACATGCATACATCATGAGTTGGCCCAGAAAAGTATGCTAGAACACAGTATTTCCAGGCTACAGCAGGCAGCTGGCCAAATTGCAGTTTGAGGCCAAGAGCTGGTGCATGGTGTAAAAAATGCAAATCTCATGCATGGCCAAAAACTGTGCTTGCCAAAAAGTATGCGTTTTATGCCCGGCCATGACCGCAGGGCAAGTGGGTGTGGCACAAACGCCTACACACTCAAATGCTCTCATGCGCTTTTCTTTCACTTATCACTGCCACTGCTGCTGCTGCTGCTGCTGCACATACTGTTGTTGCAACTGCTTTTGTTGCAACGGCTGTTGTTGCAACTGCTGCTGTAACTGCTGCTGCTGCTGCTGCTGCTGCTGTCTATTTTCGTCTCATGTTTTGCAGCCTGTCAACACAGCAGCAGCCAAGCATGCAACGTGTGTGAATTTGTTTACTGTAATTGTCTACGGGCCTTTGGGTAGGCACAGACGGGTCAGGTGGTGCGGTGGCTTTGCATTGGTTTCCGACCATTTTGTGCCGTTGTATTTTGGCCTACACACATTGCCCAATGGCAAAAGCTTGTCGCCTGTCGACTGTCGACATTATCAGACTTGGCAGTGAGCCAAGAAAACGCTTAGCCCGCAAAACACTTGGCTCCGAGGCAGGCTTCGAATACCTTGACATAATTCGGTTGTCCTTCAACCCTCCGCACTCCACCTGCTACCTATATCTTACTATATAAATGCTGTATGCGTTTTCAATTTTAGCAAACTTACTTGAGTTGAATTTCGTAAATTTGTACGTCGACAGCTCAAATGCGAAAATGCCAGCTGAAAACCTTTATGTGTATCTGTTTATCTGTGTGTGCGTGGAAAAGTTTGACTGCCTTCCTCTAATTAAAGAAAATGCCTACTAAGTGCAAAAGTTTACTTTTGACAGCTGCTGAGCCCGTAACTCATTAATTATAGTATGTTTTTTTTTTGTATTGCAAAACAATGCTGCACATTCTGGCTCAACATTCATGTTTTTAATTATACCCCTCAAAAATGTTGTTCTGTGGATGGGGCAAATTCTTTCCAGAGCCATAACTTTTTCAAAAGTAATACTCTTGATTAATTCGTAATATGAAATACATGAATTTATTGTCTGCTGCACGTTGCGTGGCTTTTCAGAGAGTGTATCATAAATATTTACAAAATAATAATATTTTTCTAGAGAAATTTATGGGCTTGATAGAAAATCAATTTGTGTACAAGCACAACAATCGAACCCCTATCAACAGTTTGCAGGCCAGGCCAAGAAGTCAACAATTGGCTAGGGTCATAAATTGTAAAAAGAAATTTATAATCAATAGCAATAACAAGAAGAAGAAGAAGAAGCAGAAGAAGTATTAGAAGTACACATTGAATAGTTTCTAGTGTTTCGACTGCAATTGAAAGCACAAATAAAAACATCCGCCTGGCCTGCCAGAGTGTGCCCCCTTTGCTGCGTGTCAAGCGGCGTTTAATAATTGTTATCAAAAATTGTTGACTACTTGTCAAACACCAACAATTTGTGCAGCGGCCGGTGCGATAACGATTAAGTCAACAAATGCGGCAAAAAGAAATGTAATAGACTAACGAATCGGAAGGAGAATGGAAATATAAATGGGAATGGGAATGAGAATGAGAATGGGAATGAGAACGACAGAAATGAGAATGAGAATGAGAATGTTATAGCCAACTAGTTTTTAGATTCTATCGATATGCTTGAACTGTTCTATATATATATATATACATTTTATGGTTCGTTGAGTTCTGTTATTATTATGACAAGTTTATTGTTGTTGTTGTTGCTATTGTTGTGTTGTGTAGATCAGTTCGTGGCAGATCTTTCGTGTGGCAACCAGAATCAGAAAATGGTTCGTTGAACTCAGTTCTAGTCTAGTTAAACATAATAACTACCAAAATGAATAAGCCACAATTACTTTTGCAACGTTATAATTTGTGATATGTTATCGCAAACACTTTGAAACATCTAAACTTATATCAGCAGTCGGTTGCTGATAATTTAAAGGTATTTTTAAGTTGATATCTGATATGAATTTGTTTACCACAATTATTGTATAACAAACAAATTAATTTGTATATTTAATTTGTTTCGCTCATGCGTTCAATTTAAAGTTATTCCCAGGAAGTCAAATTGAGATTTGTTTTCGCATTCGAATTGAGTATTCTTTTGCATATTTGCATTGCGCATATATATTTATTTATTGCATTTTCCATTATTCGCTTGCATTTGCAAACGAGAATATTTACCTCGTTTTTCTCTCTGTGTGTGTGTATTTATTTGCAGCTTATTTTGCATTTCAGTTGCCACATGGGAGAGAGAGAGAATATCCGAACAATTCAGCTGATAAATTGTTAATGCGCGCATAAGTTTTCAATTTGTGTGGCAAATTCCGCGTGGCAAACTCTCACACACACACACAGCACACTTTCACAGTTGCAGTTACAGATGCAGCTTGCAACACGCGACGCCGCTGACATCGTAGCTGGCAGATTTTGGCGCCACGTCTGGGTTGCATGTTAAATTTATTGCGGCGGCTGCAACTGCGACAATCTCCTTGCCATTTATTTGCATTCGCCCATTTGAATATAACTTTATATATGTATCTATAACTCGAACTCGTAAGCGAGCGTATGTGTGTGTGATTTCTGTGTGTATGTGTGTGTGTGTGTTTACACGCATGCACTTTGTGCTAATTTTGCCATGAAAATGTCAACTACGATTATGCGGCTGGCATGGAAAATCCGCCAAGAGTTCACCATAAGTCGTCGACATGTTGCCAAGTTGTATGCCTCTTTTTGGACAACCGTTGCTGCAACAACAACCAAAACCAGCAACAACAACTTGCCACTTGCAACTTGCAACACTTTCATAATGTTGTTGCTGTTGCTGCTGATTGGCTTACATTACGGTTAGGCGCCAGGCAGACGCGTCTCGCAAAAATAAAAGAAAAAAATATTTTGTCTGCCTCAAAAAGCATATTAAAAATTTAATTGAAAATTTTTTTTTCTTGTAAATATTGCGGCATATTTGCAATATGTGGGCTGGCTTCTGCTTAGATGTGGTTGTGTGATTGTGCTTGCTGACGCTGCTATATATTAATTACTAAGATTTATTATGCTGCTGCTGCAAAACTAGAGCTCATCTATATGCAAATTTATATTGGACACATCTCGGCGCGAATCTAGCAAGGAGATTGCGGAGAAAGCCAATAAATACCACAAGATCAGAACGGCAACTTTATGATGAGGGGCTGCATAGCTCGAGTTGGCAATTTTCCACAAGAATGCAGCAGATGAATTTTGTGGCCTGACACATTTCGTAAGACTCTAGTTGCAATTGCAAACTTACAGCTGACTAATTGAATCAGTGCTGCATGATGTGCAACAAAAGACGCTAAATACCCAACGGCAACAGTGTGGCATGCCTCGCTGGTTGCAGTTCATTGGCAGGGCCTGGAATTGTGGAAGTGATTTTTTGGGCTGGGGGTTGGCAGTGTTCGCCAAGTTCTTTTTACTGCACACACATAAATCCCAGAAGAATGCCAAACAGATTGCACATCTATAAATAAAACAGGGCAAACAGAAATAAGAACAACTCCAAGGCGATCTGCGATGTGAAGAGCATGATTCACACACGCGATAAGAGTGGCAACTACCAAACTGCCCAGCCGATGGGGCACACAACAAAGAAGCGGCAACAACAACTGCAATAATAATAACAATAAAAGACAGCAACAACTAAGTAAACACGGGCCAAGACGCCAAACGTTAAACAAATGTACAACAATTATAATAATAAACAGTTAGCAACAATAAGTCAACAATAAAAACAGCAGCCAAGAAAATCTTTCCAGGGAACTCTTTTTTGTAACATAAGAATAAGTGAAGCCTCAGCAGCAGCAGCAGCATCAACAAATTGCTGACAATATATGAAACACCATCAGCAGCAGAATTTTAATAATTAATAACTGATGCAGCTACCACAAAAGAAGCAGCTGCAACTGATGTGACTCAATGTTGCTGCTATTGAGCAACAACATTGCTTCGGCAATAACAACAAACAATTGCAAATTATTCAACTGGGCGCACAGCAAACGAACGACAGCAAACGGTACAACTGTGTCCAGTTGTCCAGCTCTCCAGTTATCCATGTGTCCAACTGTCCCTTTGACCAATTGCCCATCCAATGGCTACATTGCAGATGTGCAAACGTTGTGCCACCAGGCAGTCAACCAAGCAACCAAGCAAACAGCCAAACAAACAAACAAACAAGCAGACCAACAAATAAACCAATAGCCAGATGAATGCTTGCCCCCAACAACAAAAAACAACAACAACAACAACAAACAAGCAACAAATAGCCAAAGAGCAGCAGCAACAAATTCTGTGCGCCCAGTAGGCGAATGGGGCATGGCCAGCTGTTGTCCCATGATGGCAGCAGCAACAGCTGCAATTGCTCCCTATATGCTGTTGCTGCTGCTGCTGCAAATTGCTGCGGGTAATCATAGTGCATGTTGCATGCAAATTAACGCATCAGCGAGCGGTGGCAACGACAACGAGAGATTGCAACTGGCAAAACCTGCAACACAGTTCCCGCATAAATGGTCTGCTAGCATTTTTATGAGATTATGCCAATGGCAAAATATGCAAAAAAAAAAAGGAGAGAACACAAGGGGAGCACAATGGGGCAGAAAGGCAGCTTTATCCCACCAACTGCGCAATATAATTACCTCGCATTTGCAATGGACAAACGGACGGACAAACGGACGGACAGATGGTCGCCTAATGTGCGCAGAATTTCTCTTAGCGCGCCGTCAGCAATAAGCTGCTTAATTGTCATCATAATCTATGCGAAATGGCATAAAACGATACAATTTGTGGCAGGGGTAATCGAAACGATCAAATTGTTGTCGCTGCATTGCTTAAAGCTTGGCTAGACAAGCTCAACAGCAGCAACATGTTGCTCCTGCTGCACACTGTTAAGAAATATTTGTTGCCAGACGGAACAGAACAGAACATAAATTAAACAAGTTTATTGCTCAAATAGTCGACATACATATATTCCCATAAATTATGAGCATTTTAATTAATTTGTGTTTAGGTTGGTGATAAGACACCAAGTGTTATTGTAAGTGGGCCATGTCATTGGCATTATCTGTACATTGCTAGAATTACGCAGGCAATGCATAATTGTATAAAGTATTTTAGTCTTCGACTTGCTGACTGATTTGAATGAAATACGAAACTAAGCCAATGAACGCAATTGGAATCATATTTCATACTTACATGAACAAATGACAGCAAGAATAACATACGCTATATACGCAGTAACTGCAAAGCTTGCAAATAAATTTGACTCCAAAAAAACTATTTCAAAGATACCAAAAAAAAAATAAGCAAAAAAAAATAAAATAAATGTAAATTATATACAATGCCCAACTGTGGCAAATTGGGTCACATTTTGTGTGGACAATGGAAATGCGTCCAGTAGGTTTTTGGCTACTTGAAAACTGACTACACTCGACAAAATAATTGCATTGCATTGTGCTCGCCAGCAAGACGCACAATTTGGCCCATAAAAATGGTGTCACTTGCCTCAGCAAAAAACACAACAAAATGTTAAACAAACAAAAATTGCTTGCGGTCTGGCTATGTATTTGCTCATTTTTTTTTTATTATTGTTAAATAGATATTTGGGTCAGTCTGGTGCCACGCCTTTACTGAGGATGGTAGCGGCAGGAAACGAAAAAAAAACGCGTTACAACTGAAAGAAAAACACAATCACGAGCAACCTTGAATGACTGTTTGTATTGTGTAAGACTGCTAGATACTTTGCGTGTAATTTGTTGCATGTTAGTAGCTTTTAATTATATGCTGATTATGTTTTGGGGCACAATCAACAACGGCAAAAACAGACAAAAACAAAAATGTAATATAAAAACTACAACAAGGCACTCCCTAAACATTCAAACAACGATGTGACAAGCCGAAATTGTGGCACGTACCACCAGCAGTAGCAGCAGCAGCAGCAACAGACAATGGCAGGCATCTGCCTTTGCTGACTTGCAGAAAATGCCAAGAGCTGGTCACATCGAAAGAGACAGAAAGAGAGATAGATAGATAGATAGATAGATACATAGATAGAGAAGAGAACTAGAAGCAGGGCCGAGAGCTACGAAAAATTCAATTAGTTTTGTGTTTGCGCATTGCATGACAAAAATTACAAACTACAGCAAAAAGCCGCCCAACCCAACCGACACCCACCTCTGTAAAACTCCAGTCTCCATATGGTAACATGGGCTCGCAAATGTTTATTAAATGAAGTCAACTATGAAGTGGAGCGAGAGGTGTCAGCCAGTTGTCAGCCAGGGTGTTCAGCACCAGCGATGAGCTTGGCTCAACTGCTGATTAGTTGGCTAACATGCAAAGAGTCGATTGGGATTTACATGCAATTTACTCAGTTTACACTCAAACAATGAGGTTGGGCTCTCAAATCAACTGACTAACATTTTGAATCAGCTGCCGCTTGTAGCTGTCAAGTCAACCTGCTCATCACATCACATCACATCACTTGTTGCCTGCTTTAAGATCTTTAATATGATGTCTTCTCAAGCTCCCCGTTTGAGGGCCCTCAGCATTCCAATAAATAAACTCAAGCAAATGATGTGCATGCAAATGAATTTGCCAACCTTTGAATGCAACCGAAAAAAAACGTATAATATTGAAAATGAACAGATTTCCAAATGGGATTGCAACTGCTGGGGCAAATTGAAGCACAAGCACGTAGGGGTTAGGTATAGGTACAGGTGTAATCATAGGAATAGGTATATATATAGAACTGTAAGATTTACGAAAGGAAAGTGGCTGATTCATGCTAAATAAATGCAATAATAAAATATTTCTATCATCTTCAACCTCAATATTCAATTATTAAAGAAGAAACCACATTAAATATTTATTTTTTGATAAGACGTTGAAATAATTGTTAAAGATACTAGATATCATAGTGTGTCTATCTAACTGCCATTAGTTTAGGATCTGTATCTATCTGGCATTAAATATACAGATAACAGCCACAAACATTGCAGAAGGTGGCAATAAAAATGCAATTTGTCTGAAACGTGTTCAATGCTTCAATATTTGCCTAACACTGGCCACTGCCCTCAGTTAATGCACACACACACATAAACATACACAAACATATAGGTACACACACACACACACACACACACACACACACACACACACACAGCCACAGACAAAAAGCTATTGAAATCGCATGAAGTTTAACAATTCCCAAGTATTCGGCAAATGCCCACAAGCCTTCGTTTCGACATTTTTATTACGAACATGGATGCAGAGCGGTGCCGGGTGGTGAAACGGGCTTACCCACAATTGCTGCAGGCGCTCCTTTAACCTACCTCCCTTCCTCCCTGCTTACCACCGTCCCTTACAACACTCGTTGACTGGGCTCCATTTGCACCGATTGCGCATACGCCGCATGTACCAGCGGAGGATGTGGATGGACGCGATTTATCGAGACGGTTGCTGCCTTTGATTTGGCCACTAAATAGTTGGCTTACAAATTTGCCATGCGCCATTGTGTGTGGGTTCCCTTTGCCGCTTTCAATTACGCCCACGAAAATTGCGAGAGCCAAGCCGAAAGCGAATCAATGCCAAAAGCGTAAAATGCTATGGCCATAAAAAATCAGACTTAATGCAAAGGATTCACGCTCGTTGCGGCTGCGGCTGTGGCTACGATTGCGATGGAGGCGGTTGCCACACTCGTAGATGGAGCCACGGGCAGAGGGGTAAGCGGGTACACAGGAATAAATATTGAGTGTTTACGTTAAAGCCGCAAAGCAAACAAAATGGCAAACAAAAGATACCGTCGAAGGCTCAGCGCACTGGCAGTGGAAAGCAGTGGAAAGCGCGAGTTGGCCAAACAATGCACAGTTTTTCATTTAGTTTTTTTGTTCACTTGGCTTTTGTTTCGACATTGCCGGTTGTCTTTTGCCCAGGTAGTTACTCATTGCATCACTCAGTCGCACGTTCGTTCAGCTCACTCACTCACTCACTCACTCACTCACTCACTCGCTCGCTCACTCATTCATTCATGCATTCATTCATTGTGGCTGCTGCTTTTGTTTTGGCCATGCGGCTCACGTAATTTGCCGTCGGGCGTAAGAAGAATTTGCAGCGTTTTTCGTGATGATTTCACAATTTCCCATGCGTGCTCTGTTTTTCTGTAACTCCAAACACCAAACAACTGCTAAACACCCAACATCCATCTGGCTGCTCTGGTCTGGTTATGTATTGTCTTGTTGTGCTTGCTGGGATTTTATTTTGATTTTATTTTTGCATTTGATAATCTGTGCGCTTGTGAGTTTATCAGATGGTCTATGAAATTTGTTCACGTCATCGTTGAGAATATTCCTGTGCATAATATTTCGTATCTAAGCCATTGTATGACTTATATAAATATATATATATATGTATATGTATTTGCGTATGCAAAGATATTCATATTTTTAGCTTTCGCCTCTTAGCCGGAAGCAATTAGATAAGAATGTAGAAAGATTTCTGCTTAAAAATTCTTTGGCTGCTTGGGCGCTGGGGCATTCAACAGAATTTTCTCCATATTCAGAAAGATGTTTTATTTTTAAAAACCTCAAAATACGTTGAATAATTCGTTGCTAATTATAAATTTGATGCAGCACAATGGGATTTATATAGACAAAAAGCTTTTCAGTCAAAGCAAAATGAGAAATGTTGTGTCTAAATATTTTAGACAAAAGCCCAAGATTAAGCAAACACTTTGCAGTGTGACAAACTCTGTTATCAAGCTTAAATAACCACACTTATACCCTATCATGAGTAATGATATTTCTAGTTAATTGACGCATTGCTCAACAAAGAAAGATCTTAACAAGCGTTAATTTCAATAGACTTGGCCAATTAACAAATAATGTCATATAATTTTCGATTTAATGGCTTCATCAGTCGTCATCGTCGTTGCGGCCAGGAGCTGGTTTTCGACCCACCTAACGATGAAAAAAAAAATAGTCGATGTAAGTGCAAAATGTTGTAAGCAAAGCTGCTGACATTTCTGCTGACACAAGCAGGCGGTCTGTCACGCCTCTCTTTTGCAGCTCATTAGATAGGAGCTGTGGCAAAGCCACGGCTGCAACTTGGAGTTGCATTGTGAAATCAGGAAAATCGCCGCCCAGATCTATTGAGGCAGACTCGTGGGTCTGCTGCAGCAGGCGCACAGTCGCGATGTTGCCACAATTTGTAGCGTGTGCGCGCTTATTGATTTCCAGCCGTGCCTCAAGGCAATTGCGTGTGGCAAAACGCCCAAGTAACGATGCGCCGGCGCAAAAGTCGACGCAGCTGTCAATGAACATTGGCGCCGGCTTCAAATGCAACTGCAACTTTGACTACGACTCCTGGGCCAAACGTGGCAAGTGTCGCCGGTGGCTGCCACGGTTGCTGCCACGGCTGCTGTTGCTGCTCGTATGCATTATGCATTCGTGCCAAGTTTGTTAGTTGCCTTGCGTCTGTTGTTGTTGTTGCGCACATATCAAGTGACGTTCACATAAATTTGTAATTACGTATACGCCATGTAGGTCGCTTTTTTTGTGCAACGCCTGCGGATGCGGCTGCGGCTGCGTTGTTTTCAATTAAACAGTCGTATTCGCATTTTCGAGCGTGCCACACTCGAACTCCTTATTTAGTCTTTTTTTGGTTTACTTTGTTTCACTTATGGGTTTTTCATTGACTGACTCCGCCAGTTTTGGGCTATAATTTATGCGTAAGTTTGTTTTTTATTATCACTCGCCGCCTGTAATTGCAACTTGTGAATGCGCGTATTCTCCACGGACCCAGATTTCGTTCGAGTGAAAGTTCGCTTTGCCGCTGCAGGTTTCGGTTTGAGTGTACAATTTGGCAGGCAGTCGTTTGCTTGCCCCTCCCCATTTTTATTTTCATAGACTGGCTCGCAATTAAAAATGTATTAAACTACGTGGGCATTCAGTTGTCCGTTCTCCGGCGTTTCGGCATTTCCCACGCATTGGTGCAGGAAATGAGAAAACAACTTTAGCCGTTTTTATGCCTCGGTAAAAATTCTTCAATTGCACTAATGAGCCCTGTAGAAAAGAAGCATTAAGCAGCCTGAAGCCTGGCTAAATCTACTGTGTGGATAGAGGGAGAGAGAGGGAGAGAGAGGATAGAAACTAGCATTGCTGCCGCGTGACTCACACACAAATGCGCTGCTAAGCACAAATAACCCCATAAGCCATCAATCAAAATAGCCTTGAACTGCCTCTGACAGAAACAAAATATAAAAACACCATTCATGTGAGTATGAGTATGAGTGTGAGTATGAGTATGAGTGTGAGTACGAGTATTCACGGCTGAGAATTTGTGACACGCTATATTTAGAGCATACGCACAAATGCATGAAATATCTAAGAGAATTGACAGGAACAGCAATTCTTGTTATTTTGTTTTTGTTGTTGTCGTTGTTGTTGCAATTGTTGTTGTTGGTTCCATGGGTTAGTGCGTGTGCGTGCATTGTTGTATGCTCATTTGAATGCCAAGAATTTTTCCTCATATGCCAATGCTCATAAAAGAGCAGCAAAATTTATGTAAAAACACAAATTGTTTGCCCCACAGCAGCAGCAGCAGCAGCAACAGCAGCTACTAGCAACAACAATAGTTGTTGTCATTTAACAATAGCTTGAACAATAGCAACAACAGCAACTAATGAATGGTGTGAATATCTATAAGTGAGTGAGTCTGCGTGACAATTAATGAATGAATGTGGATTTAGCAATTTGAATAGCTGCCTAGTTAACTAACCACTTGACAAATTGACCAAAGAGAGAAATTATGTGGGCCTTGTTTAGGCTTAGCTGTTTGGCAAATGCATTATTAACATAAGCACATCCATTAGCAACAAGGCCAGGAAAGCATGTTGCGAATTTGTTTTAGCCTGGCATTAAACATAAATCGCTTGTGTGTTCTTTGTAGGTGATGTTAAGTCAAATACTTCTCGGCTAAGCAGTTTGCCCTGCCCAGCGGAACGTTGCATATAAGTTATGACCCCAGACTTGGCACTGCAGTCAGCCGGCTGCACAGTCTACACGGTGTACACTCCATAGACCATGGATCTATAGTCTGTGGACCCCATATGCGATTTGCATGCCAACTAATTGCGAGTCGCGCTTTATGCAAATCACTTTTTCTGTCTGCGCATAAGTAAAATGAACGCTAATAAAGTTAACAACTTGTTTTGGCATTTATTTAAATCTTTTTTTTCTTTTTTTTATGCGACAGCTTGCGCTAATTTCTTATAAGCCCCAAGCGAGAGGGCGTAGTAGGTATGGGCAGTCGATGGGGGAGTGGGAGGCGGGGGCAGGCAAGGAGGGGCTGGTACGCGTGCGCACAAGTGAGTACTGCGTATGCAACAACTCTGTGTGTCTGTCGGAATGCCTGGCGACATAAATTTCACATTTGACACTTTTCAGGCGACGCCGTCGACGCGCAAAACAAAATGCCACATGCAACATACAAGTCGGGGGTAGCTTATGGGGGCAAGCAGTGCATGAAGTGGGAGGGGTTACAGTTGATCTTGCGCGCGGCGACATGCGTCGTTTGTTGTAAATTTATGCGCCAAGGTGTTGGCTGTTCAAGTCGTTCATGTGTCTCTTTGTGTGTGTGTGTGTGGGGAGGTGTGAGGTGATGTGTGTGTATGTGTTGTGTGTGGGTCGCTTGACATGTAATTAGTGCAATCTCAACACTTCTGTTACAGTTTTGTTTTTCTTCTTTTGTTGCTGCCATTTTATTATAATAGCTTTGGTAATTTGCCTATGAATATGTTAAAATTCAATTGGCACACTCTGAAAGCTGTCATTGCGTTGCAAGCTTAGTGGGTGGCACATATGTAATTGCTGAATGTATTTAATGCAAAGTAATTCTTTATCTGAAATATCCCCCTCACTATTTCCAGCCTTTGACTATCATCAATTTATGACAAGCACTCTCGTTCAGTATAATAGAAATAGCTGGTTGATTAACAGAAAGCAAAGTACATTTATAACAACTGACAACTATGCACATTGAGCACATTAATCAACTGGCTTAGATCTGCATCTGGCCTAAAGCCGAAGTCCACATCTAAGTCCGTAGAAGTATCTAGGGGGCTAAACGAGCCATAGTTAATATGGTATGCGAGTGCTCGTTTGTATCTGCTCATAGTTTGGCACAATTATGATATATGACGCCTGGCCCCATTATGGAAAACATATGAAAAACTGCACGCGATCATTAGACAAAAAAAAATTCAACAGCAACAACAACAAAAACAAAGCCTTGCCATTGAAACATAGCAACAAATTTTCACAGTTGTCGGAGTTGATTCAAAGGAGCAGCGAGTGAGGAGCAGAGCGGAGCGCAGATGAGCTGTCGAAAGATTAATGACAGCACCAACATCGGGCGCACACATGGACATGGATATATAGATAGATAGACACCGACTGAATAGTCAAGAATCAGGCACAAGCGATGCAAAGGCCTTGGCACTGCTTCCATTATAAATACACTTGCATTTTAATTAAATTACAGGCAAACGAAAGAGACAGAAAAAACTATGTATGGAAATAGAGTGAGAGAGAGATAGAAAGTCAGCGAATACTTCGTGTGGCAGCTGTAATGAGGCAACTGTGGAAAAGTCATAGAAATCACTTTTCAAGATGAATTACATTGCAAAACGAAGCGTGACGAAACTCAGATGCTCTTTTGCATAACCAAATAATTAGTTTTGTGGGGTTCAAAAGTGAGTGAATTATATGTAAAATATGTGAAACAAGCTATTGTTTTCAATCTGAGATAACTATCAATAATTAAAATATCATGCAATGCCCACTTGTATCCATAAATGTGAGCATTAGACAACTCAATTGTGAGCAAGAGCATTGCGGTATGGAATGGCTCGAGTGGCACAAGCTCAAGTTCAGAGCAATCATTTTTTAATGAGTCCACAAGTCAGCATCATTTTTGGGCATCCTGCTAAAACATATGCATATGGAATGACTAACGGATGACAGTTGGAGTTTTGAGGTTGATTGCATTTGCATTTCGTATTCATGGTTGAAACCAGTTTGCACACTCACTCGCCATAGATGAACGGATACACACCTGCAAATGAGCAGAGAAATAAAATTAATAAGTTATGTGCTGCTGCAAATTAAGATTAATGTCATAATTTCAATAAAAATGAAATCTATTTTCAAAAATTGAATAACCCAAAAGCGAGACAGACAAATCGCTATGCGAACAAACGAACAAACGAGCAAACGACCCATCCATCCATTGATTGTAAGCCAACCAGTTACCAAAATCTTTAGATTGTCTCGCCATAAAAAAACAACATAAAAAGGGGGGCTTAGTAGTTGTTCTTGTTGTTGTTGTTGATGTTGGCTTAATCGCACCTCTCACACTCGCCCACACAAGGCTGACCGTTTACCAGTTTCGTCCCCCCCTGAGCCAACCTGCTCCTCTCCACCTGGCCAAATACAGACCTTTTTCAGATGGCTTATCGCACGAGTCTTGCATAAATTTTGGCGCTTTTTGACAATTTCTATTGTTGTTTGTCTCGATTTTGTCTCGATTTTGTCTCGATTTTTAATTTGTCGCCGTCTTTGCTCTGCTTTGATTTTGCTGCTGTTTTGCCTGTTTACGTTTATGTGGTTCTTTGAGTTTTGTGCATTTCAATTTTGTTAAACTTGCATCCAAAACAGCAGACCTTAAATAAATTTAAAATAAAATTCTAACCGAAGCAGGCATAAAGTTTATGTTACGTATAACTTGAATTTTGTTGTTGGTTGCTTGCCAAAATGCCAAAAACTAACAAAGTGGAAGACCGCGTAGGATGTGCACCAGAGGCAGCAGCGAGGGGCACAGGGGCGTGGCTGTGTCTGTATCATTTGTGCTGACTGTCGGCTTGCTTTGATATTAAATCGAGGCGAAAAGCAGAAAAGCAGCAAACAACAACAATAACAACAGCAACAACAGCAACAACAACAGACGCATCAGAAACAACTGAAAAGATACCCAAAAAAATGGTGCAGAGCGTGCAGGGAACGAATTCATTTAATTATTTTCGAAAATTATGTTCAAAGCAGACAAAACCAACCAGTTTGTAAAGCTTTTACTATTCTACATTTGTTCCACAACTTAAATTAGGTGTCAAATTAGATTATAATGCTCAACGCATTTAAATTAGTTACTTCGCTGCATTTTGCTACATTTTTTCAAGGGTTACACCCAAAATTCTCAAATGAGGGGCGCAACCCAAACGTGAATTAGTTTTAGCTCACATTTATGAGTTATGTGCTGGGTGAATTTTTGAATATTTCATTTGAGCTGGTCAGTGTTTCGAAACAAGTTTTCTTGCATAATTAACATATTCAGCATAGTGTGTGTGTGCGTTTTTTTTTTTATGAAAATTTATGACTTGTTTGAAATATTTCTGATGAATTTATTTTGGTCTGTTCTCACTGCCTGTCAAGTTTTTGTTCACTTTTTTTTTCGCTTTGCCGAAAGAATAACAAAATGTTGGCACACAATAAACATCAACGGAAGCAGTTAATTTCTTAATTATGCATTTAATTTACCATGCGACCGCGACTTTAATGACAAAACAAATACATAACTTACTTATATATACAGTCACGAATATGTATTTAATATTTATTTATAACAATATGCTGAGGCCTATAAATATACTTATCAGCTTAAGAAAATACATTTAAAGATTCAAATTGTCTGAAAGACGACTGAAAAACATAGCCAGTGAATAATATGAATATGCATAAGTTGGACTGCCATTTTTTACTTTTATTTTTGGAGCATTAGATTTGTCGTGATATAAATAAAGCAATAAAAATGTGGCTGAGCTTAGACCCTGACCCGGCGTGCTGTTGTGCCTCATGTTTGTATCGTGTGTCGTGTGTTTAATGGACAGAGTCTCATTTGCATATTACAAGTGTTTACAATTAAACATTTGGCGAACCAAACTGTCAGCTGTCAATTGCCGAATGCCGGTGTAATTATAAACACACGCCCAAGCAGAGGTAGAGACTGAGGCAAAGTCTGAGGCAGAGGCTGAGGTAGAGGCTGAGGCAGAGACTGAGGCAGAAACTGAGACAAAAGCTGAGGCTGAGGCAGAGTGCGAATGATTGGAATTCAGACTCTTGGACAATTAATGACAATTAGTTTGTAACGACTGTCAAATGTTGCTACATTGAAAAGTAATTTCGTAAACAGCGCCAGACACGATAACATGGAATTTCTGAGTTGTACCACTATATTTGTAGTAGGCCTTAAGGCAAGTCAAGAGTCAAGTCACAACACATTTATATCTATTGCATGTTATTTCTCTGTGTGTGTATGTGTGTGTGAGTGTGTGTGTGTGTGTGTGTTTTGCACAAGTCACAAGAGGCGCACACACCTCTTCGGCGGCTAATTTGTATTCATTAGTGTGTCCCGTTCACAGTCTGTAATTTAAAAACGTTAAAAGTTTAATGAGGCGTTAATAATATGGTTTTGTTTTACTTTTCCCCCGGCAGCGCCTTCTGTCTTTGTCTCGGCGACCATATCGCTGTCTCTCTTTAATTTTCTCGACGTCGTTGTCATTGCTTTTTACTGCAAATAAGCGCCAGAGCATTACAACATGTCCCCGCCGCAGCCACAGCTACAGCCAGAGCCATAGCCACAGACGTGGTCTTGGTCGTGTCCTCCATTTGTAGTCCACAGGTATCTGCTGGCCTGCCACCCATACGTGTGTGTCTGTGTCTGGGTTAGGATCGGTAGGTTGAACATCTCCCGGCGTCTGTTGCGGTTAGCGCTGGGTAACTTAATTGACTTGCAGGTGACTAATTGTGCATGAGTTCGACACGGCCATAATGAACAGACATGTGGCAAGGGGGCGTTTGCAGGGTGCGTGTAATATGAGACCTGTCGGTTGAGAGAGACTCTTACAAATGAAGTTGTTGAGTCTTTCTTGATTAGCTCTTCTTGCGTCTGCTTATTGTTATTGTTATTGCTATTGCCACTGCTGTCATTGCTGGCATTGTGTGGCAAGCCGCATAAGAAGCTTTTAAAGGATGACAACGATGACAGCGCACACAGTAAAACTTGGCCAAGAAGCTAGCTATAAAAAGATGCCATTCCACTAGCATTAAAGCAATGTGCAAGTAGCTTATAAAGATAATTGACTTCTTAAATTTAATTCAGATGGCATGTCGAATTTCTGGTAGATTGGGTTGCATGAAGTATTTGACATTTTGCCTTATGACCATTTTGGTCGGCTCGATGTTGAACAAACTTAGAATTAGCCAACAAAGCCGCAACAACAAAACGAGACACTCAAAACATGGCACATGCTGTTTGTGTTGCATTTGCTGTGATTGTCAAAGGCCTGCGCCACAAAAAAATAGTCACAAAAAAATACATTGAATGCTCTTTTTGTGTGTGCAACATTTGCAGCAATTGCATGTGGCCTTTTTGGTCAATGATATGTCCAATAAATTGTCACGAAATTGTCAGCATGGCCCCGGGCAACAACAACAATGGCAACAATCGACAGCAATAACAAAATTGCCTTGTGTCATGTGTCACATATCGAGTGTCATGCATTTTTCATTATTTATAATTTTTTGTAAATGCATAACTGGTAGCCTTATCGCTCTTTTTTTTTGACATCTGTTCATACGCTAGCTGTAATGTGGGGTCAAATTGTCATTAATGTAAATTAACATAAATCAACTAATTGCCATTAATAAATTGCCATTGGGCCCATCCGGCACTCCACTATATAATTAATTAAAATTTAACTTAATCTGTTGAGAGTTGAAAAATGTATATTTAAAGATTACAAAAAAGTTGATTTGTTAAAAGTTCCCCCACAGCTGTAGCTTATACAATACTTAAGTTTGGGTTTTTACACTTGTGCATTTATCTTAACCAACATATTTATAAATACAAAAATAAATAAACAAATCTGTGTGTACAACTTAATAGCATTTGAATGCTGTAGAGTCAAACAATTTTTCAGCAGTTTCGAGCTGAAACTCATTAACAAGCTTTTGCTTTTTACTCAAAGCCCAGACTCATTCTCCACTCGTGTCCACTGCGTATTTTGAATGTGGTACGTTAGGAGATGTGAAAAACAGAAGACGGTCCTCAGCACAAAGTTAACCGAAGCTGGCAATTTGTGAGCGCGGCTTAAAAGGCTTTTTCTTTTGCGTAATTAACTTAAAAGAACATTAACAATAAATTATCAAATTTATGGCATTTCAGCAAATGTTGCTCAAGTAACAAAATACCGCAGCGAGTAGCAAAACCGCTGATAAGGCAAAAAAAGACAAAACACAAAACAGCAAAAAAACGTGTACAACAAAAATAAAAATATGCAAAAAAAAAAAAGAAAAAATAAGAAAAAAAATGTAAAGGAAAACCCGGCGAAGGCATACAAATAATTATAATAAAGTGATAATGGTATACATTTTACAGCGTTTTGACTTAAATGCAAAATGACAGGCCCTGTCACAACAACAGCAACAACAACAACAACTGCAACAACAACAACATGTCAAAGGGGCCGCACTCCGTTCGCATCTGTTGGCCATTTGGCAGTTAGGCAAATGAGTTAAGTCAACTTGAGTCAAGTTAAGTTTAGTTGAGCTGAGTTTGCGTGCTTTGCTTGCGAAGCGTTTCTAAAAAGCAGCCGTTTATTCAAGCTACTCTTGAATTTTCCCCAAACAACGCCCCAGGCACGCCGCGTGCTCTTGTAATTAGCCGACTCAAATTAATCGCTGGTTAAATATGCATTAATTAAGTGCTAAACGCACAAGTGTCGATCTGAAAGTTTTGCTGTACTGCTGTTGCTCCAGCCAAGCGTAATATTAAATGCAATAAATAAATAAGCCAATGACGGGAAACTTTTGCGTACAATTTTCAATTGCATTTTGCAGTTTGCAACTTGCAGTTTAGTTGGCCATTCAAAAACAATTACGTGCACATTTCTTTAAGCCACCCACGCTAATGTCGTTTAATGGCATCAATCACATCACAACATGACAGCAAACTACAGCAACACCAACAGCGACAGCAGCAGCAGTAAAAACCACAAATGTTAAGTCATTTGTGGGTCATTTGAAATGCTGAGGCAATGAGTTGGCGATATGTGTTGTTGGAAAATCGCATCCAACAAATCTGGCACATACATTAGTTTTAATTGCTTGCAAGGGGATGATGTCATTGCCACAGCAGCCACATCAGCAGCAACAGCAGCAGCAGCAGCAGCAGTGCCTGCCCCAAAGGAGCAGCTATTGCCACATAGTCTCATAGCCGTTGTATTCGCCAGTGGCTTAGCCTTGTCATGGCCATAAACTGGCTTTGGTTGCAGTTGTTGCCAATGTTGTTGTTGTTGCTGCTGCTGCTGCTGAGACAGTTGGCGTTGCTGCTGTCGTCTGTTTGTCTGCCGCGACTGCAACGCTAAACGGTTTTGGCTCGAGATTTGGCAACAACAAAATGCTAGTACAGTGGTACCCAACTAAACTGAATTGTTCTATATATACATATAGTATGCGCCACGTATCTTATCAAATTTCGTTGGAATCAAAATACGCAATAAATAAATAAACATAAAATGACAAGACAATATTTTTTTTTTGATAATGTTTCGTCTTCCTGCCGATAAGTTTGGCAACAAACTTGAGCCGCAAGTAACAAGCAAATGCTTAATAGACGCGTAGATTGGCATTATTACTCTAACGGTTATTATTATCAGCCTTATACATTATTGAGTGGGTCACGTAGGCCAACACACAGAGATTAATTTCCCGATATACGTATTAATGTCAGCTTGACCTTTCTTTGCTGTAGCCACTCAATTTAGGTAAACAACATTTATATAATTTATTTGCACTTGCTTGCCATTTACTAATAAACATTTTATTATTTATATTTGGCTCTTTGTTTGCTGCGTGTTTTGCTTTCCAATTAGCACTGTTTCCATTTGCCGACAGTCGACTGTCGACCGTTGTTGCACTGCAAATAGTTGAACAACTTTGGCTTGGGGAATTCCAATATTAGATACTGTATTTAGTTCGCAACATTGCGCACGTGTGCGAATACAAACAGGCAAAAAAGAAACAAAACAAACAAAAAAAAAACTTGAAACAAAAGCATTTGAGATAATTTTCTATTTTCATTCAAAATCTTAAACAAAAGAAAAGCGATTTTCACAGCCAAATGCGCACATGAATATCTGAAATGATCATTGTGAGAAACTCAAGCGGACTGACTCATCGCCAGTTGGCAGCCAATTGGACGACAGTGTGTGCCGAAAGTCTGCGCCCGTGCTAATTTGGCAACTAAGCGCACATATTGTCCGTCTGTGCGAGTCTCGCGCGAGTTTGTCTAACTTTTTGTGGCTTTTCTCTTTTACATTTTTTTTATTAAATAAAACTGCTTTTAAACAATGCGTTCATGCATACCCTGTAAATTAACGCCACAAAGCAGATGAGTTGATACGAATATTTAATAGCTGTTTATAATGAAATGAGATATTGCCACTTAATTGGCGCTTTGTGTATAATAATCGAATATTCCCCTATACGAATAGTTGGTGGCTAATTACAAAAATTCTAACATATTGATATAGGTTTGCTGTGTTGTTTGTCTGTCTTAGAACTCGATATACCCTATCAGATGTAGAGGGAGGGGATAGGATAACGCTGCTCTTATTTAATACTCATTCAATGACTGTTGACGCAATGGGGCAGACCGCGACCATGTTTGCAGCGAACAGTTGCCAAGTTAACAATTGCGCTTTTTATACAGATTTTTCATGTGGTGTGTGGCAATGTGTAGTGGTGACATTTTTGTATTTCCTCGATGGCAGGCGGTGGCAAGCGTTGCAATGCGATGCTCTCGAGACTCTCCCGGTCGGTCTGTAGTACACTCGGTCACGGGGTCTTTGACACTTTGTGCGGCCGAAACATTTTAGTATTTGCACACTCGGTGAAGGCAATTAAAATTGTCGGCCCAAACTGCACATATATATATATCTATATACATTTACTTATATATATATATATAAAGTATATGCATAGTGTTTGTATACACAGACATATATGGTTCCCGGATGCATTGCATAAGTTGCGCATCAAATTGTCGGATTGCTTGGGGCGCAAAATATTTGCCTGCTAAATTTAGCGTCGCGTCAAAATACATAAAAAGAGGCGAATATTTTTCGACTTGCTCTCTAAACATATTAATTTTTTTCAGTTTCTTTTTTCTTTTTTTTTTTTTGGTTGTATTTTGCTTGGTGTAAAGTGTAGCTGCCAAAAATATTGTAGAAGCGCATAAATTAAGCATTTTAAATGATGTACGAGTGACTGGTTTTTAGTTCTTTTTTTGAAACGCTTGAAATCAAATATTTATATAGAGCTTGGCATGTTTTTTTTGACTTTTTATTTACTTGATCATTTTATTTAGATTTCTGTTTCATTGGCCAAATATTTGCCGAATAAATCAGCGATAGAAAAAATAGTCGAAAAATGCTCACGATAAAAACCAAAAACAAAAAGAAAAAAACTGAATTCAGGGCATTTTGGTTGCACTGGTTTTGAGATTTATGTGCATCCCATGGATTGCGTAGCTTTCATGGCTTTAATTAATATTTATTTATAGTGGCCATATCTTTTCCCCGTCTGGCAGCCATCGGGCAGACGTCTGGCCTGTGGGCTGCTTTTGCTGTGACTATTGTAATCGATATATTATGCTATGATTATTTGCCCCCCTCAAACAAACACACACACAACACACACACACTTTGCATATGTGTGTGTCTACAAGCTAACGTCGCAGAAATTTATTTGATTGGCTGTTGAGTTGTCGTTCTGGGCCACCTGAGAAGGGGAATTGCTGCTGCTGCCACAGGGGATTTATGTTATGCCACAACTTGATGTATTTCATGTGATAATATGTTTGCGTGAATCCAGATATCAATTTATGAGTTGTATTCAAAATATGAAGTTGCCATCAAGCATAGCAATGAGCATTTCACATGAACAATGAATCAAAGCAGACAAAATCTCGTCTAGTTTATCCTACCATTGGAATTACGTTGGAAAAATGCAGGCAGAATTTTCCCGATTTGCCTGCGATATATCCCAACTAAAAACTAAGGAAAACAAATAGGAAAATTTTTTGGCAAGAAAAGAGAATGAGATGAATGAAACCTAATTAATTAGTGTCAAAATGGCGCGAGCCACAGCCTGCCGGGCTGGCAATGGGCTGTTTCCACTCCCAGAGTGCTCTTCGCAGCACTTTCCCCACTTTTGGGGTCCTCTCGTTGCCGGGTCACACTTTTAGCTATCTGAGATCTTTGTGTGTGCCGCGACTGCTTCCTGCTTAGCTGTCATTTGGCAAATTAATGGAATCAGCGCTGCTATTAGCCGACTGCGGCCAGCTACACAAAATGCCAATGATATTATCAAGCAGGGTTCTCGCAAAGACAAAAAAAAAGCGAAAAGAAAAAAAAGTGGCCAATGTTGCCGGCGCGACTGCCAGGCATAACGGTAATTTATCTTTTAGCACGAATTATCGATCGATTTTGTGGCATTTCTCGCTCCGAATCTCGCCGCTTCGTGCCGCAGCCAAAGAACTTAACTTCACTTTGGCCCAAAACTTAATGGTTTATCTGTGTATGTTTGCCATTAGGTAACTGTCAGTTCCGCAACAGTCAGGCGCAGTCACAGGGTAGGAGGGGGGTGGGGATGGTAGGGCGGATTATTATGCGCGACTCAATAGACTGTTAACTTGGCTTATTGAGTTGTACAGCCTTCATCTTGCTGTTGTTGCTGTTGCTGTTGCTTCTACTGCCGACCTTTTTATCGCCTACAAAGTATCTACAAAGACGGCAAGTCGAAGTCGCTGCCGGCTCAAGTAATTTCGTTGTGGCAGCATTGGTAATGAATAAGGGGAGCGCCAGCCACGATTGCAAACGTTTCCAACAAACAACAACAGGAACAACAACAACAGCAGCATTTTTGGCACGCGAAAACTTACGTTTATTCAATTTTCAGTTGCCGCCGTCGCCGCCGGCCAACGTGGCGTATGAGCGCTTCCGCTTTGGTTCGCTTCCGCTGCGGGCGGCCCTTAGAGTGGACAGGGAGCCATCCTGTCTGGCAGCCAGTTCCTTTGCCCGCCCAAAAATTTCGAAATATACATGAACAAAGCGCTCCGCGGCAATCATTCATAGTGGCTTCGTCATTGTTATGTGTATCCTGTGTGCCTGCTGCCGACCAAGTTGTTTTTGTCGAGCACTCTCCACACACACACTCGCACCCGAATCCTTTTTTGCATGCCAAACTTTCTGGCTGTCTGGATCAAACTCTGCGCCTATACACTGAGCCGTGCCCGTACCAGCTTTGGCTAGACAGGACAGCCAAGATTGGGAGGCAAACACACCTGGCTGCCTGACTACCTGTCTGACTGCTCGCCTCGTCCTCTTCCGAGTTGGCTAATTAAGATGAATGCGTTGCGCGTTTAGCGGCGTAAATGATGCGGAAGTTTAGCTGATGAGCTGTTTTAATTGAGTATATGAAACACATTTGGCAGCGTAATAGTTTTCTGCCAGTGTACGCATATCTATTTTTTGTCTGCCTCGAGAATATTGTTTACTTTTACATATCCAAAATAACCACATATATGTTGGTGAATGGCAAAGGAACTTGCCTCGCCTTCTGCTGACAACTCACAAAGTGTTGGACGCCCCACTGGGCCCCCTCTCCTTTATCGCATATATGTTGTATATGTGCATATATAATCTTTATTATTCAAATAAGCCCAAATGTGAAAGTGCCAGAGTAGACCCAATGGCGAATTGGCCAAAGTTAAAGGGTTGGAAAAGCGTATTAACTTTGTTGCCATTGTTGTGTGTTATATAACCAAAAAGTTAAGCAAACTTCCAGAAGATGCCAGCTTGCGTAATCAAGCATTTGCCATGTTAAATATGATAAAAAATTCAATTTAGAAAATAATCAACAATTTAAAGAAATTCAAAGAAACATTTTGAAGGTCTTTGCTTGATAAAAGTATTTCTGTTAACTCAAGACGCCAATGAATTCCAATTAATTGTCAATTAATTTTCAATCTGTGCATCACCAAAAAATGTTCAAAATATTCCATTTGATTTTCTTATTGAATTTAAGTCACCCTCTCAATTTGCACGATCATCCTGATGGGTGTATGTGTACATAAACCACATCACTTAGGGTGCCTTTTCGCAAATATACATATATATATGTGTATATATATATAGAAAATCAATAGGAGAGACACACAGACCAACGACACTAACCCTCTTAATATTTTATGTAACTTATTGTTGCTGCTGTAGTTTGTTTTCATTCTTTTTCGTTTTTTGCGTGTCAGATTTATGCAACACGCAACTGAAGTGACTTTGTCATGTTGCGTGTTAGCAGTTAATGCGACTATAATTTAATATTTTGGGGCAAACTGTTACAATTGTCATACAGAGGGAGTGAGTTCATCCCTCGGCCAAAGACTAAATGGCAGGGTGGTCTTTTTTTTCCACTTTGGGGTAGCGATTGCTTGTGGCCGCAACTGAAATTGTGTTGCAATTGTCTCGTGTCGAGTGTGCTGACTGTCGGCTGGTTGTTGGTGCGTTTGATTGGTTGCTCAGCTTGTGGGTTGGTTGCTGCTTGACTGATGAGTTTCAGCACCGCACACTGGCAGCAGCAGCAACAGCAGCAGCAATAGCAACAGCAACAGCAGCAGCAATCAGCAACCCTCTTCAAAAATTAAGTCGTGTCGAAATCGATGCCAGTTGTGGGAGCCAGCAGCCGTTGCTGACGTTGTCGACGTCGACCGCATGTCAATCATAATTAAAAGTTTCAGTCTGCTTGATTCGGGGGTTCAGCGTTTCAGCTTTTGCAAAGCAGGCTTTTCGCTTATCTTATCGTCCGCTTGATTGCTTTTCAAACACATTGTGCACAGAGTCAGCTGCTCGTTTAGTCACTCAATCAGTTGATCAGTCAGTCAGTCAGTCAGTCAGTTAGCGAGTGAGTGAGGCTCACTCATTCATGCAACTCGTCCATTCATTCATACTGCGTTCCATTCTGGTCTTTATCAAACATCGCTGCCCAATAAGGCACTGCCCATTCAGTCGGCGCCAGAGGCTTTAGTTGCTGCCGTTGCTGGAGACAGTTTGTGCTGCGGCTCATTATCAATTTTCAATGTTGCACAGAGCAAAATGTGCGTGCAATCGTGCAGCAGTCGACAGTGGCATCTGCCAGTGGCAGCTAGGCACTGTGCCATGGCAACCCCCCCACAGCACACAGCACAGAGCACCCACCATCAACTCCCATTTTTGCTGTTCGTTGTCGTTGTCGTCGTCAATGTGTCTGCAACAATTGTTGCTCTCTATTTGCTGTCAGGCAAACGGAGCCTGGTGCCGTGCGCCTGTTGCCTCCTTCCACATTTTGTGTCTTGTGTCTCTGTCTGTCTATCGTCTGTCTCCATGTCTGCTGTCGCTCGAAGACGTTGCTTGCAATTGCTGTGATTCTGGTTTTTGCTGCTGCTGTTGCTGCTGCTGCTGCTATAGATGGGGCATTGGGACAGCTGCAGCTGCAACAGGAGCGTCATCCACATCCCCATTTATAGGTGCAGCACTTGCACTTATTTGCTGCCACGGCACGCTGCGTGCTGTGGAAGCCAACGAGGCATGCAGCTATCAATGGCTCATCAACTGTACGAGTACTTGCTACTTGGGAAACTAAATTCCAGTGCGTGCCAAACTGTAATATGCATTTATTACCTGCAATGAAAAGATGATAAAGATAGAAATCAACAAAAGGAGTTTAAAAACAGATTTACAAAAATTAAATTTATATTTTACAATTTAGTAAATATATAAATGTTTAACAGATTCTATTTTTCGACAGTTGCCCTTTATTATGTTGTCTAGTGTATCCATCACACGGTCGTAAAATAGTTTGAAATGTTTAGCATTTTGTTTGAATTGAGATTTAATTATGTGGCAACAACCGGATCAACAACAGCCACAGCAACAAAAAAAACAAAAAGAAGAAAAATAAAGGGAAAAGCGGCTGTTCAGAAATCTCTTCACAGGTTTTTCCTTTTTAGTTTTCTCCATGCTCGGATGCCTTGACTGACATGGCCGATGCCCCGTTTGCGTTACGGCTGATTTAAATGGATTTGTTTAAAGAAAGGTTGTGCGTCTGTTTTTCCGACACGTGCGCGTGTGTTAATGTGTGTGTGAGTGTTATTGTTATAACATTGAATACAGTTTTGGAAAGTGCAACGGGTTCAGCTAATTTGTTTGTTTTCTTTGCGTGTCATAGTTGAACACGCCGGCGTCTATTTTGAGAAAGTTTATTGACTGCCAATGTTGGCCCGGGGGGGCAATTACGGTTAAACGCCATTTAACAGCTGGACTCGAACTGGATGAGCGCACCGCAAACAGAAGCTGACAAATCCATTAGGCTTGCAAAATCGTATACCTATTAAGAATCAGAAGATTGCACTCTCCACAGTCAGTGGAGTCAGAGTTCAAGTAGCTGCCTGGCCAAGTGGATGACTGAGTGCCGCTGCGGCGTTGCAGGTCATGTGCAGATGCCACTTGCCTTGAATAAAATATGATGCTGACAGCCAGGACCTGGCTGCCCTATGGACCGGCGACTGCTGATGATGACGATGCACCGTGTTGAAAGACAAATAACGCGCCACGTCACGGCGACTGTGGCAAGTGGTTGGTTGGTTGCCTGCGTAGCTGCGTGGCGGGTTGAATTCATTCAGTCAGCCAGCCAGCAAGCATTCCAGTTTGTCAGACGAACCCCAACGCGACATTTGCGCTGACACAATTTGTTGGCCATGCAACGTGGCCAGCGACAGCTACACTTGAAGAAAAATATATGCACACACTTTTCATACTTTTCAGTTCATTTATATACCATTCCTCAAAAATCTAGTAAATATTTTTCGAAAATAGTGAACTTAGGCCATATTTTGACGAGTGTAGAAGGGATTGTGGGGATGTGTTGAAAAATAGCTCAAAATATATAAAAAATTGTCTCAAACTCGTACGTGTAATAAATGCACAAGGAAGTTGCAGAGTGCATGCGCTGATGGCCACTTATGAGTGGGGTTGCACGTATCACATTGATGTTGCTCCAAACCTGTGGCAAGTGACTTTCGGCAGGCATTGATGACAGGCAAGTGGGCCTGCTAATTCATTTCTAAGCATCATTTTCAGCTCTCATATGTATATAATTTTCAGCAGCCAGAAATAAATGAAAGTGAAAAAGGAAACTTTTCAAAATCACATTTCAAATTTGTTTTAATCAAAAATAAAACCATTTTGTTTATGTATATCGGAGATTAAAAGTGGGGTTGACTGATAAGAAGCTCTAGTTGAGTGCAGGGCATTTGAAGAAAATAACTCTCTGCCCACAACTCATCACTCAGTCGGTTGTGCTTACGATTTATAATGTGCGCAGAGGGTGTGCGTGTGTGTGAGTGAGTGTGGGTGTGGAGTGTCGGTTTCAGCACAGACCGCAAGTATATTGAGTAGCGCACTTTAGACGCATAATATGCACTTTATGAAGATGCACACAGCTTGTTCTCCCTGTTTCCGGGCAGGCAGTTTGTATGCCTTTAATCTGCACAATGCCTTCGCAAATTTGTTCAACGTTCTGTGTTTTTCTGGCAAACATGACTTTTCCTTTTTATTCTGTAATTTTTTTTTGTTTTTAATCAGAGCAATTTGTATGCATTAAATGCAGAGAGACATTTTACTGCGTCAAGATTTACGTAATGCCACCCACTGGCAGGCCTGCAGACAGTCTCCCCCCACACATAAATGCACAGTCTCTCTCATTGCCTCTGCCTCGGCCTCTGTTTGCGTCTCTGCCTTGGATTCAGATGCGGATACAGATTCAGAATCACCCTTGGCTGGTTGACAAACTGACTAACTGGCTGGCAGGCTGGCTGGCTGGCTGGCGAGGTCGTTTCATGCTTCCACGGCACGGTACAGTTGACGCGTTTTACTTGACATTTGTCAAGCGCTTTCATGCCCACAAGGGGTGCTGGTGTTGGGCGGTACATTCGTCAGTCCGCCAGTCTATAAGTCCGTCAGCCGCTCTCTGTCTGTGTCCGCCCACAGATTGTCAGAGTGCCATCTACAGCGAGCACTGAGCGGATGCTTTAATCGAGGGCCAGTCGCTGTCTCTCTCTCTCTCCATGTACCGCCCCGCCTTGCCCTGTCCCGTCCCATTCATGGCCACCTACAAAGGTCAAAGTCAAGAGCAGCTGAACGTTCAGTTTTGTGCAATTATTAATCAGGCTATATAGTAATGACAATTCAGAATATTACTAAAGGAAACTGCTACTTGAGACTCGTCTACTCGCCAATTTCACTCGCTTAAAGCAAACTATAAATTTTGTGATGCCAACGACAAACCAGATCCATAATATATAGTAACCAAAAATACCCAAAAAAAAATCGACACAACTCTCGGGGTCAAACATGGAAAGCGACAACGAGCAACAGCAACAACTATCGACGACGACAACAACAAGGAAGCATTGTTAAATTTTTGTTTTATTGCAAACATTCAACGCCATTTGCGTTTTGGCCATATAAATGTTGACTGTGTGTGTGTGTGTGTTGCCTTTGTGGCTGTTGATGTTGCTGTTGCTGTTGTTGTTCTGGGCGGCGATAAAAATCAGTGAAATAACAGGGCACAACTGTCAGAAGCAGCCAGCCGCTAACCAAATACCCTTCCCCACATAATTATAGAAATGTATACAGCAGTCTATATGTGAGAATGTGAATCTGCAATTAAATGTGCAACAATGCGAAATACACATATGCAAAGAGACAAATAACAGGTGTTAAAGGCAGCAAACAAACTATCAGCAAAATGTATCAATTCATTTTTAATTTTCACATTTTATTTTTGGTTAGTGCGCGCCACACAATGCAGCAGAAAGTTGGCATAGCCTCATTTTAATAAATTTAACAAGGGAATCGGGCACAGTTTGTACAACATGCTGAAGTCAACAATTCCGTAATGCTCCCAATCCACCCAGTTGCGGCAATCCCACCAAAAATTTGGAGAGAGACCCCAATGGTCTCGTTTACAAATTAAGCACTTCCAAATGGGCAGCAAATTAATTTTTATTGCTTACAGAGTTATGTAAAATAGTAGTACAGCAAAAAGCAAACAGTTTGCTTGGTTTGGTTTGGCTAGGTTTGTTTGCCTTATAGAGAGGAACCCAAGCCAGCAGCTTGCGAAGTGCAAAAACTTTTGCGACTTGTCGTCTGCTCTATAAGTTCAGAGAAATTGACAAAGTTTTGTGTTTTCTAGACTACCAACATTTTTTGGGGCAGTGGAGTATAGGCCGGGGTGTGAGGCAGACGTTGCCTGCCAGCCTGACAGTTATTTAGTGCAGGGATTTACAAGATAGGCACCGGAAAAGGAAGCGGCCAAACACTTCTCGGCAGCACTGTGCTCGTTTCTATGTGTGTGTGTGTGTGTCGACTATATTATGTTGCCAGCTTAACATGGCTGAGATAAGCACCGTACTACATTTAAATTGGGCGCTCAGTTAATTGCTTGTAAATTATGCGTATTTAATTGAGCTGCACATTTACGCTGCAACAAAAATTAATATATAATCAAGGTTATCTTCAAAAGCAGAAGCAGCATAAAGAAGGAAAATTAAATGCATAATATATTTATGGTTTCGCTTGGCAATTACAAATTGTTAAACTAAAAACCACTATGCGAATTCTGACCGTATTTATTTACACAATATATTTGCATATAATATGATGGGCATCAATTTTATGATATGAGAACGTGAGTTGCAAAAACCACAGCGAAAAAAACTGTACGCTTTTGTTGAGAGTTTTTAATGGTCACGTTGAAAGTTGATTGTGACGGTTTGACAATTTCATTAGAGCACAGTACACCTCACTTATGCCCCTTACCTTCCCCCTCCCCGCCCCTCTCCAAAATTATATTTATTTTTTTATGGCATGTCATTGTACATGTGCGACGCTTATTATTTATTTATATGGTTTATTATTGTTGTCATTTTAGTGTTGTTTGCTGAAAGGGATGAGAAACAACAATGGTAGGCGGATGTCTGGTGCAGAGAGTGAAGTGCTCTGCATAAAGTGGGCGGCTGTAGGCCAAGGGTCGGGCCAACAGGCTGAGCTGACTGGTTGCTGGCTGCTGCTTAAAGTGTCATTGTTGCCATCGAGCATGCTCTTTGTTTAATATAAATTATTTATTGGTCGGCAGTCGGCAGTCAGTCGGTGTGTCGTGTGTCTGACACAAATGATGCCGCGTGCCACTCGCCCCATAACCGGATAACTGAGAAGGGTAGCAGGCGGCAGACATACACAGAATGTTGAGATCCCAAAGTGCTTCCTGAGGATTATTGACAGAACGTTAAGAGCTCAAACATACTAACGCACACAAAGAGAGGAAGGCAGAGAGAGAGAGAGAGCGAGAGAGAGAGAGACAGAGAGAACTTTAAAGTATAGTCGGAAAATCTCGGCAATCTATGGGGTAAAATTAGCCTCAATATTAAATAGCAATTTAAAGCAAATTCAATATGCTTTAAGTGCTTGAATGCTATCGCAATTCATGTTCATTGAATTTACCTTGGCTCATGTTCATTCTTCATCATGTGTTTGTATATCCCTAGTTACAGCTTTGTCTATCATATTCGCATGCTATATAGTTTATTTTTACTACATCCTCATCCTGGCTCCGGAGTGCTGACTAGCCTCTTACCCAATTGTGCAGCAAACAAAAAGTTGATTGCATTTCACACGGCTGCAACCGGAACGAGTCGGCAGCAGCAGAGCCTCTCCTCGACCCAGTTAAGTAGTTCGTACTCAAGTGCCTTCATATGAGGCACACACACACACAGACACACACACACACAAACACACATACATACAGAATAGGACGATGCAAAAAAAAGCAATGGAGCAACTTTTGCATAATGCGCTTGCACTTGGCCACTCAGCGTGCAGCAGTGCCTGCCTCCCCCTGTTGCATAATAGATTTCAATGGAGCGCAGAACATTGGGCTTATACATATGTTGACCTTAGCCACACAGTATGCCTAGGCATATGCAGGAGGTTCATTGCCCATTGGCAACACTGGCACGCGGCTATTGTTAGCCAGGTTGAGGTCAGGTCGGGTCAGTTCGGTTCGACGGCACTCATTCAAATTGTATGCCGTTTATGAATTTGTCGAGCAGCGTTTCCATTTTTGTACATTTTAGTGTGTTTCGCTTGTGTTTGGACAACTTTTGGCTCATTTCATATTTACAAGTTTTAATTGAAAAAAACCAAGGTGGTATTTCTGATATATGACTGCGGCAGTCAACCAAGTACAACCCCCAACAAGGAGACGCTAAATCAACAAGTTTCTGCTGCATTTGCGTCAACTTTTACTTTGTGACTTCGCTCTGGCCTCGACTTTGAGAATGTTCTTGGTCTTGGTCGTGGTCTTGGTCTGGGTCTTGTGCTTGTTCTTGTTCATTTTATTGGACTCGAGCAGGTCGGTGTCGTGTCACGTTGTCGAGTTGCCGTTGCTTTTTCTTAATTACCGGAAGTTACTGCCTGGCCGCTCCGTTTCGCCAGGTAACAAGCTACAATTAGTGTCTGGGACACACACACACACACAACAACAACAACAAGAGCAACAGCAAGAAATCCGATAGCTGCCCAAGAAAGTACTTAGATATGTACTTCAAATTGGCTTACAACTTGCCACAATTTGCTGGTTGTGGCATCGTGTTACCCCAAGTGTTTTGACTCGCTCAACATTTACAACTTTATCCAAACCAATTGCAAAGGTATTTTGCGAAATATTTTAAGCTACTTTCACGCATGATTTACTTGAGCAGAAATTCAATATTTAAATCATATATCCAGTCTTGACTAGTAATAAATTTCATATTAAATGCAAACATTTCTCAAATTGACTAAATCTCCAATATATTATTCTCAGTAGTCTTATTTCCCGCCGGCACAAAGGATTATCTACAGAGATGTACGATGTAAGAAAACACATAAATTCTAAGCGCAATTAATTCGATACCTTATCGAACACAAAGCGTGGCATTGCACCCACAGCGAGCGAGTGTGTGTGTGTGTGTGTGTGAGTGTTGGTGTTGCAAAGACGCCGACTGCCTTTGCACATGTGTCGCATTATTTTTATGGGCAATTTCAATTATATTCTCGCATGCCGTTTAATTGCATTAATTAAAGCAACACGACTTGCTTAACATTCATTACTCTCTGTGTGCATTTAATGACATTTATACTCTGTTGTACGCCTTCCACATCCACATCGACATCCACATTCACATCCATATCCATATCCACATCCCGTGCTCGAGTGGCATTCAACCAGCCGTATCCTTATCAGTAGTAACTCTTTCCTTTTCACTTGTGCCGCATTTCCGGCGTTAATTGAATACCAGTGGAGTCCACGTGCAGCAGAGTGCACACACACACACACACACATATGTGCATAATTTGTGTGTGTGTATGTGTGCTTGCAATTAGCAGTTGCAGTCAGTTCGTTTGCTGGTTTTTCAACCAGCCAGGCCCAGGCACAGGCACTTTGTCAATTATATTTTATTAATTGATGGTTTGAATCATTTTTTGCTTTTTGGGCACTTTACAAATTTTTGATCGATAATTCAGCGCGAATTGATGCTGTCAAAGCTAAGTCATAAGGTCATGCAATATTACGCATACGCTGCGTTGCCAAGCCTGATAATTAAATGACTTTTATTTGCATGTAAATATGAGAATTCAACAAAGCGCAAAATTAGGCAAACAATGCCAGAGCATAAGAGCGCTAGTACAAACAATAAAATACTATAACAAAACGTATTATCAAAACAATAAACAATTGATGGCATTTTACTTAGGCCAGCAATAACAACAACAACAACAACAACAACAGTCACAACAACGCCGCAAGCATAAAAAATCAATAACATACAAAAAACAAACACACACAAAACGAGCCAATGCCAAAGAACAAACGGAGAAGAAACAAAATGCTACAAATAAATAAAAATTGCTTTATTTATTAAGCATTAAACAATAAATGGGATTATTTTTTATCGTAAGACCAAAGAAATGTCGTAGCCAAGGCGACGGCAAAGGCAGACAGAGTAAGTAGTAAACTAAAGTCCTCAATCTTCTGACGGTGCGACAATAACAATTGCCAACAAGGAAGAGGACAACAAAAACACACACACACACACACACACACACACACACAAAATAAATAAATGCAAATGATTCTGTGTTGGAGAGTGTTGAGCTCCTGATGGTTACCATTATGACGATTGCGATTCAGGTCGAGCAAACTGTATTACGACTCCGACTCCGGCAAACATGTTTGTCGTTAAAGCCTTAAAGCGTAAACGGATCCTGGACTGGCCTAATAAGTGGCTGCTGCTGTGGACACGCAGAGTGGCACTCAGCACTCGGCACCCCCCAACTCATTTGAATTTTCTTTTGTTTTTTTTTTTCAATATTTTTTTCTTTTTTGGTCTTCTATTTTATTTCAGCAAATTTGTAACTGTCACTTGGATAAAGTTTTTTTTTGTTGTTTGTTGCTGCCTCTATGTTTTATTTTTTTTTTGGCTTAGAAATCTGTATGTTCCGGCTATTTGTGGAACCGGTTCGCTTAAGGCGAACTTTATGCGTGCCCCAACAACAGTTTTTGTTGCATTGTGACAAAAGTTGGAAAGGTAGCAAAAGGTGGCACAAGTTTAGCAAGTGACAAATAGATTTAAATTCGAAAATGCTTTTTGCTTGTCGCTATTTCTATTTTTTTTTTTTTTGTATTTTCTATTCGAGCACGAGTTCAATTGGGCTTTGTGTGTAGTGTCCAGGGGGATGGTGGATATGGGGGGTGGGGGACTTTGGGGCACGTCATGCAAAGCACTATTGACGGCGGTCGTAAATCTTTGTAAAAGTGTTGCAACCCTTGTCAAGTCGAGCAGGATCGAAAGAGCAACGGGGGCGTTTGGACGACAGGATTCGACCCACCAACAAACGACGGGGGCGGAAGTGGCCCAAAATTTTGTGTTCGAGTTTAAGCCGGAAAATCAGTTAAAAGCGATTTAAAAGCGCTGTCAAGCACTTGTGAAATTGCGAATGAAAAGAGCACAAGAAATATATATATAGTGCACAGCAAATACAAATAGTTTTTGCACAAGCAAGTCGCAGTGATGAAGAAGAATAAAAAGAAGCACAAAGAGGAACAGTAGTAAATAAGCATTTAGTTTTCAGTCAAGCACTGAGTTAAGGCCAAGTAATGATTGTGGCTCGCAGCTTTAATTAATATCATTAAGTATGCAGCGAACCGAATTCGCGTGGATTTAATTTAAGTCGAAGCAGACTAAAATGAGCAAACCAAATGCATAAATTAAAAATAATTTGTAATTATGGCTGACCTTCTGATCTTTTTAAATTTAGACTTTTCAATCACAATGGTAATCGCGTTCATCGATTAATTCTGAGTATATGCCAAATGAGTGCTGGTTTTCCTACAATTTCCGTGGAAACATGAATAATTCCTTTGAAACAATTAAACGAAGCACAAATGTTCACAGCTTTTGGCCCGCTGCACGCCACATCCATGCATTTCAAAATTAGCATTCTAATGAGCAGCTCGACTGCGAGTACAACTTGTGGCACGGCATGATAATTATGGCGCCGCCTTTTGTCTATTCTCACAGTTGCCCCCAGACCCGTGGCACGTTGCACGTAACAGATTCTCCGTAATGGCATGGACATGATCAGTCATTGTCTGTTATACTAGCACATTGCGTGTTGGCCAATTCAAATGAGCCTCATTGCCACTTTGAGGAGTGGATTATCCTAGGCAGCTATGCAATTTCCAGTTGCACTGCTCAAGTTGCTGCGAATTGTAAACATGCAGCTGTACAATTGTATGTTTATGAATGAATGCTGCAGCGACAATTAGGCTGTTCCATACCTAAACCCACACCCCTCGCCAGACAATGCTGGTGTCAGCTATAACATGGAAGCTGTTAGAATCGAGGAGGCTGCTTCTTAACGCTGCGGCTGCAACGAAACTAAAAACCGGTTACAGCAACGACTCCAAAAAAAAAAAAAAAAAACTCAAAACATAAAAAAAAAAATACGAAAAAAATTCTTGACTTTTGTTTCACATACACAAAACGAAGTTTATCTTTTGCTGCTCTCCGGTGCCCATTCTCACTGCTGCTGCTGCTGCTGCTGCTTCTTCTTCGTCCACTACTGATGTTGTTTATAAAAATTCTTTGAAATGCACACAAACAATCATTCTGTCTCACTCCCACTCTCTCACCCTCACTCACACACAAACACAACACAACACTCGCCTCGCACACACACACAAAATTTAATTTTTTCTCTCTTATTTTATATGGTTCTTTTGGTTTGGCTCTGGTCTTTTTCTTCCTGCTACACGCTTCGCTGCGCTGCACCCAGTTCACAAGGAGCCCCCCTACACCCCCCCTTGACCCATGCCCAGGCCTGCCCACCCCTCGTGCTCTTCGGCTAGTAGTTTGGTTTGTTTAGAGTTTTCGGTCGGTGCTTTTAAGCGCAGCTCCACAGAGCAGCGAGTTTCAAGTGGCATGCATGTAAAAATGCAGCGTAAGCCGGCCCTTGCAACATCATTGGTATGAGGGCGAGAGGCGCAGGGCAGGTGAAGTAGGTGCTCCAAGTTAGCTGGTTAGGGCAACCCAGTGCGGTTGATGACTTGCATTTGGCTCTCGCTTTCGGGCCAGCCAGAGACTGACTGACTCTGACTCCCAGCTTTGACTGCAACTTCAACTCCAACTACAACTCTGAAGCTGACTTTGACTTTGGCACTGGTTAGACTGGCTGGCTGGCTGGCTGGCTGGCTGGCCTGAGTCTGGATTAGGGGCACCCCCGCTCTCTTAGCAGCTCCTGTCGTCGCTTTGGCTCTTATTTGTCGGTCGCTTTTCTCTGATGTTGTTCTTGTTGTTGATTAGTGTTGAGTGCGATTGCTTTGGCTGCATATTCAATTTGCTAGTTGCAGTTAAAAGTGTGACCAGGTTGCACAATTCTTATTAACTAATATAAATGCCAGAATAATTCAGTATTTATCTTAATACATTTATTTGCAGAGTTTTACTCATTTGTTTCCAACTAATTATTTAATACATATATGACGAAATCAAAGATCAGATCTCTGTCGGGATATTCATTTGAGATTTTTAATGAGTGCCTTGGTGTATTCGGAGCACTTGGCTTTGCCACCCAGATCCATGGTGCGCACATTGTCGTCCCTGATGGTTACGGTGACGGCACGCTCAATCTTATCGGCATAGCTGGCCATATCGATGTAGCGCAGCATCATGGCGGCGGAGAGAAGCAGTGCCGTCGGGTTGGCCAAGTCCTGGCCAGCAATGGTTGGCGCTGTGCCGTGGACGGCCTCGAAAATGGCGCCATTGACGCCAACGTTGCCAGATGGCGTCAGCCCCAAGCCACCAATTAGACCCGCACACGTATCCGACAGGATATCGCCATACAGATTGGGCATGACGAGCACATCATATCTCCGGGGATCGGCCACAATCTTGAGGCAGACCTTGCTAATGGCATGCTCCTCGTAAACGATGCCTTGCTTATCCAGTTCATCCTTGTACTTCTCGTACACCTCACGCACACAATTTATGAACAGGCCATCCGACATCCGCATGCTGGAACGCTTGTGGACAGCCGTAATCCGCTTGCGTTTCATGGCCAAGGCATGCTGGAAACAGTATTCGGCAACACGCATTGAGGCTGCTCGAGTGATCAGCTTGATACTCTGCACAACTCCATTGACCAACTGATGCTCGATGCCCGAGTACTCCCCCTCGGTGTTCTCGCGTATGGTTATAATATCCACCTTGCCGTAGACGGTCTCAACGCCATCCAGGGAGCGACAAGGTCGCACATTCGCATATAGGTTGAAGAGCACTCGCAGAATGAGATTCAGCGAGCGGAAGCCTTTGCCAACTGGCGTCGTCAGCGGACCCTTGAGGCCCAACTTGGTGCGCGTCATGCTGTCAATCACGGCTTGTGGAATGGACGCCTTGCCCGTGCTGTCCGTCACCGGCGTCACATCCACTGGCTCGAATATGAGTGGTGCCCCCACTGCCTTGAGCACGTCGAGCACAGCCAGCGAGATTTCCGGTCCAATGCCATCGCCAGGCATCAATGTGATTACACGTTCCTTGGGCTTGGACGTAATGCCTCCACTTTTAGAGGCACCACCACCACCACTTTTAGAGGAACTCCCATCACTAATTCGAAGTGGTTTGCTACCTTTTGGTGGAACTGGTGGATGTGGTGGCTTAGCGCCTGCTCCGAGTGGTTCCTCGCTTTCCTCTTGTGGGTCTACATTCACTAATGAGCTCATTTTTCGATGAGGCCGCGGTTCAAGCAGCTGGCGTACTTCAAGCGAACCTTTCCCCTCCGACTCCGGCAATCCACAACGACGCACACTAACACCACGAGGCTGTTGACGTGCCTGTGTCTGTTTATCATCCGGTTCACGTCTGCGAGTGCGACGATGCGAACAAGGATCATCGCGATCTTCACGTGCCTTCGCCTTTACCCATCTTCGACTAGCATCCCTGGCTAGGCAGGATGTGTGGAGTCTACTACGGACTAACTGCTGGTTGGTCAAGCTGCCGGCGAAGATTTTGCGAAACATATTCAATCGAATTTTGAATTCAAAGTCAGAATAAATTAATAAAAATTGCTACTAATTGAAGTTTAAGTTATGTTGATTTGAGTTAAAAGTAAATGAGCCTGCTAACAATTTTAAATATTTTACTATTGCCCCAATTTTTTTTCGTTTTTAGTGTTTATGTGGCTATCATTATGGTCAGTTGAGAATCTGTTCCTTAACTCAATTCCCTTGCTGTGTAAAAAATGAATTTTGTCATTTCCACAAAATGGTGGAAGTGAACACTTGGTCAAGGCCCGACTTTTCTGCATCCAGATGACTCGACATCCCGACAATTTGCATAGCTTTTAATCTGGAGTCGTATTTTACATTTTACAGTGTTCCACCATTATTTTTTCATGGCTAGTTTCGCATTTGTTGGCGCCTCAAAACTTTGGCGACTGCCACCGCGCCAAAAACTTTTACAAATGCAAACACGCTACGCAAAGGGGTTGAGCAGGAGGGTTGGAGCGGAGAGAGGAGGTGGTAGTTGTAGAGGCATCCAGGTGGAATGGCGTTACCAGGCGAACCCTTTCGGGCTGTCGCGGAAATTATTTTCATTTAAGTGAAATTATTGTGGGGATTGCGTTTCCTCTGCTGCTGCTGGTGCTGCTGCTACTGCTGTTGCTGCTGGTGCTGCTGCTGCTGGTGCTGCTGGTGCTGCTGGTGCTGCTGTGATTCGTTTTTGGGTTAAGAGTGAGCTAATTAAATTACTTTTCTGACTGCAATTCCATTTGCCATTTGCCATTTGCAAAAGGCTGTTCGCTTTGAAGGTCGCGTATTTATTTTGGCCATGCGCTTTAATTGAAAAAGTTGCCAGCAATGTTGCAAAATGTTTTAATATGGAGCACAATATTTTTGGGTATTTAATTATAGAACGAGAGTCGCGAACGAAATTAGCTGCGAAAGCTAATCAAATTATGCAGAGCTACCGGGGCGCACCTGCAAACGTACCAGCCACGCCCCAACGCCCTCGGTTATAGCAGCCCCCTTGCGCGGCAAAAGTTTTCATTTTTCAAGCTGTTGTCATTTGGCATAATCATATTTCAACGGATTAGCATAATTTAAGCATACAAAATATTAATAATGAAAAGTGAATGGCTGTCGGAGTCGAGTTCCATCCACAACACACCAACAAACACACACACACACACACACAGTCACAAACATTTGAGAACGTGCCACGCCCCCAACCTCTTTGACAATAATATTAAAATGTTCCTACTGTTCTGCGTTGGCCCCGTTCTGAGTTTGGGCGCAGGTCGCAAATTAAGTGCCTCAGTGCTTATGTTCGTTTGTTGTCATACTCTTTTACAGGGTATTATGCTGCTGTCAGGAATTATGTATCTGTTGCACACACTTTTCTTAACAATAATATCTCAAATCTCAACTCCATTTCCAAGTCTTGCTCTTAAACAGAGCCTGTACCATGAGCAATTGCTGCCTCAGTTTTTGTTAAAGGGTATTCAGTATTCGTTAGACGGCTGCAATGAGTTAGTTTTTACTTATACTTTTTACAAGCATTTACATTCATATTCGGTAATATATATATCTAATTCTCCCGCGCCTTTGCATGTTTTTTGCTTTTGCTTTTTGAGTATTTTTGCGTGGGGTTTGCTTTTATGTTTCATTGTTGTTTTAGTCGATGTTGGCGTTGAGCGCTTCGCAATTGTTGTTAAATGATTGATGGGCTTTTGGAAAGGTCGCTCCCACACACACACACACACACACGCACACAAACAACCAGAATACGCTGACATTATTTACACATTATATTATGCGTTATTATAATTCCAGCTGCGAAACGCCAAGCTGTCTAGCTGGTCGTCAACTCACCAGTGAGTAGCCCCGATAACCAGTTGGCATAGATAATTATATGGCAAGTATGCGTATAAGGCATGCCGATAAGGAGTACAAACTACGCACCTGCAACGATAGAGCGGTTAGATAGAAATTAGTGGTTGCATTTCCGAAGAAAAAACAGAAGAGGAAATTATGCATAATTAAATGGAAATGGGGAAAAATGGGAAGAAATTCCTATTTTTAATTGACGCTTTGAATGAAATATGCAAAAAAGTTCCTACTAAAAAATACATTTTATTACACTTGAAAAAACATGCATTGACGCAATCCTTTTCAAAATTTCTTCTTTTGTTTTTTAATTCTCAAGAAAAAATGATTGTATATCTTTCATTTCGCACATAAGTGTTTTCAACAGTTCTATATACTCTTATACCCTTGCTTAGGGTATTATAATTGCGTCGTGAAATGTGTTAATTTGCTTACTTTTATTAAACCTGGTTTTCTCGATCATAGCTTGACCTCCAGATTAGTTTTACATTTAGAGTTGAAAACTCGATTCTGGCGCGGAATTTATGTTTTATTAATCGTTCGATTTTTACATATATAATTAAGTGCAGATTCATCGGCAAGGGTAAGTAATCTTCGGCGTGCCTAAGATAACAGTTTTTTATTGCTTTTGTTTGCACTTACTTCATTTTGATGTTTAGATTTGCGCTTATTGTGCGAAAAATAAACCAAAGTCAATAAACCAAAAATAACATTAAGAACAACAACAATAACAATATAGAGAAACAACCACTAAATCAGACAAGCAAACACGACATATATGTGGTTGAAAAGTCTCGAGTGTGGTCCCTAGGGGTGGAGTTAACCGATATTGAGGTGGGGCGTGGTATTTTAGCCCAAATAGAAGGTGGATGCTATTGAATTAAGTTAGACAGGCTAACAACAACGTGAAAATTGAAATCTGCTTGAGTTCCTTTTGGGGTTGTTGTTGTTGTTATTGGTATGGGCTCAAAAAATAAATCATTCAAATATTTGTTAGTGTTGTTGTTTTTTTGTTGTTTTTTTTATTGTTTGTCGTGCTGTGTGGTAACAAGACGCCGCCAACGCCATATTAGCCCTGGCTTTTCATGCCATTTATAAAGCAATATACAATTTGCTCGCCTTTTGCCTTCTCATTCTGTGCATGCTTCGTCCATTGTGCGCTGACCAATTCAATGTTTGCCTTTTTGTTGGTCGTCAGAAGTTGATTTATGAGCACTAGGTGCAAATAATTGATTTATGCGGCAAGAGCGTTGTGCAATCTGTGAGTACAGCAGAAAAACACCTTTCAGCCTGATAACACAAAATGGGAACGTATCTTGTAAATGGTGGAAGCAAATACGCCAGCCACTTAACCGAAGAACGTACATCGTGCAGAAAAGTAATTAGATAAATATAAGCGAAGAGTCTACCGCTGATAGCAACTGGAAGAGAATGCTAAGCACTTAAATACACTCGAAAGAAAAGAAGTTGAGAAGAATACACAGCATAATGGAAACCGATTTGAATTCGACTTCGAATCGATGGGTAGAAACGAGATGTGAGCACCACACAATTAATGATAATAATGCGTTGTGTAATCTTCAGTGGCCATAACTAACGACAGCTCGGAGCGGAAGTACCAACTATGAAAGAAAATGATGTAGTGATGTGCCGGCACTATTTAGATTTTGTTATTGGGATTTGGATTGGGATTGGGATTTCGATGGTGTGCACACTTCACTAGGCATTAACCTTTTCGTTTTTTTTCCATGAACACAAATATTTTTCATGGCATCCATGAATCAAAAATAAGAAAATACAACAAACCCAAACTCAAAACGAAGAAAGAATGAAAGAATCCGGTGACGCTTTGTATCTCATGCCCTTCCATACCTGGGTTCATTGGAAAACGACGATTACGCGGCACAAAAGGCATCGAGCAAACAATGAGCCAACCGGCAAGTCAGTCAGTGAGTCAGTCAGCCGGTCAGCCAGTCCAGAAGGTAACACACGAGGGAACTCAAACTGGAACTGAGTAAGTCGACAAGACTTGGCGGTGACTGTTGCTGCTGCATCATTGTTATAAGAGGCGCAGAGGAGTGGCATTACATAAGCATTGGCATAAGCATAAGAGTGGCCCAGAGACATTGACCAAAGCGAATCGGTCAAAATGAGTGGAAAATTGTATCACACAGAATTCCAAAGTCAGAACTCTGACTCTGGCTGAGAGGTTTAAGAGACGCGCACACACAACCCACGGAGTAAATGCAACTCAATCGCTGTCTGCAACTTCTCGCATTTGTTTGTTTGATAAATTCACTTGTAAAATGTTTAAAAATAGCTACAAGATACACACACACACACGAAGACAGAGAGTAGCTGGCAGGTACAAGCGTGAGATACAAATGTATCTACTACCTGTCTGGGGCTGCTGCTGCTGCTGTTGGCTTGCACAATTCACACGTTCTATGTGTTATGCGTTCGTTGTACCCTGTTCGAGCAGCTACAGACACGACAACTATTAAATATTTAATTACGTATACGTACCCTCAGCTAAGTCGTCTATATACTGTATATATATACTCTTTATAACCTGAACTTTATCTTTTCGATTGCGTGTCATATGTCTCCTCTTATCAATGCAGCGCTTATCTTCAGCGCTTACCTTCAGCGATCTGCTCATGTCGAAGCCATTGCGAGGCGGAAGCAACAACAAGCACAGGTTGACAACTTCCTTTGGACACACTTTTCGATTTTAATTGCCCCAAGTTGTCATGCTTATAATGATAATGTGTGGATTACCTCTAAGCCGAAAACAGGTTCAGAGCTGAACTTAACCCCGTGAGCAAGACAAATGTCATGAATGAAATTATAAAATATTTGTAAGCAGAAGCAAAGCATGTTGTAGCCAGCGAACATTCAAAACAATGACAGTTGTGTACTTCTTGGAATTCGTTGAATTAAATGACTTAATGAATGGTTGAATGAACGGGCTCGTAGACACTCCAGTTGTTAATTTCAGTTCAGTTGGCTGCGTGCAGGAAAGTGAATGAATTTAAATAGCTTACGCTTAGTTGATGTGGCAAATAAAGTAATCTTCTATCGCAAGTTGGCAATCGCCAATCACAATCAATGACATCATCACTGATTCGCCTCGAAACTAAACAGAACCCAACTCGCTTCCAACTCGAACTGCCTTAGTATTGAGGTCAAAAGTGTAAAATAAAAAGAACAGACACAAAATTAAAGCAAACATTAAAAAAGTGGCAGCCCATGGCGTATATACAAAAGTTAAGATTTCCTCATTGGGTTCTCTGTTTGCTGTTGCTGTTGCTGTTGTTGCTGTTGTTGCTGTAGTTGCTGTTGTTGCTCTTCTTTTTGCTGTTGTTTTTTAGCAGTCTGATTCTGGCCGAGCACTTTTTAAGTGCGTGTGAAATCGATGGACGAACGCACAGGCGTCGTTAATTTTAATTGAAACTAATTAACGCATATACATACATAGTAAAAATAAAAAAAAAAAAACACCAAATAAAATAAAATACAACAAAATAAAATAAAATACAACAAAATAATAAAAAATACAACAAAATAAATTAGTGAATGTGGCAAATGGGCCGCAAATTTACTAGCTAAAATAATCGTGAGAGACAAAAACTTTCGGAGTCTCTGACATAAATGAAAGAACCCCATAATTAAGTCTTTCCGTCTTTCCGTCCTTCCATAATCAATCAAATTATCTCTCCCGAGTACATTCAATATTCATCGCTTGTTTCTTTGACCTATAACTATTTGTTATTTACTTCTACAACTGGCAGAAACTTGAGTAAAAGTTGCTGAGAAGTTTGAATCCGCTGAGCATTCGACTGTTAAACTCCCCCAAATGCACTTGCAATTACTTTCCAACTGAAATCAATCAATTAAAAAAACCGTTTGACTTTGCTATTAATTGATACGAAATAGAAACACATCAATTAAGCTCAACTGAAATTGATGAAGTTCAAGTTGGCTTTGCGAAAGAGAAAACTAAATCGCATTTAGCTAACAATTTTGCACCAGAAAACATAAATTTTTTTTAGTATTTTGGCAAGCAACAAATATTAAAGACAAGCTGTTGCATTAATGAGGCATTTAAGGAAACGTCTAGCTACAGATATATTTAAATATATATATTATATTTATATAGACATCTATTATATATTTTCTATTTTTTGGCACGCTTTTAATTTTGATTTCGCTTTGTTCGACTTTAATGATCTGTTCAAGACACACATAAAATATATACATAAAATGCCGTGGAAAATATGTTAAGATTTTTTTTTTGAATAGGTCTACATATATTTTTGAGGAAGTTGTAATTAAGATTAATGCTCGCAGCTCAGTCTTAATTAGTATTAAGCACTTTATCGTATTGCCAAATTTTGCATAAAATCATAAAAAGTACAGCAAACAAAATATGTATAAATTAATACGACAAACATAAAAAATATCCGGATATCTTAAGCCAATGCTAAAAACTATAAAATAAGCATAGCTAATATAAAAGGCATTATCTGATTAAAAGAATCGATTTGACGCAGTTGCTTAAATCAAGAAACTTGAAGTAAAATCTGTGCGAGAAACTTTGTTAAGCATCTTGCTCATTTTGATGTTTGGATTAGTTGGGTGCCTCTTTCATTTTGTATTTGTTATTGTTATTTAATGTGGCTTATTTTGGTTTATCTCGTTCGCTGCAAGCAAACATCCTGAAGCTTATTAAGCTGGTAGAAAGTTGCCTCACGTTTTGACTTTTATTTGCACATTTCTATTATCTAGAAGACAAGACACACGAACGGCGTCGAGCAAGTATCTCATAGTTTGTTCTAATTTCTACTGCTTGCTAGTTGCTTAAATATTTAGTAACATGCTCGTCGCCTTACAAGATACAGATACAGGTAGAGATACAGATACAGGTACAGATACAGATATAGATACAGATATGATAAGATATGACTTCCTGTTTGCTTTGGAGCATTGTTATGAGCTCATTGCGAGTATGTAACGTGTTAATGTTAATGGGCCGTGTTTACGAGAGGGCCAAAAAGCTTAAGTTATTTCCAGCATATTTACTTTTGTATTTTGTTTTTTTTTTTTTTTGTATTTTTCGGTTTATCCAGTGTAGCTGGGTGTTTATTCTGTAGCAACAGCTCAATTAGCAGTCGGATAGTGCGCGCAATTAAAATGAAATTGAATTTTATGTGTTGCGCCCAAGTGCGTAGCCAGGTTTACATACCAAACAGAAAACGAGATACATAGATCTACAAAGGGATACATGCATAGTGTGTACATAGTGTGTGTGTGCATTTATGTGTGTGTGTGTGTACTCATAAATACCTGAACACATTTATCGTATGCATGACACAGACATCCAGATTAGCATCACAAACAGCACATAAACGTAAAAGTAACACACACTCGCACACACACACGCACACTCACACACACACAAACGGTTACAATTTGAGGCAGCCAGACAGCGGGGCATAAATAAAATGCAAGCAAACGCGTACCAGAAGTTGAACTATGTAAACAGTGAATACAGTAAATACTTAGACGACAGGCCCGAGCCCGAAATGAAGTTCAACACTTAAGCGAGCCATTAAGAGCAACGACCACAGGAATCGAGAAACATTTCGATTTGGCACAGATACAGATGCAGATACAGATACAGATAAAGCAACACAGGCAAACAGGTACTTTTAGATACATACGCCAGCAAAGACTAGACTCAAATTAAGATTCGAGCAGAGCCAAACGCTAATAACAAACAGCAAAGTCAAAGTCGGTGAAGTCAGCTCCATTGGGCGAGCGCTCGTGTGGATAAATCTTTGGGAAAAGTCAGTCGACACATGATGCTGCTGTTGCTGCCGCGATGCGGGCGTTGATGTAGCATGTAGCATACAGATACGTTTTTTTACTTGTGTTTATTGGTTAACTACCTGCGTGTGAGAAAAACTGCTCAGCAGCCAGGTAACACAGAACGCAGAACTGCAACATCATGCCAACACACACACAACGAAAAGTGCACACACATACTGGTATCTAAGAGATTGCTGCTTCTGCTTTGGCTGCTGCCCTGTAATTGTGCGTAAACGTGTAAATACCAAGTCAAGGTCGGTTAATCAATAATAATTATTTTTCACTCAATTACGCGTAGCGCTGCGTGAGTTTATTTGTGGCTCACATTCTTGAGACATACGCCGAAACAGATATGGCCAAAGATACAAATACAGCTACAGCTATAGATTTATGTGGAAACATTATGCTTGGCTTCCATTGGGTTTTTCTTTTTTTTTTTGGTGTTTCGCATTCGATATGTTATCTTTGATTTGGCTTAACGCCGAGCGAGCTGCGTTCATGTGTGAAATATGCATAAACAAGAAATATGCCAAGCGATTTCGAGTATCTCATGGATGTAAATATACAAATATCCAAATATACAATTCATATGTATGATTTTCTTGCCCATAGCCTTAACACAGTTAGATGCGTGCCACTTGATATGCCCGAAATCAGAATAACAAATGTTGATGCCGACATCAAGATTTTGTACACAAATACACATAAACATATACACACACACACACATACACACATACTCAAGCAGATACAGATTTAGATAGCAAATATAATGAACCTGCAGCGTGGGCTGCTCTTGGGAAAAGCTTCCAGGCCTGGGCAACTTTATGAGGCACATTGAACATTGCTCAATACGCTTCTAATTGCGGACGCGGCACTTGCCCCCGGGCCGCGCTACGGATGAACGCCGCGTCGCTCACTCTCTGCCGCCTGCTTGAGTGACAGACAGCAAAGCGCTGCCCCCTCGAGTGGAGGGTCGAAGGCAGCTCAATGAATTTGCATATAGCCGTTGTTGCAAGTGCGAACCAGAGTGAGAGACAAAAGCAGGCCAAAGCATTAAGTCGAAGCTATGCGCTCAACTCTGACTACAAGTGATTTACTCAACTTAAGTTGCCGTTTCTAATGCCATTTACAATTGCGAGCACATTGACTAACGGTCTGCAAATGTTGCAACTGAATGGATGCCTCAATGCAGCAATTGCTGCAAGAAGTTGCATTTAAAGCAAATATTCAAGTTTTTCGTTTGCATAAATCAGAAATATTTTCCAGACAATATTTATTTAAGCTTTGGCTTTAAATGTGTAATTCATTGAACAATATTAAATATTTATTTAAGAATATTCCATGAGCATGTGATTTCAATTTATTTTATTTATTTAATATAATTATCATGTTCTGCTTGGCAAATATTTATTCAAGCACATATTAATTATGCCATTTATTTTTGTGTGTTCATCTGCAAAACTTTAATAACTATTAAATGGTACAGCATAAATTGTTTAAAGTAAGTTGTAGCTATTAGAAGACAATTGATTTAAATACGCAAATATTTTCCAATACTAAGAAGTTTTCTTTATATTATCTAAATTTCATATATTTGAAAAGGGTTTTGAAAATTGTTGTTAAATTGCCTGCAACTATTTTTATTATAGATTTTTATCTGAGTCTTATCTTTATCCCTGTTGAAAGTGTATTTGCAGTCTCTTTATTTGTGTATCAACAGTGTTGTAAGATTGAAATAGTGCGCGTCTCTCATGGGTGAATTGCCGCGACTGCTGTCAGGTTGCACCTACCTTTTTCATTGTAAACTCCACTCGACCTGATGTCGATCGATTCGAAGTAACCCTTGACTGCCTCACACTGCTGCTGCTGTTGATGCGCCGTATCCTTGGCGCGAGAGTCGCGTTGCAGGCGTCGACGATGGTGCGTTGCGGCACTGTGTTGATGCTGATGATGTTGTTGCTGCAGCTGATGTTGCTGCTGCTGATGGTGTTGCTGGTGGTGGTGAATGATGTCGTTGTCGTTGTCGCTGGCAGCCACAATGTCGCCATCGGTGGCACCCAAGTGCTTTGCTGTGGCAAGGCCAACGCAGCAGATGAGCGCCACAAGCAGCATTCTAGTCACTTGCTGTTGCTGACCGGCCATGTTGTTGTTTGTTGCAGTTGTTGCTGTTTTGTGGTTGCTGCTGTAAATTCTTGTTTGAGCTATGCAGAAAATGTGAACCGGACACCTTTGAGCGAGGCAACAAATACTTCTCCTTTTGAGGTGTGCTGCTTTTGGTGTGTGCCTCTATGATTTTAGGCAGCTATGCTGCATGTTGCACTAAACAGCTGTTCAACACGAATACTCACGCACACACAAGAGCACACACACACACACACGCACAGAGAGTATGCAAGAGACGCGAGCGAAAGAGAGCGGCACACACACACACACGCATACAAAGAAAACTTTTATTTTTTTTTTGCACTTGCCGGTTGGGCCCCAAACAAAATACGCGGAGAGTTTATTGTTGTTGTTGTTGTTGTTTTTGTTATTGTTGTCTCTCACGCGCTGACGTCGCAAAAAAAGTGTGCAAAAAGCACGCGTGTCTAGCCTTGTTTGTTATTGTTGTTGTTGCCGTTGTTGTTGCTGTTGTTATTATTGGTGCGAATTTTGTGATTTCGCTTTGTTTAAACCAAAATACACTTTGAGAATTTCGATTTCTCACTCTCTCGCTTTCTTACTGCTCTTTTGCTTTCTTTCTTTTTTGTGATATTTTTTTTGTATACGGATTTATTCAAAAAGCGCCTGCAATTCTGCGTGACATAATCGCAATAACCCCATCTATATACATATATATGTATATATTGTGTATATATGCGGGTTATTATCAGCAACAGTTTAAAGTTTCCGATAATGCACCCAACTAGCTTTCATATATATATATTTTAGAATATAGAATTCGATTCGTTTTTATACAACTCGCTTGATTGGCATTTAATTGATTTCATGTGTTTTTGTGTTTTGTGATTTTATTGCTTTATTTTTTTGCTTTTGGCATTTGCTGCAGGCAGTGATTTTCATTTAGGGGGGTCGATTTTCAATTAATTTGCATTTGCTTTCAGCACTCGCGTTGCTCAAAAGTTGTATTTGAAATACGTTAAGAATTCGTTCCTCTTTGGGACCCTTAAAAAGCGCTGTTACGCAGCAGCGACACGTTTGCACACGCCGACGATTCGTTCACAACTAACTGTATCTTGCAGCAACTCACAGATACAAGTTCGAGCGCACCAACACAAAGCGCTCTCTCTCTCTCTTTTTCTTTAGCTCTTCGCTCTCAACTCTTCGCTGCAGCGCTCTTTGTGTTTGCAGAGCACAAACATTTGATCCAAACAGTTGCCGAGATCAGGCTGCTTAATATTCAATATTTGCCTAATTATATTTATTAAATGCAAATCATAAATAATCATAAATACATTTTTGACAAATAAAAGAGAAATTTGTTATATATTTGTGGGTGGTTGGTTGGGCTTATTGCTGTTGCTGCTGTTGGGTGGCTGTCAGCAATTGTTGCTAATGTCTAAGAAAAAATTTCAACGTACGCTGTTTGAACTTGTGCTGGTGCGCTACAGCTGTTATACTCAAAATGGCACTGTTATACTCTCTTAGCTAAAGAGAGCCGGCTCTCCGCTGCTGCTTGACTGCTAAACAGATGACGCTGTTAACAAACAGACCGTGGTGCGAAATAAACATTTAAACTCAAATTCAAATTGTGCTACGTGGGTGGATTAATGGGGAATAAGTAATAAACTAAAGAAATAGTTAAATTAAGTATGTAGGTTCAATCACAGCATGATTTCAAATTAAAGTTTCATAATATTTTGAAATTTATCAGCCACAGCGTTGAACTATAACATTTTTGGCCCGTCCACCTTCAAAATGGACAATAAAAAAATCCCACAGAACAAAATCAATTCTTTAAAGCGAATTAAAAAGCAATATCGTATATATTTGCCATATAGTCGTGTGTATGTCCAATTTAATGTCCACGATTAGCATACGAATGGAGAACGTGAATTGATCCATGATTTGCTACCAATGGCAGTCTATAAAACAATGACCAGCTCTCAATCTGTGAGATATTGGCTTTCATCCGAGCCGCACTCAATTTGCATGCACTTAAATCAAGACGCTTAATTGACGAATGATTGAATTCTAATTTTCCTATATACATATATATATATATATATATATATACATAGATAGATTTAACGATTAGTTTAATGAACTGCGTGACTGGCAGTCAGTCAGACTTGCAAATGCCCTTATCAACGTAAACCGAGTATTACCTGTTAATGGCTAATTTCGACACCTCTTCAGAGATTTGTCAGCTAGAAAACTAAGCCAGATTATCTGATCAATAAGTGCATTCTTTGGAGAATTTCAAGGCAATCTCTTTTAAATGAGACTGTGACATTTGAGCTCACAGCACGCGTATGACTAACAAAATGTATATTTTAAGAAAGGTTTTCTTCTTTTTTGGGCCAAAACAATGCACGACTTTTTGGCAAGACTTTCGCTCATCGCCACAGGCGCTGAGCTGGCCAACTCTGAAAGACATTTACCCATCGTATTGGCTAGTTACTCAGCAGTTTGTGTCGACTCATATCTATTTCTTCATTAACAAGAAAACCTAAAATCCGAAAACCCAAAAACCGAAAGACTTCACGGTGGTCAGTAACGGACATCCAGCTGAGCCACAAAAAGCAGAAACGCCCTCATTGGCCTTGTTACCCCGGTCTAAATGTCTGTCTGTCTGCCTGCCTGCCTGCCTATTGATCTCGTACCCAATTCACATCACTGATAAGTTCATCAGAGAGCTCTATTCAAATTAGCGTGCGATAAATATGTAAAAATACAAAAACAACATTCAGAAATTGAACACTCTGCAAAAGTATTCCTTAAATGAGTCATGCGAAGCGGAAACAGATCCACAAATACCGAATCGAATACAACCAACAAAAAGGAAAAAAGAACAACAACAACAACAACAACAAAAATAAGCAAAACAAGAGCAAAAACAACAAGATTGAAAAGGTGAAGTCGAAAATTAAACACCACCACATCGTTTAGATAAAGTTATAAATTATAATGTACGAAAGATCAGCGCACAACAATTTCGATGCAAGAGAGAGAAAGAGAGACAGAGAGAGAGAGATAGACAGAGAGAGAGCCCGAAGTTGAAACCCTTTTGGGATGAGAGACTGGAGCCGGGTCCACGTTGAGTGCGCAACCCACACAAAAGCAACTTGACCAACAGGTAAAACATCAACTCAAGAAACCCATTCCAGCTATGTGTGTGTGTGTGTGTGTGTGTGTGTGTGTGAAGAGATGAAATTAAACGAATTTAGGCAAACGGCATCTATAAATTATGTTGCCTGGCGAAAAGTTTTTGATCTCTCGGCAATATGAGAGCCAGGCAAAAGTTTTTCTTCTTGTTCAACTGCTCCCTTTTATTTTTTTTATTTGTTGTTTTTGCTGTCTTTTTTTTGTTGTTGTTTGTTCTTCATGTTTTTTGGGGCAACTCAAATTTCGTTTAAACGCTTGATTTAGTGCAGCAAATATGGCCAATGCTGGGGCGCATTCCACAAGCGACAGCGTTTTACACTTGAATTGAGCAACAGAGACAGAGACTGAGTGAAGAGTGTGGTGCAGAGAGCGAGCGAGAGAGAGAGAGAGTAAACTGAGAGAGCGGAACCGTGTCTTGCCTCTTTTATCCTGCGCTGCTGCTGCCCAAAAACACGTTGGTGGCATTTTTGCTGTGTGTGTCTGTGCCGCCTGTCGACTGTCGACTGGTCCAACAGGTTCCAACAGCCTGACTGACACTGCCATGGAGATTCTTCTGCTGCGGGCCCTGGCCCTGGCTGGCTTGACTTTGACTATAGCTATATAGTGCTGCGGCTGCTCTGTGGCATGCAGCATTTCTCGTTTTTTCTCTCTCTCTCTCTCTCTCTCTCTGTCTCTCTGTCTCTTCTCGGTGCGCTCGTTTTGCACATTTTTGAATTTTATTTTAATTTCTTTTTATTATAAGTATTTTAGTTTGCCGACTCGCCAGCTCGACGGCCCCTAGTTCTTGGCTTTGTGCAACTTTTTTTGGTTTTGTTGATTTTTCATTCACCGAAAAACTGGTTCGCCGTTTGCGTTCTTTCCTTGGCGCTGAAGCTGTGGATGAAGCTGGCACTGTGGCTGGAGTTGGGGCTAGGGCTGGGGTTGGGGCTGAGACTGAGGCTGAGGCTTCGATGCTGGGCTCAAGACATTGTGTTTGGTCTCAAGGAAGTTCTTGTTTGCCCAGTGTGTGCCCAGGAATGTGTGAAGTCATCGGGGCAATACATACACACACACACACACACACACACATACAACTCTTGTATTTGAATGCCAACGCTGAGCTCTTACATTTTTAAAGACCTGGGCGGCACTTGCAGTCTGACTGAACTGAACCGAACTGAACTGAACTGTCTTGGCTGTGTTTTCAGTTTTGTGTTGCCTGAATTCCTTTTGGCTACACACATACACACACACGCACACATGTATATATACATACATTTGTGTAGTGCTAGGCAAGAAAGGCCACATGCTGCTTGCCGCACTTTGAGGGCGTCTCGTTTTTCCAGCGAAACTGAAAATCAGTCAAACGCAACAGACATCGATAGCACTACATCATTGTAACAATCAATGTTTGACTTTAGACGATACACTGCAAGAAACTCGTATGGCTGCCAATTAAAAGGCCATAGAAACGTTGGCCTTCAAAGTCATGTGACTTGTGCGCCGTGTAATTGTAATTGTATTTCATTGCAGGATATTGGATCTTTGCGCATGATTTGGCACATTGTGCCATCAAGAGGCAAGCTGCCCATCCACTTGACCACCTGCCCCCACCCACTGGCTGCTGTTGCTGCTGCTGCTGCTGTTGCTGTTGCATGGCCAGGGGCATATCAAAAGTGGTCCATCGTCTCGCTGTTCAGGTTGATGCTGTTGTGCACCGGTGCCGTTTCTTCTTTCTGTCTGACAGCTACTTGTCAATGGCCACGTGATGAGCGAACAGCAGGTCAGCCCTCTCCCTCTCCCTAGCCCCATCCTCATGCACATCCTCATCCTACTCCGTCAACGTCAACCTCATTCGCAGGCTAGTGGTGCATAGACATGGACCCCCACACACACACTCTCTCTCTCTCTCTCTGCCCAGATGGGTTGCTGCTTGGCTTTCAGCTGTGGCAGCATTGACAAGGTGCCATTGACAGATTTCAACAAAATTGCGTATGAATGGAATCGAATTCTGCACGTGTCCGACTACCAACAGATCGATATTAATTATAACTAACTGAAATATCTTTTCGTTTATTTTTCATTTTATTGAGAAATTCAAGCATTATTAAATTGTGTTTTATTAAAGGTGCAGCAGATGAAGATTGTATCTTTATCGGGGCTTCTAGATAACTTTTTTACGATCAGCTCATAATTCTTGAACCACTTTTGATTGGAGTTGTAACCACAAGCACAATGACTAAGCGCGATTTTGAATGCATTGCGGCCCCCTTGGCAACAGAACGCAAAACGCTGAGAACTTCACAGGCCGCTGGTCCGTATGTATTATATATATATTATAAATATATATAAATATGCTTCGGCCTTTATACAGTGACCAGTATGCGAACTGGGCAGAGAGCAACGCCAGGTTGCAGTTCGCTCGCTGCAATCCGGCCCTTGGCCCAAGATAGAAATTAAGCGTCCAACCGCGAGTTTACACATCATCATCATTATTGTTGCCGTTCTTCTTGTTGTTGTTGTTGCTGGTTGCTGGTTTGCTGTTGTCGTGCTGAACATCCTGCAGCTCGAAGATGCTGCTGCAACGTGTGCGAATGTGTTGCACAATAAATAAAAATATTTATACATGAAAACCTAAATAAAGCATGAGCGACAAAGATGCGAACCAAGTCATCGTCGTCGTCGTTGCCGTTGGCCGGAGTTGCCTCAGTTGCCTCAGTTGCCGCAGTTGCCTCAGTTGCCAGGTTGTTGTCGTGGCCGCCGGCTTCGGCTCCCAGGCCAAGTGGCAAAAATAATGTCGTGGCATCTGCATCTGTGCAGCCAGCAGCTTTTGCCTACACGAATTTCAAAATTGTCGAATTTCAAAATTGCTGCCACATTTAATGCTCTTTCAATATGGAACTGCCCAGTTTTCGAGGCAACTGAATTTATTTAAATGCCTCTAAAAAGCTAACACTTAATTTAATTTTAAAATTTAAATTTATTAAGTTTCATTTTTATATTTTTTTTTTATTAATTTATCTACTATTATTATTTATTGTCTATCTACTAAAAGTTTCGATATTTCTTAAAAAAAAAAAATTCTGTTCAATTTCATTTTTACTTTTCTTATTAATTTTTACCAAAGTTAACTCAATTTCCTTATTACTCATTAAAGTTGAAGACGGTTTTTTCTTAGCTTTTTCAGCTTGACAATTTCCTCTAAGCTTTTGTGCCTTAATCAACAATCAAGCAGAAGAGTATTCAAGTTTCGTTCTTTCCTTCAATTCATTTGTTATTGTTCTGGTTGCTTTTTGTTGATTTTTTTTTTTTTTTTTGTTTTTTGGCATACCTTTTGTATTGGCTGTGGCTGTGGCTCTTCTGCTGTATGCCTCGTCATCATTGTCAGGCGTCGCAGCCCAGCATCAAGAATCAAGATCAAAGCAAAGCCCACTAACTACATCAGCCAGCCAGCCAGCCAGCCAGCCAAAAGGAGATGCTGAGCCTCTGACTCTGAGTAAGGCTGTGGCTCAGTCTCAGTCTCAGGCTGTAGCTGTAGCTGTTGAGGCAGTTGAGGTTGAGTTGCAGGGGCAGTGACAGGGGGCAGAGGTTCGGGAGCTGCCGGTGCCGTGACTGCCTCCGTTGTGGTTTCTACTGCTGCTGTTGTTGTTGTTGCTGCTGCTGCTGTTGCATAGTCAAAGTAAAATAAGAAATAAATCAGTAAATTGGATTGCTTTTTGCTGCGCTCGTTCGCTGATTTCTGCAATGGCAACTGCAGTTGGACTTGGACTTGGCAGTTGCAAGAGTTGGCAGCTTGCTGGAGTGCAGTTGGCTGCTTTTGGGCCGAGGCTGGGTTTCGTTTCGTTTCATTTCGTTCGCTTCGTCTTGTATTGCATGCTGGAATTTCTATGCTTATCATTTTCTCGATCTCACCTGTTCAATTCATTATTTTCTATAAATAAACGACAGGCGGCCCAGCAATTTACATGGTTCCTTCGCCGTTTGCGCGGCCTCTTGGCTTGCCTGTAATTAAGTCAGTCGCATAACTGCAACGAAGTTGCGCTTTGAATTCGCATTCATTTTAATAACTAAACTCGCACATGCTCTGTTACTGCCCCAACCTCTGTCACTGCCCCCGCCACAAGGGCCACAAAAGGTCAGTGCAGCAGCCTTACTGAAATTCAATATGTGTCCTTTGATTTGGCCCAGGCCTTTGGCTTCTGTTGTTGTTGTTGCTGCTGCTGCTGCTGCGGTGGCCAATTTCGCGAATTCGTGCAACGCTTAGTTATGCCTGTGCGCATCGTGGCAGCGGATCGCAGCACACCAGCATTGAGGCAGATCTGTGGATCTGTGGATCCGTGGATCTGTATCTGTATCACTACGCTTCGACGGGCGGCTTCTTTGCCCAGCCATGGAATTTGCTGCACAGCATCGCTTTATTTTGTTCGTACCTAAATTTTTGCCCAGTTCGCGTTCTTTAGCGGCATCTTGTTGTTTGTTTGTTTCTCTTTCAGTTGTTGTTGCTGTTGTTGTGGCTGCCCCTTTTGGGGTCTCGCGCTGACATGCCACACAAATGTAGGCCTATGATAACATTGTCTTTAAGTTCGATTTGGCACAGCGCGTGAAAGTTGTCGTGCCAAAGGCCTACTCACAATGTTTATGTTGTGCAGTGTTTTTTCTTAAGTGTGTGTTAGCGTGTGTGTGTGCGTGTGTGTGTGTGTGTGTTTTTAATGCACTTCACTTTAAAGGCGCGCGCGCCGAGAAAGCCCCTAGCTGTGGTAGTAGTTGTGGTAGTTTCGTAGCATGTGGGTAGGTAGCCAGTCTCCCGGAGAGGTCCAGTCTTTGCACATTGCAATCCATTGTTTCATTTATGTTGAAATTCACATTTTGCGCAGTTTATTATGAGGGTAAGGAGGGTATCATGATTGTGTTACCCTGTTTGTCACACACTTAAAGATACCTTTTTGCTCCAAGCAGATATACACTTTTATAAACCTATATAATGTATATAATTCATATCGACTTACATACCTATAAAGTAATAATGCTACTCGTACCTCTAGAGTTTAAGATTTCTAAGCATAGAGTTAGGATTGGTTTTTTGCATAGCTGGTTTAGAAAAGATCTAACTGAACTTACTCTCAATAACGAGTCACATTAAGCCCCGTCTAAGCCCTACATCAATTTGTGTAGGGTATTAAATATTCGGCAAATACCTTAAGGTTTATCATCGATTCTTATCGTTGCGAGCAAATCGCATATTTTAAAACCTTTCCATTCCATGCTGTACAGCAGTCCGGCAAAAAACATTTAAAATTCTTTATAATCTTAATATGTTGTGAGATTTATTATAAACAAATTTCAAATGGTTTAAAATGTAAAGTGGCAAACTCTTGAACTTTGCAACCTAGCAACGTGTTATTTGGACTCTTTCTGTGTGTGTGTGTGTGTTACTAATACTTAAACGAGTATGCCAAAGCAAAAAAGAATGTGAACGTTTCCGTCTGTCGAAGCTGTCAAAAGTCGCTATAAACTTTAAGCTGGAAGTTTTACAGCTAAAACTTTGTGATCCCTTCGAAAAAGACGGTCATAAATTCTATGAAATTACTCCACAAAAAATAGAAGAACAACGGAAACAAGTTTAATAGTTGCCACCAGCAGCAGCAGCAGAAGCAGCAGCAGCAGCAGCAGCGTAGGACAACGTGAAGCAACTGCAGGGATGAGGCACGGGTAAGGTTAAGTTAGTGGGGACAGTTCGGGTAGCTTAACAACTGATGGCAGCTGGCAGTGCATTCTGCTCTAGCTTAACAACATTTTGAGTTTTAGCTGCCATCTGCATTGGAAGCCACAAGAAACTGACTTCAGTTCTGAGCGGAGAGCGGCTGGCGGCGACTAAACTTTGAGTTTTGTCATAAAATTGGCATGCGTGGTAAATGTCTATGCATGTGTGTGTGAGTGTGTGTGTGTGTGTGTGGAAACTTGTTAGGCCAACTGACTGATGACTGCAGTCAACTGATTACGCATACGCCGCGTGGCAGCAGTCCAAACTCGAGGAATGTGCATAAAATCAAATGTGAGAGAAGCACACGCAAAAACCAATAAAAAAAAGAAGGAAAAGAAAACAAAGCGAAAAGCGGAGAGCGAAAAAGGGAATTTTGTAATGCACATTTATGGCGTGGGAAACAACAGAAAAACATTCGCGACTTGTTGTTGAATGAAAGAAGTAGAAATTTAAGCAAATCCCAAACAAATAAAAAAGAGCAAACGAAGCAAAGAAAGCAAAGCGGACGCTGCTTAGTCTGGTAGTTGAAGCTGGAGCTGGAGCTGAAGTTGGAGCTCGAATCTGTTGCATGAATCATCGTGCTTGCATTTGCTTTGCTTCGGTTTTCGGTTTCGCTTATTGGAACTGAGCGAGAGAGAGAGAGAGAGAGTGTGCATGTGTGTTTGAGAGAGAGAGAGAGATGCACAAACTGGTTCTGATCGCAGGAATGCAGATAACTTCTTGTGCCGGAACCCAGCCCCGTTTGTCTTTGGTTCTCGATTGAAGCTCTGCGAGAAGCTCTACATATTTAATATTACACACAGGTGATGCAGAACAGAACAGAACAGAACAGGCAGATAGGCAGACAGGCAGACAGGCGGACAAACGGACACACAGACAGACACACAGTAATGCCATCGGCATAATCCAACCCAGCGTTCTACATTAATTTAGTAAGAACTGCACACACACGCAACACACACACACGTTTACCTTACTCGTCTGGAGACGCACCACAAATTTTAATTAACCGAAACAACGGCGGCATCCTTCACATCAAAGGCAAAACAACATAATCATTGCATTGGCTTCCCAACATCAGCAGCAGCAGCAGCAGCATCAACAGCAGCATCAGCAGCAGCAGCAATGAAACCGCAGTTCACATTTGCAAACGGGCTAAATGACCACGAAATTGGCAACGGCACGACACATGAGGCCAAAGGGCAAAGAGGGCAGAGTTTTGGGTCAGCTTGAGGACAGCCACGTGAGTGGGAAAAGCACATTACACACTGCAGTTTGTTGAGAGTGCAAATTGCACAAGGACCTTTGTGTGGCTTTGTCGCATTGATTAAAGCACAATATTCCCAAAAGGAAGCAGCAGCAGCAGCTGAAGCAGCAGCTTAGATTATTCCATTTATACATCTTTCACTCGAACTGTGATTTCACCTTGCTTTGCGCATTTATTACGTATACGCTGGCAATCGATAGTTGACACGGTCATTGGAGAAAAGCTGCTGCTGCTGCAACTGCTGCTGCTGCTGCAACTGCTGCTGCTGCTGCAAGGATGACAAGGTCACACAAGTGGCGACAAATGGTCACCAATTTGGCAGACAACAAGCCTTGATGCTAACTCAGACGCCACATGCAACTGCGTCACTGGCTAGGGGTGCTATCAATGCAACTTCTAACTAGAGCAGTTGACGTCATTGTGCACCCAAAAGTGATAAATGTTTGAGCCAAAGTACACAAGCGATATTTCAACTTGGACTTGAACTTGCTTGGGTTTAAGTTTATGAGCTTCGAGATGAGCCTTGTTGCAAATTGTATTTAATTGCAACATGTTATGCAAATAATTAAATTTAATTAAAATGCAATCGTGCTGCACATTTGAGATACAGATATCTGAGATAGACTATTAAATGCACTGCAAACATTTTTGAGTACATTTCAAAACTATTTTAATGAGTGTGAAGCATTCTCACATGTGTAAAAGTGATTTTGATATGATTAAAAGCCAATTTCCAATTATTGATGTTATCTGATTTTCTAATGAAAATCGCTAAAATGGTTTCTATTTACTTTTACCCACAATATACTCTATAAAAAAAATTATTATTATTTGTTTATTTGTTTATAATACGAGGCGCCAACAGCGATTGGCGACAAATTGTCGTTTCAATGAATTGCGATTGAGAAGCCGCTTCAAATTGTATTATGATTTAACCATTTGTCGGTCTCTCAATCGAGTGTAAAGCAAACAAATAAACAAATATATATGTATTTATATATGTATGTATATGTATGTATGTATTGTTTATTGCTTTGCTGTTGCAGTTTGCGATTTTAATGCAATTTTCGTTTATTGCATTGCAATTTGCAGTACAAATTGCAATTAGCGGCAATTTGAGCGCATTTGCGTTGCGAATTCACACAAAATGAGAATGGAAATGGAAGTGAAAATGGAAAATGGAAAATACGATGAGTCTGTCGGCGACAGTTGACTGGGTGACTGAGTGACCCACTGGGCAAACACTCGTTGCAAGCGCAGGCCGAGTGCGTCTGAGTGCAACACTCAGTTGCAGTTTGCCGCTTGCCGTTCTTCGTTTGCCGTTCCTCGTTTGCTTAATGAAAGTAAGTACATATTCAGTTGGTTTGCCACAAGCCACAGTCGCAGTTGCAGTTGCAGTTGAAGTTGCCTCAGCCTGTGAGCAGCGAAAGTAGTTCACTCTCACAGCTTCACTTAATGGCTTTATTTGTGGAGGCAAGCGCTTGACCGATGCCATGGACAGAAGCAGAGGGGAAACAGCGGATGGGGTTTGGGATGGGGATGTGGGGACCACTTCGCAATCCAACACTTGACAGCGCTGCTGCTTTAAGCCCCACGACAGTTGTGCAATAAAAATTGTAAAAATTATTGCGTAGACCAGTGGTCGGACACTGCCCACATGGAGCACATGGCGAACGTTTACTTCGCCGTCGTCGTCTGTTGCCACATGATTTATCAACAGAAAACTCACACGCTAATAGAATTTATATGGCACTGCAGGATCAGCCCACACACTCCAAAAAAATAACACACACACACGCACACACACACACTCACTCAGTCGCAGACATTCACAGATTTGGCTTGTAACGCACGTCAACCTAATTGATAAGCAAACTTCGATAAGCGCTTGTCAAAATGTTTGGCTTGCGATTTACACATGTCAATCCATAACTTGCAGTTGATGTTGTTGTAGTTGTTGTTGTTTTAGTTGCTGTTGCAATTGCAATTTAAAAAACAATCGCGTCGCCACTTGGGTGTAGCATCTTCAACAAATTACACTAGTCATTTGGCATATTGTTGTTGATTTATCAACTGCTGCGACTCGTAGTCATAAAATATACACAGATGATGTTCCGCATTCCTTAAACGGTTCTGCTGCATGTTATTTATGCGCATTGCTGATTGAGCTTTGACTGTGACACTTTATGTGGCCACTTAAGCAACAGTTGACGCAGATACGTATAAGTGATGCAGCTTGATCACGGCTTAGATACATTTATCATTATTATGCACTTCAATGAGGGAAAAGATACGTCTGTCTCTATGATAACTTATTGTTATATTGTATTCCTATTGTTACAGTTGGACAAAGAGTAATTGAGCCAAGTCACGAATAGTTTTAGTTATTGAATTGTGGCTGCATTTTAGCTTTGATTATTTCTGAATATTTAAATTATGTGTCATCAATCTACGCTCGAATTTTTGAAGCCTAATTGAAGTAAATGAAAAGCATTCAAACTGAAATTATTGATTGGCGTACATAAATATTCCTGTTTAAAAACGCAGCACTGTTAATATTTTTAAATAATTTTAAAGTGCAAATATTTTAGCACCTTGTCAGAAAACAGCAGGACGCAGACCCGCCAGAAAACAATTTATCTTGCTGCCAGCTGGCCACAGGACGCATTGTGCAACAAAAAAAAAGGTTGTTGTGGAAATAAACAAACTTATTTAAATGCATTTAATATGCAAATTGCGGCAAAAGCCGTAACTCTCTTAAAAAACAAAAAAAAAAAACTATTTTTAATTTAAAGCACTTGCCAAGCGATTCGAGTGAAGGCAAATCGAATGCAATTATTTATTCGAGCTGACCTTTAAATTTACATGAAACGTTTAAATTAATTGGTTAATGAGCAATTTTATAATTCATTATGAACAATTAAATTGAAACTGACAACGCTTTTAAGCACAAACATTAAGCTGCTTTTTGGCAAATTGCGCAACTGATGCTGAGCTTAATTCTTTGGTATTATTCAACGCATTTGCCTTTCAATTCGTGTGGCAAGTTGCTTAACAAAAGACGCAATCATTAGAGTCCTGTCAACAGGATGCAGTTGCCGCATTATTGACGCCAAGGCTTTGCATAACAGTTTATCAGTCAGTCAGTCCATCACTCAGTCAGTCAGTCAGTCAGTCACTCATTTAACTGAGCGCTGACAGTAGCTTTTGAATGCCACAGCGCTGCTACATGTGCCACATTTTCCACACACACACACATAGCGCGTCATTATGCGCATTTCCTGTCGGTTCCCTCTACACCCACCACCTCCTAAGCTATCCAGGCCATTGCAATGCAGCTTTCCTTCCTTCCGACGACACATGCCTGGCATTCTCTGCTCCTGCTCTGCGGTATTTTGCACTGCATTCTTGTGGGCGTTCGCTTGGGCGTGGGCGTGTCATGGCATGAACTTTGGGAGTGAGTTTGCATGCCACAACAATGCCACAGTATATAATAGGGAGTGTTCGCTGTTTGGAGTTTGTATGTGGGCGTACGCCAACGTTGACCCCATCACATGGCTATGTCAAAACTTTTTGACATGCACGTGTACTTGACCTGACAACCAAACCAAACCCAACCAGTCCGACCCTAATGTAATTGTTGTTGTTGTTATCGTGCCGTGTAATAGGCTGTTGTATTGAGCCGTGTTCGAATTTTGACACGTTTATAATTAAAAGTTAAAATGGATATTGCACATGGTAAATCGCATTAGCTGCGATGAAGTTCTGAACTGATTCAAAAGTTATGAGCAGAAATAATTTAGCAGGTATACAGCCAAAGAGTTGGCAGATTTACTATATAAAATATAATATAAACAAGGCCCTAAATAAACTATATAATCTAGTACAAAATATCTATAATCTCTCTCTTGCCGCACATTAGAACATAAACTAACAAATCGATTGGTATAATTATGGCTAATACCAAAAAGGAATTAAGTAAACAGAACAAAAAACTACCATCAAATGCACAGTTTTAGTGATTAACCCAATTGGTGCATAAACAAAACGGCAACAGCAGCAAGACACTTGGTGAAAACGCAGATTTGTTTATAAAGTTGGCCCAATGAATTAAGCGAAGCGAAGTTAATTAATTGCAGCCACAAAAACGACAGTTGCACAGCCATTGCTCAACAGCAGGTGGTCAAAGCGAAGTGGGTGGATGGGTAATTGGGTGGGTAGATGCGTAGTGTGGTTGGGGTGGGTCGCCGCCCAGGCTGGCGCCACTTACATAGCCGCTGCCCAGAGCCAAAATAACAAATGAAAATGAAAATGGAACTTTAATTAAAGGCAGTGGCAGTGGCAGCAGCGTAGAAGAAATGAAATAAGCCCATCGTCTAATACAGCATACAGTTGCAGCAGCCACCACCGCACCACACAAGCCCACTCACATGCAAAGCAGCGGGTTGTATGTTATTTAAAGAGACTCTCTGCATGCTTCTCTGTGGCGTTGCCCTCATTCCACAAACTATACAAGTGCATATAAGAATATATATATATATATATAGATATATAAGCTACTATGTGTGGTAGATGCTGCTCTAGGCCAGGCAGCCGAGATGAGGATATGACAGCTCAGAGCCCAAAAGCACCCTTAGTTCCAAAGTTCTTGTTTGTTGTTATGGTTATTGTTGTTGTTGTTGTTGTTCGGCTACACACTGAGGCGAGCTGCTCGCCTGCATTTAATGGCCTTAAAGCACATTTTGCTGTACGAGTTGTGCTAAGCTAATGATAACAGGAATAGAAATAACATAAAAAAAGCTGCAAGCTATTGGGCAAAAATAAAGTTGGCTGGTGAAAGGATTTTGAACAGATAGCTGAGCTGCAAAGCAGTTCATAACTCCACTAGAGTTTTTACCCTGCCCTATATCACATTAAGATATGGCAACAGGGCTTAATCGAATTCGGCAACCAACTCAAACAAAACTCAATGCACACAAACTAATTAGTTCGACACAGTCCCGAGGCCCATGACAACAACTAAGGGCCTCCAATGAATGTTTTCTGTTTTAAAAAAAAAAATAATTAATGAATTCATTAGCGATGAGTGCAGTTATTACACTTGATGGCAGGCAAGGATGATGAGGATGACGTCGACTGCTGACTGCTGGCTGCTGGCTGCTAACTGCTGAAGTTGGTGCACTAGAACAACATAAAGCACTTTCATCGTTGGGGCCCAGATAGATGAGAGAGCCATGCAGAAAGTTGGCCAAAACTAACATGAGCACTTTAAGTGATTATAAGCCATGCACGAGTTGCTCAAGCTGCTTGAAATTGCCGCTTTGCATTTACATATTGACAGAACTCTTGCTTCCATATATTACAACTACACTAATGTCTCTGAGGTCATTTAATATTTACTAGAAAATATATAAACAAAATATGACATACATATGTATATCGACTACATCGTCATTTTAGCAAAGTTATTTCAAATTTGCCCTTGGCAGTTTACAGTTTGCTATGTTAAAGAGTTGTTGGGGCTCTGTGGCAAGTTTGTTGTCATTAACTTAAGTTTCGCTTTCTGTTCAATTCTTTGAGTGGCAAGCATTTAATATAGTTTTGTGGTTATTGTCAACCAATTTCAATTTGCATAAGGTGATTGCTGCATTTACTTTTCTCATTCACTTTTTTTGGCTAGAACTTTAAAATATAAGTCCGTAAATGACATGTACATGGCTTTTTTCAATTTTGGTAACAGCGTCTGCCTGTTATGGCATTTATGACGCATACGCCGTGTTGCCAGTGGCACCTTGAAAATTCTTACTGGCCTGGCCTGGCCTGGCCCGAACTTGTGGGCCAAAACGAACGCTCGCGTCCTATTACAAAATGTGCACTCATTTTTATTTTTTTTCTTTGTAGACCAAAAGTTTTTTTGCCACATGCCATAAAAATCGTTTACAAGCGTTGCTGGCGTTGCTGGCGTCGCTGGGTCCTCGTTCGTGGCATTGATGTGGGTCAGTTACGTGGCCACAGGGGAAGCACAAATTTTGGTCGGGGATTGGCCTGGCCCGGCCTGGCTTGGCCCCGGTGCAGGCCAGAGAAATGCATTTCAATCCAAGGCTGGGCCACAAAAGTTTTCATTGAGTGTTTTCAATTTCAATGGTTTCGATTTCACACGCCCCGATTGCCCCAAGCCCAAGCTGCATCCAAACACGCATCTACATAGTTTGGCTTCAGCTACGTGCAAACTATGCAGTTCAATTGATTGGGGAGTGGGGGCTGTGCCATGTAAATTGCTGCGTGTGGCATGTAATTTTGGTCTGCGCTGGGTAACGCTGCACTAAAGTAATTCCACAAAATATCCAACCAAAATATTAGTGCTGAATATTTTTGTTTAGGCCCAGTTGACTGTTTGCAACCCGTCTATTTATAGTCAACACAGTGGATAAATACATATACACATATATGTATATATGTATGTCATGTGACAATGTGATAATCTCGTTGTAGGCGTTTCTGTTTGACCACTAAACGCTTGTGTTTTTCTTTACGCCGTAATTTATAATACCTAGTAAAAATACGAAATATTAAGCGTGTAAAATCTTTTAAGAATTATACAAACACTTCGGTCAAGGCAAAGAGAATGGCTAAAGAAAATTATGAATAATACCTATTAATAAAGTCTGCGGCATTTTGGAAATTTCTAAATTTCTTAAGCTCAAAAGCGCATAAGTGGTATTTAAACAAGTCGAAAACTAAAAGCTTACGCTAATTTATTATTGTTTTAATTACGGTTGTGTGATCTATAATCAAAAGACTTGAAGAAAATTCTCTTGAAACATTTCTCTATTATATTTTCCATCATTTTCATAATATTGTTTGTATTTTTTATTCAACATTCTTGGCATTTTTGCGCTTATAACAGTCGAAGATTTTGAATTTGCAAGTTACTGATCCGTGATTGGCATGTGGATGGAATGGTGGTGTTGCACAGCCTTGAGGTGGATTGGAAATAGGTTTGGCCCGGACACTGATACAGAGCACCATACCAGATATTTTCGTACACATAGCAATGGATGTACTGTCTGCATGTAGTACTCAAGTTATTGCCATAAGGATAGCGGCCAGCCACCCTAATATATCTGCAGTATGTGTTGGGATCCGCGGCAGTGAGTGGCGACGGTGTTGTCGACAACTCATCATTAACAAGGGGGCAGGTTGCCTGGGAGCCCAGTGCTGCCGAGCTGCATATCTTCGGATCGTTCCTGTTGCAAACATAATTTGGAGCACAGCTGCCAGTGATGGACGATGCAATGTTGCTACCCAGACATAGAGCAAAAGTGCGAACGCCTAGACATGCAAATGTACCCGACTCGTTGCATAGTCTACACTCGTTGCACGATAATAGGGCACTGTTTGTCTGGCAAATTGTCGACTCTGCGGTGCAATATGTGCCCGATGGACAAACGTTGATCGGTTCGACGGGCAAGCTATTTTCACAGAACGCAAACTGTGTCTCCGAAACGCAGGCAACATTTGATTGCGCTGAGCACACGTTGCAGTCGGCCAAGCAACCTGAACCCAGGACTCCGATTCCCAGCAGTAGCAGCAGCAAACTCAACATCTCGGCACACAACTGAAGCTGCCAAATGCAGTGCAACTGCATTTAATATCTGCCTTAATCTTATCTGTCAGCTAGGTAAGCCTACTAAAAATATTTGTCCACGTAACTAAATTTTATTGAGCATCTTTAATTGCAGCTGTTCTCCGAATATATTGCATGATAGCAATCGGGCGCTGATCTAATATCGTTAAGGTAGGCAATAAAAGTAGCCGCCTGAAAGTATGCTATGATTTTTTATTTAACGTTTTGTGCTTAACAAGTTATATACAAAAATATTGTGTTGCTCACACTTCTATATAGTGATAAGGAATTTATATAATGAATTCATATATATGCATTAGAAGTTCTGCGTCTGATAAAATCGTTCGTAATGCATAGCAAAATGAACACATTTATTTTTAGCAAGTGTCACAAAGATATCAAATTTCTTCCGTAAGCTTCAGATCTTATCTGCACAGACGCAGATAAACAAAGTCCATGAAACTAGTAATTAGTGACAGCACTCAAAATTATTCAAGAAATAGTTATTTTATATACTATTGAATACAGCCAGATTGAGTTGGCCTCGATTCCCCACAACTCAAATTCGTGGCATTGAAATAGGGTTTCGTTGGTGGACAATCTATAATGCGGCCTACCCACGACTGTGAACAGTACCTGCAATCGATGTAACTGAAAACACCAGTTAGAAATTATAATTTCAGATAAAAAATATATCTGGCTTACCTGGTGCACTGTGTGTCATTGGGAATCGCATGAATGGAAACATAATGGAAAGAAATACGACAAAAATTATCGAGATTTATTGTTGGGCTCGCTGTTGTGGTGCTCGTTGTTGTTGTTGTAGTCGTCGTCGTTGTTGTTGTTGTCATTGTTGGTGCCGCTGTGCAGGTGGGTAATGTCGTTTGGGCATTGCCACAGATATAAGGTAGATCCCTATTGCAAACATAATCCGGATCACAGATGCCTCTGCTGTCGGATGAAGTATTTGTGCCCAGGCACAGAGCAAAACTGCGAACGCCAGTGCAGGCAAACCTCTGCTGATTATCACACCGACCACAGCTGCCACAAGCCTTGAGTGCTTCGTTCTTTTGGCAAACGAATGTCTGGTTGGTGCAATAGCTCCCCGTGGGGCAGGAGTTGACAGGTTCTATGAGTTGATTGTTCGCGCAAAACTGAAATTGTGTCTCAGAAATGCAGGCTACATTGCTAACCGAGCCACAAGCTCCACAATCAGCCCGGCAGCCAAGGATGCCAAGTGCGACTCCAAGAATAAGTAGCAGTAGACGCCGCATCTTGAACTGCAACTGCAACCATCGATGCACTGTAGAAGCTTTTAAGTAACTATTACTAACTGCACTTCAACTTAATCTCACTGGAAGAAACAACAAAATAAACTGAGATTTTGTTAGTGCTATTAACTCTGTTTCTTTACGACCATTTTGATAACAAAAGGAACTCGCTGCTGCCCTAAAGTATGCCCCAAAATAAGATAACCTATCTTATCTAAATTGGGGGCTAGATCAGACAAAAATAAAGCTGCTGAAGCAAGGTTAAGCCCAAAATTTCTGCCAAAATAAGCCATTTAAAGTTGGGAGCTCTGCTCAACACATAATAGTCAACTAAAAGAGTGAAGCTTGTGAATATGTCGACGAAAGACACTCAACTGCTGAAGTGGCTGCTGCTTCTGGTTTTCCTGGTGGATCGCACAACCAAAGTCTTGTGCCAGTCCACAGCCAACGACTGCAACATGTGTGATGCAACGAATACGTTCGCCTGCACAGGAGCCAACGACTTTGCCCTTTGCCTCGGCACGAATACCACTTACGACTCCTCGGGCACCTGTGCTACTGGTTATGTGTGCAACATCACGAATTCTCAGATTTGTGGACTGGAAACGCAGTTTAATGCCACCTGCCCGTCAACAACGCAGCCAAACCCAACCACACCAGCACCAACCACGCCAGCCTCAACCACATCAGCCCCTACCACACCAATCCCAACCACGCCAGCCACAACCACACCAGCCCCATCGACCGACAATGCAACCACCTTTTGCGCCACTGTTGAAGCAGCGGGAAAATATGTAGTGGGTGATTATGCTGAAACGACTTGTCGTCAGTATATCGAGTGCCACCTGTTGAATGGCGTTTGGAGTGGCCAGAAGTACACATGTCCAGGCGATACGTACTTTAGCCGCACCACCGGACTGTGTGAAGTGACAATGCCTGACACTTGCTACACTCCAACCGAAACCACAACAACGACAACTGCGGCACCGACTACCAGCAATCCGAATGCCTACTGCGCCAGCATGCAGTCACAGGATAGCTATCCCGTTGGCACGGATCCGAGCAGCACCTGCCGCCAATATATCAAGTGTCGCCTTGTTAACGGCAGTTGGCTGGGCAGTACGTACACCTGTCCGGGCAGCACCTATTACAATAGCTCCAGCAAGACATGTGTCACCAGCCTGCCCTCCACCTGCTCCAGTGCTGTGGCCAGGTTGAGCCTCAACGGCATCGAACTGGACTAAGTACATATTGTATAACATGTAATAAATCAATTTTAAATATCACTGCTGCCAACTCCAGCCCAATTACTATCGATTAATGCATTATTCAAAATACTATATTCTGAAAGCTTAAAATAATACAGTACACTTAAATGGTGCTATTGTACTACAGCGTTGTGTTTCCACCTCAAAAAAGCTGCTGGCAGTACATTCATATTCCCTTGCTGTTACCTTGGTATTGCTAATGTTGCAGCTAATGTAACTGTAATTTACATAAAAAAAAACCATCAGAAAGAGATTGAAACTTATATGGTTGCATAGTTGTACCAACCGTTTGCAGTAGGGATCTCCGGGCACTGTCTCATAGAGACCCGACTTAGTCTTTAGCTCGCACACTTGTTGCGCTGTTATCGGAGATTCGACCGTAGGTTCGGGTGTGGTGCTCGGGATGCTTGTGCTGCTCGTGGTCAACCAATCATCGTCTAGGCCACAGGTCAGGGGTTTACCGGTTGTTGGAGACACACAGACCTCATCGCTGGTGGCATCGCAAACTTTGTCCTCCGGACAGATGCCCAAGGGTCCAGTGGGCCGGGCCGCACCATAGCACATTTGGAAACTGGTTTTGCTATGGCAGGCGAACTTGTAGTTTCTATGTTCACTGCAGAGTCCACACTTGCTAATATCCCCACAGCTGGGAGGCCTATTAGCATTTTTCTGCAAGCAAATCGCTGTATAGGCGGTACACTCAAAGCCTTCGAGGCAAGTGTAAGTCTCGTCCGTGTGAGGATATCCATCTATATTATATTATTTGCACTTCTTTAGTCAAGTACTTCTAAAGTATTCAGTTACGCACCTCCAAAGCACAAGTGAAATGATGTGGAACTGATGCAGGCAGCCTGATTTGTCTGGCAAACATTGCACTCCGACAGGACACGATCCACAGTCCACGCTAATGCAATCTATTTTTATGAGTATTTTAATATTACATCATTTTCATATATCCTTTTGAAATGTGCTCACCACGATTAGAAATGGTGCATAGTTTTTAGATTTTGTTGCCATTTTAGAGCTTTTTTGGATCCTCTTTGTCTTCTCAATGTCGACTTCTGCTCAGTGTAAAGGTTTCGGGTCTACTAATGTACATTAATCTCTTGTCTCTGACTTGTTGCGTTATCGACCTTGCTTTTCGAGTAGTGAAATTTTCTATGCTTATCTACGCTTCATATATTTGGCGCATGCTAATTTTTTTATTAGCTTTGGCTTTCCACTTGATTGCCTTGTGCTGTCTTATGATCGCAGCACGAGACAAAACCATAGCACTGCGATAATGCGTAGAATGTTTATAGAACTATCTTTTTATCTCAATGACACACTTGATACCGGCCGGTGACCAATAACTCAATGGTAGTTTCTGTTTCAGCCAGTATTTAGCTGTCCACTCTTGATTAATCATCAAAACAATAATTCAAGTTGGATGGATGGATATAAATAGTATAATAAATATATTTACATTATAGCTATCAATCCCGAATTAGATATATATAGACTAACTTTCAGCTGCAATCTGGAATCACCCATCTAAGCTGCAGTTAAGCTATCTAGTGATATGACTACTTAAGTTTCGGCTTAAGATAAAGTGAAGATTATTTTATGTTTAGCTCCTGCATTAAATTAATTTATGACGTATTTTGTTTTTCAAGGCCTTTCAACAAAATTCACACACCATCAAGACGAAATCTCTTGAACTATATAACCATATAACTATGCGTTTTATACATGGTACCTAAATGGCCCATCCTAAAAGAAATTTCAATTCATTTTCTTTTGACCTACTAAATCCCATCTTAAATCCCATCATTTTTGAATGCAGTCGCAGAGAGGAGATCCTTGCGATTGTAACGCACTATGTCCTACGAAAATCTGCAAGGATTCGACAGAGATAGAGCTTTTCTTTGCGCCTTAAAAGTATAACTCATTTTTTACGTGGCGTCAATTTAGCCAATGCAACAACCTAGTTTGCGTCACTGGTGTGTGCACACGATATATTATTTCCCGGCAGCTGTTTAGGTTTTGTGGGGTCTTGCACAAGTTGTTCAATTGCTTACTAGTCTTTCATATTATATCATTATCAAACCTTGCGCTTAAAGAAAACATTACAAATGACTATAGCTAATTGAGAGAAGCACTCTTTATTGCAAAGTTATATATATTATATTATTTATACATTAGGATACATTTTACATTTATGATTATTACAAGCAACCGGCTTTAGTTGGTTTCACTTTAACGCAATTGGAGGCCGCATTGAAATATGGATATTCGGGTGTACAATAGCGTATGTTACCCTGCCAGATACTGCTTCTAATGAAGCAATTGACATAGCTATAAGAAACAAGTTACATGAATTATTTCAGTGTCTACAAATATAATAGGACACCAACAAACTTACCTGGTGCAAGCTGTATCATTTGGAATGGGAAAGTTACCCGCAATTTGTATATCTTGACAGTAAGCATTCCCATTCGCTGGTGGGGTGGTTGTAGTAGGTGGAGATGGAGATGGAGATGGATTGTTTGGAGAAGTGCCGACTCTATCGCATGTGTCCTCAGAAGTCGGACTGCAAACTGAAACACAGGGACTTCCAGTCGCAGCACCCGAAATGCTACAGAACCAATTTAGGGGGCAACTAGCTCTCTCCGGCATGAGTTCAGGCCCTTCGCATCTTCCGAATGTGGTTCGTGAGTCGCAGGCGTATATTGCACCAGGCGTACATTGTGCACAGTTGGAAGTATCCCCACAGGCCGTAGTAGAGCTCGTGGAACCGCATATTTCGCCATACATCACGCAAATGGGTCTGGCAACCGGACAGTCGAATGTGTCTTTCGGGCTTGCGACTCCTAAATTGTAGCATAAAGGTTTTAGATTATCAAAAATATGGAGGTTATTACCGCACTTACCATCATAGCAAATCTGGTATGTTGTGTTGCTGACGCAGGTGTGCGAAGCGTAACATTCCCCGCAGATGGCTTCCACGTAGACTGCTGACACAGTCAGCAGTAGTGCGACTAAAAGAGAAGCTCCTACAAGCCTCGACATCATCAGTTTCATAAGTGAAGCATCTGGAACTAGTTCTCATGCCTTTTAAATGCTTGCTCTATCTAGTATTCTAGTATCTAGCTCTATTAGTATCTTTACGATATGACGAAGTAAAGACTTTTATCTTGCAACTATCCATAAATATGCTGGCTACTGTTCCAGATTAATGTCTACGTGGACTTATGGAGCCCCATCTGTCGTAAACATAATTATTTGCACAAGTCTAAGCCCAGCATAAAATAAGGCAATTATTTCTATTATCTCTTGGAGCAGCAACACATTTTCCTTTGGGCACTGTATGGATGATATAAATGTGTGGCATTCGCTGAAACTTATAATTAGTCAGTCGTACGCTCTTCTGCCGAGCATTACAATCAAGAAACCACAATGCAGCAGTCTCCTCGGCTCACAGCTCTGGTAAGCAATACAATATCTAGCAAATTCATTTCCTAAACATACTCAACCTATTGCAGTTCCTCATTCTGGCCTTCAGCTCGATGACGGTCACAGTTTCCTCTGCTGTGTGCGGTGGTTGCATGGAAAACAATGTGGCCTGTTTGAACGCCACTCATTACAGGGTTTGCATTAATGGTTCGCCCATAAAAGATGGTGGTGTTCTTAACTGTGGCAACGGCAGAATCTGCACCGAACTCCATGATCCATGCTGGAGAAACTTGGAAGGTGATGATGTTAGTCCCGTCTGCAAAGAAAATGATATTAACTGCAGAAGCTGCAATGGAATTGATCTGTTTGTCTGCACCAGTCGTACAACCTTCCAGGCGTGCGATGGCACCGTTTTGAGTCCTCAAGTCAACACCTGCCCCGATAACCGCATCTGCTCCATCGATTCCGGCAAAATCTGCGTGAAAGAATGCGAGTTGTTTAACGGAATATATGAGTGCGATAGGTCAGCAAACTAACTCAACTATCTAACTAATACAGACTATTTTCATTTGGAAATGTTTTTGAATTAAAGCTGATGCTAAATAAATAATTAAGTAATTAATTACATATTAAAAATATCATAAATATATATATGTATTTATGCAAATCTGAAACTACTTGTTTGAAATTTCTATTAAAATTGTACTAGCCAGAAATGTCTGCGTCTACTGATAAAAACTTTGCAGGACCTTGGTTTTTTTAAAGTGCTTGAAAAATGTGATTCTTGCGATGGGTCTAAACTTAATCAAAAATTGAGGAATTTTTAAAACACACGGGCTTTGACCTCAAAACTATGTTTGCAATTAGAAACACAAAATTATTAATTTGCTAAGTTAGTTACTTTTATTCATAAATTAAATCTTATCGTCCACTGCCCTATTCAAAAATACTCTACTGACAAAAAATAAGATAAAGTAATTTTCACAATGATATGCAAATATGCAAAATACCGTTAATAAAATCTAAATAAATAAAACTCTTATCGCAGCTGTCGCTTTTTTTTAGTTTTATTTCAACAAGGCCCAAACAGCGTCCCAGCCATTAAACTAAAACATAACTATATGATGGGGCTTACGAAATGCAAAGCGAACCAAGTCGCAGGTGCTCCAAAACAAATAAATTAAATTAGGCAAAACAAGCGGTAACATTGACCCACTTCCCGGGCAGTTTAATCAAATTAGTCATAGGTGGGGCAATGACGCAGACGTTTTAAGGGGCTCTCGGATATGCGTAGAGACATTTGTTATATTATTATTATTATTATTATTATTGTTTATTGTTAAAAACTTGGCTGCCATGTTGTAACAAAATTGGCAGCACTTTCACGCTCGAACTTCTGTCAGGCCTTGCCCAACATTTAATCGATGTGGAAGGTGTGGAAAAACAAATTCGCAACAGGAAGCACAACAAAAACACTGACGAAACGTGAAGTATTCGTATTATGTAGGGATATCCCCGCACACATACCTGCCTCCCCCTGCAGCCAAGCCATTAACTGAATTTGTTTCAGGCCCAAAGCTGTTACCATTTGGCTGCTTCATTGTGGTGTGGCGCATCTAATTGTTTTAGCTGCTGCGTTTTGTTATTGCAATTAATATTCAGCTTAATTTACAAGTATTTTTTTTTCCATTATTATTTTTTGTTCAACTAAAAAGCGCAAAGCTGCAGCAAATTGCGGTCATTAAACTTATTTCGACAACAAGCCGAATAAATTGTCGCCTCTGCGCGGCTGCCAGCCATAACAGTTCCAGGGGGCAACGCGTGCACAACTCTAAATCCGATCCGGAATTAAAAAGTGATACAAAGTGAACAAAAAGAAATAGAAATGGGAAAAGCACAGCTGCAGCTAACCGGAATCTCAATGTGTTGCCTTTTCGTCCTGGCAGCGGGAAAAGTGCCTCAAAATTCGTATTCGAACGGCTGGCGAGATCTGATCTTTGGCAACAAGTGGTTAGCGCCAACGCCGCGTCTACGTGAATCCAAGTGTGGGTGTGGCTTTGCTGATGTTTGTCATTTCAACAGCTGATTTCACCTTTCGCAGTTCTACCCATTTTCGCCGTGGTGCCCATCGGACCAAGCAGCTGTTCAGCGCCCTCCGGCGAGCAGGGCAACTGTCTACCCAGCAAGGATTGCCTGCTCAGAAATGGTATTCCCGCTGGACCCTGCGGCGGTGGCTATGGCGTCTGTTGCGTGTGTAAGTTCCGTTAATTAGTTGTAAACAATCAAATCATTTAAGCTAATAGAGCTACAGAAATTATCTCATCACAAAATGCTTCTAATTGTTGGTTTATGCAAAAAAACACAGAAATACACAACCCAAACAACTATTATGTCGTACATCGACAATTTTTCTGAAGTTTTTAGTTACGTCTAGGGAATGACTACACCCACAAGTTTATAGTTTTGGGCTTGTAGTATATGTGAAACTTGAATGAAAAAAATGATGAATAAAACTTGAATGAAAAAAAATGATGCATTCAAGTTTTGCATACACTACAATCCCAAAAGTATAAACATTCTACACTTTCTTATCTTTAGCTGATGGCTCGCGTGTTGTCAACAGCTTATTTTTGTCTGTATTTAACAAAGATATTAAAAAGCTTAAAACCTTATAGCTATAACTTGAGTTTACAATTTTTTTCTTCTCAACTTAATGTTGGGGTATGCTTCAGCTAAAAAAGTTTAAGCAGGTGTAAAAAAGTTAGAATCGTTTAAAAAGTGTGTGTTCTGTTTATAATGATAACAATAACAATAAACGAGCCTTGCCAATTTAAGAGTAGTAAAAATTTGGCTAATGTTAAGTAAATTCAACAATTTGCTGGAAAACGCTTTTGCAGTTCTTCAAACTTGCGGCGGAATTATTCGCGAAAACTCCACGTACTTTGTGAATCCCAATCATCCCGATGTCTACGATGGCACAGGCAGCTGTCAGGTAACCGTGCAGAAGCTGCATCCCGACATTTGTCAGCTGCGCCTGGACTTGGATATGTTTTCCATAGCACCACCTGAGGCAGCCAATCACTTGTGCAATCAGGATCAGCTGCTGATCTCGGGCGGCAGTCCCACACCCACCATCTGCGGCAGTTCCACAGGCGATCACAGTGAGTCCCTTGAAGGTATTAATGAGCTGTACTTGATCAACTTCCAACTGCTAGTGTACATTGATGCTGGCCTGGGACAGAGCAATCCGATTGTGTTATCTGTGATAACCAGCGCCAGTTTTCCGCGCTTGTGGCGCGTGCGAGTTACGCAAATCCATTGTGGCAGCATTAGTCGAGCAGATCAGGGCTGCCTGCAGTTCTACACGGCGATCAGTGGCCGCGTGCGCAGTTTCAACTACAACACGGTGGGTGGCAGGCAGCTCTCGAATCAGGACTACAGCATTTGCATACGCAACGAGCGCAACTTCTGTGGCATACAGTACAACGCGTGTCCCGATCTCGAGAATAATCGTTCGCGTGCATTTACCATATCGGGCAACTCCAACAACCCAGTGGCCACCATTGTGGGTGGCGGCGGAGCCGGTGGTGCAGCTGTAACCACTGGCTGCGTTAGCGATTGGCTACTTATTGGCTGCATTCGCTCTGCAGATCGCATTCCCCCGCTGCCGAATTGCGAGGATCGCGTCTGTGGCGGCACCTTCAGCGCCGAGGCGGGCATGTTGGCCAAAACTGTGCAATGTAAGTGAGAACTGAACCATATATATATAAATATATATATATTTATCTATCTATATCTGCTTTCGATTCACAGCCAGCGTTCGTCCATTTCGTCTGTACTTCCACACGGATGGCGTGGAGGCTCCAAATGATATTGATAATCGTGGCTTCTGCTTGGATTATGTGCAGCAGCCGTGCACAAATGGATTTAAGTAGACAACTTTACTTAATTTAATAAATATTTATTTTTATTTATTTTCGTTGTTAATTTAAGGCTAATTTATAATTAATGTGTGTAAGTTAATTTCATAAGGTCGCAGTTCGGTACAAATTCAAATTGTGGGACAATTGTGTATATCAAAATCAAATCAAAACAGAAATAAAATAAGAGAACTTTGAAGGGACTTTGTCGTTATCAGATTTTGATTTGGGGGAGAGATTCGGTTCGTAGGTCCAGTTCCACATTTCCAGTTTCTGTTGCGCTCCGTACTGCTCTGTTCTGCTGCACATGAGATCGCCAATTTCAGTCTGTACACACATAGCCCGACTTGGAACGTCACTGGAGGGTGGCGGTAATGGTGGTATCCTTTTCGTCATCCAAATGCAAATCGGTAAAGTCAAGATCACATAAGTTCAGGGGTCGCGACATATTGCGCACCAGTTCCTCCCAGTGTACTTCATTCTCCGATTTCTTCGGCTCAGCCTTTTTCAGTTCCTGATCGACGCTCGATGAGCTGCGTCAGGAAGAACTAAGTGCAAAAAATAGAGTATCAGAGTTGTTGATAACCGCAATCGTTCGATGGTTCGATTGCAGTTGCCCCATAGACCTTATCACAATATTTGGCCTGGTAGCAAGATAACAAATGATTGAAAAAAACAGCAAAAAAAAACACCCACGAGCATAAAGTAACTTTTTAGTTAAAAGAGTTCTAGAAAATGGGCATAATATAAACGTATATTGAAATATTGATCCATTGCATAAGGCTGCATAAAATGTCTTTCATCAATTTTAAATGCAGACTTTTTTTTGAAGAACTTTTTGATTTGTGATATGACTTATTTGATTTGGCAGTTTATTGAAAAGATTAGATTTAATTATTCAGCATGTGCAGCACCTATAAAAAGGTGCGATTTGTTGGCAACAAATCGTAGTCTTTCTATAAGTCGCAACCAAAATGGATGTAAGTGAAGCGCACTCGAAACGGGAAACAATTGAATTTATTGATTCGCATTTATTGCCTTTACAGTTCGATGCAATTGTCAAAAAGTTAATAGCCTTGAGCGACAAGGTACCAAATGATGTCTATCTGGAATTCTATGGCCTCTACAAGCAGGTGTACACAGGCGATGTGAACATCGAGAGACCCGACGATGCCGAGGAAATTGGCAAATACGAAGCCTGGCTGAGCCGCAAGGGCATGTCCACGGATGCCGCCAAGGCCGCCTACATTACCCTGTATGAGAAGTACGCCCCCATCTATTTGCCCTAATACCACAAATACATTGTTGCATTGTCAATAACACAAGTGGAGCTACTTAAAATGAGCTACTTAGTCAGTCCTCAATGGAAGACCTTTGGTACTTTTATATATTATATTATCAGTAATTAAAGTTGCGCGTGTTATATTTTGGCGCCGTGGAAGTTTGCGTGGACGTGGACATGTCATGACATAATCGGGCTTATCATATCTATATCTAACAAAAAAGGGAATATTGATAATCGTGGCTTGGATTATGTGCAGCAGCCGTGCACAAATGGATTTAAGTAGACAACTTTACTTAATTTAATAAATATTTATTTTTATTTATTTTCGTTGTTAATTTAAGGCTAATTTATAATTAATGTGTGTAAGTTAATTTCGTAAGGTCGCAGATCGGTACAAATTCAAATTGTGGGACAATTGTGTTTATCAAAATGTTGATTTGATTTCAAATTCTAAAAATACATATATATATATAATTTGTTTGGCTATTAATACAGTTGATGTTACAATAAAAATATGTTTAATTTTAAAACTTAGACAAAGTAAAAACGAAAATATCGAATAACAGAAATAAAATAAGAGAACTTTTAAGGGACTTTGTCGTTATCAGATTTTGATTTTGGGGAGAGATTCGGTTCGTAGGACCAATTCCACATTTCCAGTTTCTGTTCCGCTCCGTACTGCTCTGTTCTGCTGCACATGAGATCGCCAATTTCAGTCTGTGCACGCATAGCCCGACTTGGAACGTCACTGGAGGGTGGCGGTAGTGGTGGTATCCTTTTCGTCGTCCGAATGCAGATCGGTAAAGTCAAGATCACATAAGTTCAGGGGTCGCGACATATTGCGCACCAGTTCTTCGCTGTGTAGTTCGTTCTCCGATTTCTTCGGCTCAGCCTTTTTCAGTTCCTGATCGACGCTCGATGAGCTGAGTCAGGAAGAACAAAGTGCAAAAAATAGAGTATCAGAGTTGTTGATAACCGCAATCGTTCGATGGTTCGATTGCAGTTGCCCCATAAGCCTTATCATAATATTATATTTGGCCTGGTAGCAAGATAACAAATGATTGAAAAAAAAACAGCAAAAAAACACACACACGAGCAGAAAGTAACTTTTTAGTTTAAAGAGATCTAGAAATTGGGCTTAACTTAAACTTATATTGAAATATTGATCCATTGCATAAGGCTGCATAAAATGTCTTTCATCAATTTTAAAGGCAGCCTTTTTTTTAAAGAACTTTTTTGTTTTGTGATATGACTTATTTGATTTGGCAGTTTATTGAAAAGATTAGATTTAGTTATTCAGCATGTGCAGCGCCTATAAAAAGGTGCGATTTTTTGGCAACAAATCATAGTCTTTCTATAAGTCGCAACCAAAATGGATGTAAGTGAAGCGCACTCGAAACGGGAAACAATTGAATTTATTGATTCGCATTTATTGCCTTTACAGTTCGATGCAATTGTCAAAAAGTTAACACCCTTGAGCGACAAGTTACCAAAAGATGTCTATCTGGAATTATATGGCCTCTGCAGGCAGGTGTACCAAGGCGATGTGAACATCGAGAGACCCGACGATGCCGAGGAAATTGGCAAATACGAAGCCTGGCTGAGCCGCAAGGGCATGTCCACGGATGCCGCCAAGGCCGCCTATATTGCCCTGTACGAGAAATACGCCCCCATCTATTTGCCCTAATACCACAAATACATTGTTGCATTGTCAATAAAACAAGTGGAGCTACTTAAAATGAGCTACTTAGTCAGTCCTCAATGGAAGACCTTTGGTACTTTTATATATTATATTATCAGTAATTAAAGTTGCACGTGTTATATTTTGGCGCCGTGGAAGTTTGCGTGGACGTGGACATGTCATGACATAATCGGGCTTATCATATCTATATCTAACAAAAAAGGGAATATTGATAATCGTGGCTTGGATTATGTGCAGCAGCCGTGCACAAATGGATTTAAGTAGACAACTTTACTTAATTTAATAAATATTTATTTTTATTTATTTTCGTTGTTAATTTAAGGCTAATTTATAATTAATGTGTGTAAGTTAATTTCGTAAGGTCGCAGATCGGTACAAATTCAAATTGTGGGACAATTGTGTATATCAAAATGTTGATTTGATTTCAAATTCTAAATATATATATATATATATATAATTTGTTTGGCTATTAATACAGTTGATGTTACAATAAAAATATGTTTAATTTTAATACTTAGACAAAGTAAAAACGAAAATATCGAATAACAGAAATAAAATAAGAGAACTTTGAAGGGACTTTGTCGTTATCAGATTTTGATTTGGGGGAGAGATTCGGTTCGTAGGACCAGTTCCACATTTCCAGTTTCTGCTCCGCTCCGTTCTGCTCTGTTCTGCTGCACATGAGATCGCCAATTTCAGTCTGTGCACGCATAGCCCGACTTGTGACGTCACTGGGGGGGCGGGGGCAGGGGAGTTTGGGGTTTTTGGGTATCGCATGGGACTTGTCTTAGCTCTAATAGGTTTGTATTAGGGCAGCCACGTGCTGTTTCTCCTCATCGGTGAGACCGTTCTTCAGCGTTCGACGCACTGCAAACACACAAATCAGAAATTGAAAAACAACCATCAAATTGTGATTGAAACTTATTCGAAAACTTGCTTAAAGTCTGAAATAATTTTATATGCGTTTATCATGCGATTTTAGTGGCGTGTTTTTGAAAAACTTGAGTTAGGAGCATGCTTTGCATTTAACCAGGCGCAAACCAAACTGTGTGAGCTCCATTTTGCAGACAACCAGTTGAGAATCTCGAATGCAAGCAGTGTTTCTCCAATTAGATGAAAGCAAATGGAACTCGGGACAAAACACAATTAAAAACTCAATAAAAAATAAACTTGAACAAAAATCAAAACGATTGCATTGTATGTATTGGGATACATCAGTGCAACTCAATTGAACACTAACCAAAAACAGTGTAAGCCTAAAAAATCAGGTTTGTTCTTCTTCTTTTCTTTTTTTTCTCTTTTTTTTGTTTTTTGTTTTGGTAACGGTTACGCTTTCTATGGCGATGGTGCTCTTTCAAGTGTGAATCCCTCGCGCGTGCGGCTGCGCTTCACTTCGGTATTTGATTGATTGGTTGATTGATTGGTTGATTGGTTGGTTTTGTTGGTAGGTGCGTTAATGGTAAGAAAACACAAAATTAAAATAAAACCAATATTGGCAACCGATTTCTAAGCTAGCCAAACTCAAAAATGCCAAAAGCTGGATGGATGGGGTCAATTTTAAGTAGGGATAATAAATACTTTCAATTTGCGTTTTTTTTTTGTTTTCTTTTTTTTTTTTTTAGTTAATTTTATTACGTAGCCTCAAAATTGGTTGAGAGTGTGTGTCGAGTGTTTGTGGCCAGCTAATGTGGTACTAAACATAGCGAGCTGTGCGTGTGTGTGTGTGTGTGTTCCAAAAGATAAACCAACAGCTTCGTTAAAATTGATTTTGGCCAACACGGGCTAAGGAGAAACAAGACGCGTGTTGCCTGGTCAGATCAGGACGAGAGCAACGACAACAACTTACAGGATTTGCGGTCCGCATGACGCGTACGCTTGCGCTCCCTGGGCGTCGTTCTGGTCCCGGCCGTCTTGGTGACGGTCTTGACGAGAGATTCGAGTATTTCATCATCGCCATCGGTGAACTGCTCCTCACTCTGACGAGCGATCGGCGAGCGCAGCTGCTCGGCGCGACGACGACGCCAGGTGAGGGTGCCATCCGTCTGATCCGGTGCGGGAGTGCCCAGCAGTTGTCTGTGGATCCGAGAGAAATAGAATCAGTAACAGTGTGTAGAGAAGCAACATGATTTCCACTCACTTCAGCTCTGCATCGGCAACATCCTCTTTGGTCTTGAACTTGGCCATGTCAATGATCAGTTTGCCGCGCGTCTTATTCCGCTCGCGATGATTGGCCTTCTTCTCCAGCTGCTGCAGCACACGCTCCCGCGTCGTACGATACTCCAGCGCAAACTCGGAGAGTGTGCGACAGAACTCATTGGGTCGCGACTCGGCCACACTGTGCTGGGGCATGCCCAGCCACAGTAGAAACTTGCGATAGCGATTCATCACACGCCGATGAACAATCTGCAGACTGATGATGCGCTCGGCACAATCGGCCAGGAAGTCGACCAGCTTGGGTGCACATTCATGCTTGGCTATCAGCTTCAAGCGATCCCAGGAGGCCTTGCATTCCGCCTCCAATTGGTTGAGATTCTGGGCGAGATCTGTGAAGTCCGCTTTGGAGGCACGCGTAATGGGACCAATTTCCGAGTATAAGTCACTGGTGTCACTGCTCGTCTCCATGACCATGTGGCAGAGATGATGCAGCAGCGAGTGCTTGTGCACCGTATCTTTCACCTCGGGCACCTTGGCCAAATACTCGATCTGGAAACCCTTCACAGGCGCACCATTGAGGAAGATGCCCACGGAGAGCAGAGTGGAGAGGATGCAGCGGAAGGTGCGATTCTGACGCAAGATCTCAATGCCTTGCTTGAGATCCATCAGCGGTTCGGCAATCTCTTTCTGCGGTTAGTTAAAAAAGAGAGGATTACTTGAAGATCTTGAGAATACTCGAATTGAGCTTACCTCGCAGTTGTCAAAGTCCAGCCGGAAAGCCCAGAGCTTGAGGCGAGCGCCCAGCTCTGAGATGGTGGCCAAGGTGAGCAGAAATTGCTCGGCACTGCCAAGCGGCAAGTCTGGATTCGTCAACTGTGCCTCCTGAATCTTGCCGCGCTCCTCATCCGTGGGCAGCATATTGAGCAGCTTGTCAATGCCCTCCCTCGTGACCACAGTGGCATCCATCTTCAAAATGGCCGCCTTGATCGCCCGGGGCGGTGGCAGCTTTGTCATTGCAATATTGATTGCATTGGAGCGCTTGTGATCCAGGACGATAATCTCTTTGCTCTTATTCAATTCTTGTTGTTTCTGCAAGGCAAATAACGGTTAGCCAACCACAACAGATAAAGGGGGGCGTTGTAAATGTTTCATGTGGGGAATAAAGGGGGCGTGTACACAATGTATCTAATGGTGGCAACAAGAAAACAAAAAAAAAAGAGACACACAAGAAACACTAAACTAGAAATTATATTTTATGGCTCTGTTTCCGATTTCAAGTGCGTGTGTGTGTGTGTATAAAATTATATGTGTGTGTGTGTGTGTGTGTGTTGATAACATAAAAGACGTAATAAACCGACACCGGGTGCAACACAGAGTGAAAACTAACAACAAAAAAAAAAAAATTGATTGATAACACATAGGAACACAGTGAGAGAGAGATATAGAGAGAGTGAGAGAGAGCGAGAGAGACAGAGTGAAAGAGAGAGAGAGAGCGAGTAATAAGTGTAAAAACATAACATTTGGCACTCACCTCCTAGAACATTTGGAAACATTTTATATTTTATTTGATTTTTTTAATTTTTCAAGTATTTTATTTATTTTTGGTTTTGGTTTTGGTTTTAGCACAACATTTATGTATTTGTAGATATATCCGCAAACAGACCGTTGACATATAGAAAATTATTAAACATGTCCAGAAATAAATGGGAAAAGAATACAAATATCATTCGCAAGAAAATCATTGTATCATTGTTATGCAAACATTTATACTACAGCTAAAATTGTATAAGCTACTTTAAATGAGACTTATTATTGAGACATATCGTTAAGAATTTCGATAACCTCGCGCCAATTAATTCAAATACACACTTGCGGGAATACCCCTGTTATGCTCATATATTTTACAAATACACACCTTGGTCATCAAGTCTTTGGCCCGCGACTCAAAGAGATGCTCCAGCTTCTGGGTATCCACATTCGCATTGGGCAGCTCATCCCAAATGGTCTTACCCACCACCTGTGGTATCATATCCTCCCGCACTTCCTTCCAGAAGAGTTTCACCTGTAAGATTAAGTTTATTTGGATAAAGACCTATTTTAGAACTGCCGAGTTGAATACCCACCGTCTTCTTGTTCTTTTTGATGGTGTTATTGCCATTGGCCAGATCTCCATTCACAGAGCCGTTCAGCGAGCTATTCACGCTGTTTGTAAGACTGCCGGCGCCGTAGCCGCCGTAGCTGAACATGGGCGGCGGTGCCAGGCAGGGTGGTATCATAGGCGGTGGCAACACCATGCCACCACCAAAGGGTGGCGGTGGTGGTGGTATGCCTGCGCCGAGGCCACGTGGCGCCAACACATCCTTTTCGTCGTCCGAATGCAGATCGGTAAAGTCAAGATCACATAAGTTCAGGGGTCGCGACATATTGCGCACCAGTTCCTCCCAGTGTAGTTCGTTCTCCGATTTCTTCGGCTCAGCCTTTTTCAGTTCCTGATCGACGCTCGACGAGCTGCGTCAGTCGTGAGAAAGAACAAAGTGCAAAAAATAGAGTATCAGAGTTATGACTAGCCGCGATCATTCGATGGTTCGATTGCAGTTACCACATAAACCTTATCACAATATTTGGCCTGGTAGCAAGATAACAAATTGAAAAAAACAGCAAAAAAAAAAACCCCCACGAGCATAAAGTAACTTTTTAGTTAAAAGAGATCTAAAAATTGGGTATAATTTAAACGTATATTGAAATATTGATCCATTGCATAAGGCTGCATAAAATGTCTTTCATCAATTTTAAAGGCAGCCTTTTTTTTTAAAGAACTTTTTGTTTTGTGATATGACTTATTTGATTTGGCAGTTTATTGAAATGATAAGATTTAATTATACAGCATGTGCAGCGCCTATAAAAAGGTGCGATTTGTTGGCAACAAATCATAGTCTTTCTATAAGTCGCAACCAACATGGATGTAAGTGAAGCGCACTCGAAACGGAAAAGAATTGAATTTATTGATTCGCATTTATTGCCTTTACAGTTCGAGACAATTTGCGAAAAGTCCAAGGCATTCAGCAACAAGCCACCGAATGATGTCTATCTGGAATTTTATGGCCTCTACAAGCAGGTGCACACAGGCGATGTGAACATCGAGAGACCCGACGATGCCGAGGGCATTGGCAAATACGACGCATGGCTGAGCCGCAAGGGCATGTCCACGGATGCCGCCAAGGCCGCCTATATTGCCCTGTATGAGAAATACGCCCCCATCTATACATAAGTTGTGCAAATACCCCAAATACATTGTTGCATTGTCAATAAAACAAGTGGACTATAAAGTGGGCTACTTAGTCAGTCCTCAATGGAAGACCTTTGGTACTTTTGTGTATTATATTATCAGTAATTAAAGTTGCGCGTTTTATATTTTGCCGCCGTGGAAGTGGACATGCCATGACATAATCGGGCTTATCATATCTATATCTAACAAAAAAAGGGGTATAATGTAATAAAACGATATCAGCTAATTGTATCGGCTGTCGATTTTGGTATAAAAAGAGCTGCTTATTAAAAAATTAGCACTCATTAGCAGTTGAAGCAAAAGACAATATGGATGTAAGTATTCCACAAATTGAGGATTCAATGGATATTCGTTTCTAATGCGGATCTTTACAATTTGAGCAGTTCAACACCGCCGCCGAGAAAGCCAAGAGCTTCACAAAGACCCCAACGAACGATGAGTTCTTGGAGTTCTACGGCCTCTTCAAGCAGGCCACAGTTGGCGATAACAATACCGCTGAGCCCGGTGCACTGGATCTGAAGGGCAAGGCCAAGTGGAATGCATGGAACAAGCACAAGGGCCTGTCCCAGGATGCCGCCAAGGCTGCCTACATTGCCACCTATGAGAAGTACGCACCCAAATACGCTTAGATCTCTACCAACTGTAAACATTTGACTTAATAAATAAAATTCAGAGTACAAATTTATGATTTTCACAATCGCTATCAGTTTAACCAGAAAAAGATCAAATCGTAGTAAAAAAAAAAATTGCATTATCAGTCAAAAAGATTTCTAAGGCACTCTTAAGCCGAAAGATTAGGCAGCTTGAGATAATAAAAAAAAAAGATTATTAATTCTGAGAGCACTCAACCACAAGATACTCTGCAATATCAGAGTGACTGGAGACTGCTAGAATTAAATTTAAGTATTACAATTGTGGTTTTTTTTCATAAATTTTCAAAATTATAAGCAGTAGCTTTATATTTTCACTTTCGCTTTGTTTTCTGATACAAAATAGTAAAAGAAACACAATAAAATGTTTATGAACTGATAGCAGTAGTAAAAACTTGCATAAGCCCCAAAATACCCTTATCTCTGTAGAAAATATTATCTGATAAGGCTAGCGGTCAAGGTAAAGGAATAATGCCCAACCCCGCCTTCCCCACCAATATATCTCAACTTCCCATACACAAAATGTGGCTTAGATTAAAATTTGTGATTCGAGCCCCAACTCAATGTTGAACTTACCGTGATATTTCACCCTTGCTTTTGCTCTTGGCAAGCCCCTCTTTGGCTTTCGATATGAGGCCGGACATGTCGCCGACTATGGCGCGATTTGCCGCCTCCTGTGTGGGACTGCTGGGCAGATTGCTCAGTTTCTGCGTTAGATCCTTGACGGTATGATCACGTTTCAGTTGCATTAGCATTTCCTTATCCTCCAGATCTGTGTGAAAATAATGCCAATTATCAATCGAATCAAGAATACATTTTTGCTTTGACACACAAAAGTATGCAACGGCGACGAGCACAATGATGGATTTTGTGGCAGCGCTTGAAAGCATGCAACAATAAGAAACCTACCTGTTGTATCCATAGCTTGTAGTTGAGGCAACTGTTGTGGTAGTTCTGGGTTAGTACTGGTTAGGGTTCTAGCTGCATTTGGCTGTGTGCTGGTATTGGCTGGGGGAAAGTGCCACCAGCTTGCTGGGGGTGGTGGTGGTGGTGGTGGAGGTGGCGGCGTTGATGGTGGTGCTGCCACAGCCACTAGCTTGTGTATGGGACTCATTGGTTCCGGTGCTGGCAGCACATCCAATTTTAAAGGCGTTGAACTGTCGGGCACAAACTCGAAACCATTTCCATTTAGTGTCTTCTTCGGGCTGAGCACATCCTGGGCGGTGGTGGACTGATGCTTGGGCGACTGGCTCAGCTGTGTGTAGTAGTTGTTCAAACGATTCGCATCGTTCTCATACTTTTTGTAGGCACTGTCGGTTGTCTGCTGCACAATGTTCTTCATGATGCCATTGATCACAGTCGCGTTGCGCTCCCGAAACAGATTCTTTTTGGTAAGGAACTCATTCTGATTGTTAGTGTTGTTATTGTAGTTGTTGTTGTTCGCCTTGTCGAAGCTGTTGTTGATGATGGAGATGCTATTGATGCCACTTAGCAGCTGTTTAGTGGGACTCAGCAGCAAACTGTTGTTGGGCGTGTCAATGTGGTTGTTACTGTTGTTGATGTTGTTGTGGTTGTGTTGCTGTTGGTTGTTGTTGTTGTTGCTGCTGTTGCTGTTGCTATTGTTGTTGTTGTTGTTGCTGATGATGTTGCAGGGCGTGATTGGAGGCGTAGTCGTGGGCAGCATTGGCGGCAACGACGGGGGCGGCGGCAGCTCAGTTTGCAATGATTGCGGCGGGCTGTCGCCACTTTGAATGGTTGCAGGAATGGCGGTTACAATTTGGCCTTGATGGGTGACATTGGGTTAGCATGATCAGCAGGTGACAATGAGACAACACAGATCAAGATCAAGAAAAACACACACACAGCGTTTAGCATGGAGAGAGAATCAGTTAGTTAGTTTCGGTGTTTAAAGCAGCCGGCAAAAGAAAAGCAATTCCCCAAAGCAAACAACAACTTACCGTAGCTTTCACGCAGCTCACGTGCGGCAAAGATGCGATTCGCAGCCGCCTCTCCCTGCTCCTTGAGGAAGCTCTTGTGCCGCTCGGCACGCTCCCGACGTCGCCGCAGTCCCGGTGTGACACCAGCGCCATCGCGTGCTGCAAACAGCCAAAGAAGAATTAGCTCCGCTTCAACACTTTGATATTCATTTTGAGGCTTACGTTTCTTCTCCTGAAATATGCCGCTGCTAAACTCCGTGGAGTTTGTGGAGCCCGAACTGTCATCCTCGTCGAGAGTGGCCTGTGTCGGTGTCGTCCTTAGCACCGATGTGGGCAGCACTTTGGTCAGCGGCACGGGACTATTATCCGTGCTGTGGCGTCGCGATTTGCGTCGCTCTGTCGTGTTGGCGCCAGGACGATGGCGTTGCGTCTTTCGCATCGAATTCTGTGGCAAGCGCTGTCCGTCCGACTCGCCATCCTCGAATCTAAAATATGCAGTTGGGTTTAGTAATTGATGTGTGCAAGAATTATGATAAGCTGCTTACTTTAGTACCGCCTCGTACAACTGCAGTTGATCGAGCAGATCGAGATCGGTGCCCGGCTTGGACATGTAGCGCTGGATGACCGTATCCATGCCCTGCTGTTCCAGCAGATCGCTCTCATCGTAGAAACTATCCTGATCGTTCAGGCCCGCTAGTGTTTTATTGATCAACGAGGTTGCATAGATGACCAGCTCGGCATCTGCATTATCGTAGTCCTTAAGCAGTCTATAAAAAGTATATGGGTTTAAGTAAGGATTTTTCTCTCTGTATTTTTTGTTGCGACTGACTAAAAAGTACTTAAAAATATTACTTATTGCTCAAGCCAAGTTCTGTCAGAGAATTCTAGTATCTGACAACTTCAACTTCCGTATCGATCAGCGATCTGTGATCAGTGATCAGCAATCGGCGATCTGTGATCAGCGATCACTTACCTCATTATATTTGCCCAGGGCAATGTGCCCTGTGCTTCATCCACCGCATGAATGGCGCTCACAAGCACATAACAATTGGACTCGGCATATTCGACGAATACGAGGAGCAGCTTGAGCGCTGTCTTGACCACCGATCTGTAGCTGGATGCGATCAATGAGTAGAGCCACTCCATGGTGGGCTGATGCTTCATAACGCCATTCATTCCATCCACATAGAGCATGACCTGTCGCGTACACAGACATGATTAGCAATGACTTGTTGTAAGCACAGCGATCAGTTGTTGTTGTTGTTGTTCACTCACCTGTCCCAGGGCGCGCAGTATATAGTTTTGATAGTTTTGATCGGAGCAATTGCCGACGCGCACCAGACAATTGAGACCGCCCATGGCGACAAAGGCGTGCACCAGATCCTTGTCCTCTTGGAACACCTGCTTGAGGGAGAACAACGCTCGGCGCAGATCGCTGCCCTCCGACGAGAGTAGTTTCTCTGCAAGCACATAATATAATGGGGTCAATGAGGCGTATGCGCAATATGAGATGATTTTTCTTTGATTAGCTGATCTCGAAGTCCAAGTCATGGACTCTGCACTTACCTATAATGGCATGAACGCGAACACTCAGCTGTGTGCGAACGACCAAAGAGTTTTTGCGACTGCAAGAGAGACAGAGAGAGAGAGAGAGGGATAGAAAGAGAGAGAGAGAGAGATGGTAGTAGTGAAAAATTGTTATTAATTTTGTATGTAATTTCATTAGCAACGGGCAACACAAAACAAAACAAAACAAAGCAAAACAAAAACCCAGCCCAGCAGAAGAAGGCGCAACAAAACTAAGAGTAAAACACAATGGGATACCGTGTGGTTCATTGACCAGTTAAGAACATTGATTACCCGCTGTTTGCTGGCCAACTGTTGGCCATAATAAAAGTAATAACAAACGACGCAGATAATTGAAAATGGACTATGAAGCATCTGAGCGAACAACATAGCCGCCAATAAGTCGAGTCGAGAATTCATAATGAAATGTGCTCACCACTCAAGCCCTATTCAACTCGACTCAAGGTGCACACACGCACACACACACCACACACACACATTGATTGTAAGACACAAGTGTCTTTTGGCTCAGTTGCAGATTGACAAGGCAACAACGAGCCATCGAGACATCGAGCCATCGACCCATGCCAGTGAGCCTCGTGCCTGCTGTGGAATTTTGATGCGAACTGAGGCGAATGATTTGCATGCGAGCGCGCTTCCATGACTAATACGATAAGCATGATTAGTGGCTGCAGCCAGACCAGACCAGACCAGACCAGACCAAACCAAACCCGACCACATCCAGCACCACTCCGTTTCTAGCCAAGAACAGTCATTGGCGCCAATAACGTTAACTGTCAACAATTTTCACAGCCTGCCACAGCCAAGGCGACATTTGCTTAGTAATTTTATAATGCTTGACGATCGCACCAGCAGCATCAGCAACAGCAGCATCAGCACCAGCAGCATCAACAGCAGCAGCAGTTAGTGAAAGTCAGAAATAGACAAGGCATCAGCTCGTCCCTGACAGGTTCTATGTACTACACTCTTTATTTATATTAATCCCATTATTTGAGCACTGCCTGAGTCGGAAACACGTCCACTCGACAGGCTCCCAAGCTGCTTATCTTGGCCCTTGGCCTGACGCGTTCCCCAGTTACTTTAGACTGACATCACGTTTCTTGGTCAACCGCTGATCAGCCTAAAGATAAACTTTAGTGTATTCGGAGCATGTACGAAAGGAGCCAACTTTATATTAATTCTCTCTCATAACGCTTAGATATATGAATAGTCTCCTGCACAGATGGAGCATATTAAATGGCATATTTGTCAACCCAGCCTCTAAGCCACTTTCAATTCGTAATATTCTGTTAACTTTATTCACTTCTATTTCCAGGCAGCCTCTTTGCCACTCTCAGTTTCTAATATTTTGCGCATTTGATTATGTTCTTTCCCACCAGCCACTTCTCCTTCTAATACTTTTTTATGACACAATAAATAAAGCTAGAAAATTGCGCATTGCCAACGCAATCAGTTAGGAGTGTCTGTCTGCTACCCACTCACTTGTTGTTGGCCAACAGGCTCTTAAAGTTCTCCGCATGCCAAAAAGATTAGAGCAGAGCATTCCAAAGTGACTGCCAGACAAGCATCATGTTATGAGCAAAGCTGAGCTCAAAAAATTTAAAATATATATAATTTTCCATATAACGACGCCAAAATGCCATTGCCTACGTTTATAGTTAAGCTTTTGTTGCTCCCATTTATTTTTCTTTTGTGGCTGCAAATGCAAATGAAGTGCAAGTTGCAACCAAAAAAAAAAAAGTCGCTATAAGTTGCACGTACGACGCCAAGCTGCGGAGGCATGCAAAATGCAAATTTCTGGCCAGTGAGTAGCAACTGCCAGGCAGTCAGCCAGTTCGCGAGGTGCTCAGGCAGGTAGTCAGGCAGTCAATGCTGCCACAGACAGAGTAGCAGCCGCTGCAGCAGCAGTTTCCTGTGCCACAGATAGCGACATTTTTTATGGCCTGAGTCCGACAACCGCCTTGCCTGGCAAATATCTTTATTAGCAAATGGAAAAGGCATCGCTGTGTGTGTGTGTGTGTGTTTGTGTGTGTGTGTAATAGACGGCTTTTGTGTGGTGAAAGGCTAAACAGGCGCAGCCACCCACGAGCAGCTGCCCCAGAAACCCAGAGCTGCTGCATTTCCTGCAAACTCCAAAAGAAAATGGGTTCAAGGTAAGCACTGCACAAAAGTGAAAATCGCTGACAATATTTCGCGATAACAATAAATCATTTGCAGCTTTTCCAATTAAATCGTGTGGGTGTACACCGTGAAACACAGCTGCAACAAGTACGTGTGTGTGTGTGTGTGGGCAGCAACTTAACTATTTGTCTGTCGAGTTGAGTGTCTTGGCTCATTAGTTGCTGTAGGCGCGCCTCTGTTGGCACTTACCCGTCTTGTAGTCCCTCGATTTCCTCGGTCTGCTCGGCCAGCGATGACTCCAGATCCAGATAGGCGCCAAAGTCACCATCCTTATACACCTGAATAGCTGCGTCATCGATCTGCAAGCAGAAGTAAGCAAAATTGCAAGTCGTAATTAAAGTAAGTTATAAAGAAAAGTAAGCGTTGAGGCCCCGCGACTACCGCACTACGCAGTAAAAGTTGTTTATGGACGGGACCAAAAAAAAAAGAAAAAAAGAAAAAAGAAAAATAAAAATAAGAAAAGAAAAAGAAAAAGAAAAGAGAAAGAAGCAGATGCCGACGACCATAGAACATTTTTGAGTGAGTGACGGTGGCTTGCATTGAAAGTCAGCAAACGATTTCATTTAGGCAAGCAACGAGGACAGCAGCCAGCAGCCGGTCAACTTGATTGCCAGCCACGAATTGCATCAAAACTGCACTCGGAGAAAAATGTGGGTAAAAGCGCTTTCCAAATGTTTAAATGCAAATATTTCTGTTATGTTAAAAGACTCCAAATATTTTCAGGAAATGGAAATACTTAAGATATGCTTGGGATTCACAATCCAAACGTTTCTAGTTTTAAGAAGCTTGTTTTTTTTTTTTGACTGTAATGATGGTCGCCTGCATTGGCGTCGTCTGCTTTGGCTGGTCACCTACTTTTCACCGGTGTGCTTTCAGTTTTCAAGCCGTTGATTGCCATGGCCGAGCGCTTGATTGATCAAATGCTGGCTGCAGCTTCAGACTGAGATTCAAGTGCAGCTCAGCTCCTGCTGCGTGCACCAATGCCACTGATTGACGCAGATTCACTCGGCCAACTGCTGTTTGCCGTCTTCTATCTGTCTTGGCTTTGGCTTTGGCTTTGGCGCTTTCTGCGCTTTTTTTTCTCTCTTCTTTTCTTTTTATTGGCGCATTGAAAGTAATTATTGGTGCATTTACAGAACAATTACCGGACAACATGAAATTATGTGTGTCGACGCTTGCTTAATGTGTGAACAAAAATCAGCAAACAGGCACAGCAAATAGCAAATAGCAAATAGCCACAGCAGTAACAACAGAGATCTTGGCCAGCTCATCCGGGTTAAGATTACACATACGCCCATTTGCGTGGTTACGCCCAAACCCAAAAGGGAATTAGTTGCACAATTGTGGCCAAAGCCATTCTCTGCTGCAATTTGGCCACACCCCCAAAAGAACAACAGACATCGCGTGCCCCAAGGTTCTTGTCTTTCATAACTCCTGACGCTGCACCCAATGGCCATTTGATAAATTAAAAGCTGGCCAGACAAAGCCACAGCCACAGCCACAGCCAGCATGGCCAGTAACTTTGAAGGGCAGGCCCAAAAAAACAACAAAAAATACAAATATTTTCAACATATGAACTTGTAGCTGATATAGGAATTCGACAAGGGCTGAAAGCTTATAGTTTAGTGCAGATAAAATAATAGAGGAGAATGGAATGCTACAAATAATATACAAATATTTTTTCAACATATGAACTTTTAGCTGAAATAAGAATGGTTTTCAAAAATACGCAATTTAAGAGCTAAACATTGAAATGTGTTGAAAGATTGGCAGCAAAAATAATAGAGAATTGTAAAATATAAAAAAAATATTCTTAAAAACGCATTAATGTCAATATATGTATACAAATGTATAATCTATTGTTTAGTTTATGCGTAAAATTTCCTGTTGACGAATTTCAGCAATTTGCACTTTTATTCTGAGTCACACGTTCAATAAACTTGACTACTACCTTTATATGACTCGTGACTTTGGCCACGTTAAACCATTTGCTTGAATTCTAATAATTGGCTGAAACGGAACCAAGCTGTCTGGCTAAGATTCAGTTTGCTTATCGTTCGAGTAGCTGAGTATCGTTTTTCCCGTGTAAGCAATGAGCAAATGTTGTTTCTTTTAGCTTATGACAACTTCCTGCATGTTGAATCAGTATGCGTAGAAAACTTTCTAGACAAATACGGGTGTATTATCTAAGATGTGAACTCGTAAACAATTTGATGGGGTGTTTGTTGAAATGAGGTGTGATATGCTCGAAATGATGTTATATAGACTTATACATATGCATATCATTTAAGTTATATAAGCGAGCCGGCAATTAGGAGCAGAGCAAGTGTTTGCATATACAAAAGAAATCGTAAATAACCTCAGGTATTATCCATACAGATTTAGTTTGGCCAAAAACAATATCGACTATTTGAATAAATTTTTTTCCGATTTTTGCATGCCAAACCTATGCAAATTTGGATTAAATTTTTATAGAGGCAGCTTCAACTATGTTTTTTTTTTTGATTTTGGTTCGGGTGCTGTTGATTTTTTGACTGAAGCATGACAAGATTTTAAATCAATTTGAGTTTGGCATATTGTGATTCGGGTTTTTTATTTCGAGCGAGTGCCAAACTCATAAATGCGGCTATTGACACAGTTAAGGCAACGAGCATAGCAATTTGACTGAGGTGAAAATATATATGCTCAAATATTTGATATGGTCAGCAAGTAAATAAAATATTATTGACTGATAATACGACATTGCCAAAATAGCAAAATAAGAAAATAAGTAGCAAAAAAGAGAGTGAAAACCTATTAAAAATTTATGGAAAACACAATTAATCAAATGAATCATTATTCAATTAATAAGAAAAAAAAAAAGAAAATATTTAAACTATAATTAAATTGTGTTTAAAGTATTTTCTTTCATTTGCAAAAGACACTGCATAAGAGTATTGGATTAGAGATTTCGCTCGAAGACAAATCGATTGCATGCCCCTAAATGCTTTTATGCGATTATTCCGGCTCGTTGAAACGTGATGCTGATGAATGGCTCACACTTTTGCTTTCCAATCAGTGCCCGAGTCGTCGGGGAGTTAATTGACCCCAGACTGACCGCAAAATAAGGCATGCTAATTGAAATGGAAACCTTCCCCAACAAAAGAGCCGAAAGTAACTGCACAAGTCTCAGTCTGTTGTTGCTTCAACACAACTATGCAAATTATCTGGGCAAACATTAAAAAGATGCGTAAGCCATTATACTTAATATATATAGGATATATAAATTGTTGAAATTTAATTTCACAACTGGCAGTAATACAAGCATCTGTAGTCGAGCTAATTTAATTATATTTGAAATCGTGTGAATGACATTCGTAAGTGACGCAATGCTCACAACACAAGTGCTTAATTCAATTTATTTTCCATGCAATTTTTACTTTATGTTTGTTTACTGGGCCGTAGACAAATGATCATTGATTCGCTTTTATTTGTTTCGATTCAAATTTATTTATAAATTTATCTGGCGTAAATTTTGTTGTTGTTGCTCCACAATCTAGACACGGCGATTTTTTATAGCCATTGTTGGTGTTCTGTGCGAGGTGACGCGCAAAAACCAATTGGCAAAAATTAACAAAAAAAGAAAAAATAACAAAAAACACAAAAATCAAATCACAATAAACAAGAAAAAGCACTGCGTCGATTGACCGCAACGAAAACTGATTATTTATAGTTGGATTATAGATAGGTGTATGAAGCATATATTTTGCTAGAACTGAGAGCTGTTGTTCATGACATCATCGAAGATTGGAAATCAACGTTAGAGGCGCACAATTTATGAAAGTATTGTAATGCGCTAAATTTAACAAGTTGCATTCACAGAAGTCAACGCTGTGACACCCTCCAACTCCCCCTATATATACATATGGTCTACGGCTGTCTCCCTGCGCTGACTAATTGGACAAATGGCATTCACAGCTGCAACATTGCCTGCCACATAAATCTGCCTACGACAACATCCTGAGCCCAGAGACAAGGCGAGTGCATAAAAAGTGGGGAAAAAAATCGATTGAAAAAGGAGAAAAAAAAAGAGAAAACGAAAACGAGAACGTTGCATTTCCTTTTGCGATTTGCTCATTAGAATTTATTGCTGCGGCTTGTCAAGATTTACGTATCCTTGCACCACAAGTTGCAGCTTCAGCTACAGCTTCAGCTACAGCTACAGCTACAGCTACAGCTTCAGCGCCAGCTCCAGATGACAGATGACAGGCAATGGGGGCCGTCGATAGCACCGTTCTTGTTGTGGTTGCATGTGGCATGCGGCAGGGAGCTCTCCATCCGATGCTTGTTGCTCGTTTTTGCAAATTAGTCAAAGTCAAAAGATCGGCGGTACGAACAATGGCCTGACTTAGATAATTGCTGACCAAGGCATTCACAATGCCAATGAAAAGTGCTGTAAGATGTTTTTCCTCCTTGCGCTGCCCCAACTTCCTATTAGTTGCAACAGATTGTGCGATAGCAATAAATTAGCCGCAAGCCTAAAAACGGCTCTGCCAAACAAAACTGCCACAGCCATTGTCTGGACTTTGAGGCACAGCTGAAGCTTCAGACTCTTGCAATGCATCATCTTTTAACTATTAACAACAATAATATATAATAAGTGGCAGCTGGAACAGCTCACAGTCGATCATTAACTAAACTCTGGAGATCGTAGCATTCTAACCTGTAACCTCTAAAATAATCTCTGACTCAGCAGTATCAAACGAGGAAACTAATATTAGACCAAGATTGTAGTCGTAATAGAAATTGGAATCAAATTGAACAAGGTCTGAAGCATCTTTGCTACAGATTTAACAGGGTATCAAACTAGACCCTTCTAATAAGTTGATTTCCGAGTAGTGCATTCCTCTATTGCCTCTATTTGCCAATGCAAATTAAACATTTGTTCGTCTGCCGCCTGTTTGTTTGTTTGTCAGTTCAAGTTTATGCATATTTGTCAATTGCTGCTTTTGTCAAAGTTTCAACTGTTGTTTTCAAAATAAGTCATTGTGGTTTTTCCATTTGAACGCTCTGCACAAATAAAACTATCAACGATTGCCACTGACTGACCTTCCAAAGTTACTTTGACTTTATGCCACATAAAAATATATATTACTTGACCAAATGTTTATGTGGCTCTATATTTCAAATCTTTGATCTTTAATTTTCACGTGAAATTTGTATGGCTTTGAACTTGTATATTATGCAAAATTAATTTTGAATGTGTGCAAATTTGGTAGCTATATAATATATTTGTTTGTATTTCTGATCTAATCGAATGAAATGTGTATAAACAAGCTATGTAAATTATGAACATATGTAGAATGAAAAATGAATTTGTAGCAGCCAAGATACACTGAGTCTCTAAAGTTACCGCACAAGGCACTTAAGATGTTAATGTAAGTTAAAAGTTACTTTTGCCAACAGCTTAATTTATGCACATAAATAATTCAACACTTTTATATCGATAGTTGATAGTCAATAAAATTTTATAATGAGGGGAATTTAATTTTCTTGCTCACTGTTTGCATTAATTAAATCAAGTTTTAGACCAGTAGTTAATATCAAAGTTTCGATAAACGCGATCTTCTCATATAAATAAAATTAGCCTTCAACGAGGCTATGAAAAATAAAATAAAAATGCAAAAATTTAAATATCTTGATACAGCTGCAGATAACTATTTACATATGTGTGTGTGTGAGTGTGTGTCATAAGTACCAAATAAACAACAAGAAAGAAAAATTAAGCATTGTTGCCTCGAAGTTATGTTTACAAAGAAAAAAGTCAAATACCGTTTAAGCTAACGCGAAACAAAGGAGAAACGTGGAAGATTCCAAAGCTGATAAGCCTTAAAAAAAGATAACTTAAGCAGGGTACTCGAATTTTTCATTTTTTATTTGTTTTTTGTGTGTAAATCTGTATGTTTAGGGGGAAAATGAAATTGAAATTGTGTTGTTAAGGTTTGGTGAGATCCTTACGCTCTGCGGTGCATTCAGCAGCCTGAGTATGGTGCCCAGCTGCGTGACCAGCGGCATGGTGGTGGTGAAGGCGTAGGTCGGAGCACGCGTCGGTATCGGGAAGGCGATGGTCTCCGAGAGCGGATCGCTGTCCAGCAGATACTGCACACGAAATGTGATGAGTTCGTCGGGTTCCATTTTCACAATCATTGTGGCGCCGCGAAATTGCTTGCAACACGCACACGGTTTCACAAAAGTTTTCTAGTTACTTTTATTTGCACACTGGTTTTTGATTCGATTATAATTCTATGCACTTTTATTCACATTTTCACTGTCGTGTTTGTTGCTTTTTTTTTTTGATTTGTTTGTTTGTTTTTTAAGCTATAATTAAACATTTTTTTTGTTGGCTTTTTGATTTTTATGGCATGCAATTTATTTTAATTTGAATTTTTGCGAGTGCGGGCACCAAACCCAAAAATATGAACATGGAAATATCACAAACGTTGCTCGTTGCATAATTGCAGTGACTCTCGTTTTGATTGTCTCACACGCATGTTGCGCAATCTTATGCTAAATATTGCAAATTGTGGCACTGCCACGCCCACTTCTCACACAAAACTATAAACGTGTAGATAATTGCTATGCGAACCGGCTCGCTCTGTAAATATTTGCCTTGATTTCTGGTTCGTCGCTGTCGCTGCCGCTGCCACTGTCTCCATGGCGGCTAATGGTTGTGTAACTCACAATTCAATGTCAGTTAACAGGCCAACTGGCCGCATGCCCCACCAACTCTCTCTGTCTCTCTCCCCCCATCTCATCAGCATGCATGGCATCGCTTCAAATCAAAATCAAAATCAAATCAAGACCCAAAACATGAAAAATAAAAAGAAGCAGTTCAAGTTTTGAACTGGGTTCCTCACTTCATGTACCGCTAAATAACTGTCGGAATGTGCGTAAGTTGTTTATGCAAATTCACAGCTTGTTGCTGCCACAACTGCTGCTTGTTGTTGCTGTTGTTGTTGTTGTTGTTGCATAGTGTTTGTTTGTCCGTTTGCTTGTTGGTGTTTTATGCGCTGGCCGCTTGCCTTCTTCTGAGCGCGCATAATTGCTTATAACGTGGCTCTGATGGGCTCTGGGCTAACTACGAGCTGGCAGCACTTGTCTAACTGACATTGAACTCGTGGCGGGGCCAAAAGTATGTTGAACAAAAGGGATTGGGTAAGAGTTGGCATATGAAGAAGTGCAGCAAGTAAATGAGCTTGGGAACAATAGAAGACATGACCAACAGTAAATAAACTCAGTTAAAGATTGCTTGTGATCTCTCAAAACCTTAGATATTTTGCAGATAAAAAAATACTACTGCTCTCGCAAAGATAAAAAACTTAATGCTGTCAGTTTTTTAATTGCAGGCTAATTAAAGCTTGGCCATAATCAACTAAATACATTTTAACTTTCAAGTAGCCAGAAAAAACACACACACACACACATAAATCTAATTCTATGGCTGTGTGAGGCAAGTGCTATTGCCAATAATTTGTGTACTTTTGGCCAGTTCGCTTGGTAATTTTAATTGCCGCTTTTGGCGAGGGGGCAAAGCAAAAAGGTGCAAACACTTTTGTAGCTATTTGTGTGCTATGCAACGTGTAATTATTAAATATTTGCGAATAACTCGCCACTTTGCGACTAAACGCAGTTGCCAATTGGTTGGGTGTGTGTGTGTGTGTGAGGGGGTATATAAAAAGTCGGCTTTTAAGCAGCCACACAAAAGCTACGCTTAATTGCAATAATTCATTGCGAAGCGTACGAAGTGTACACAGAGAATACGATATAAAATTAAAACGAAAGCCATAAAATGGCTAATAAAGTAGCAACAGCAACAGCAACAACAGCAACGACAATATCATCATCGACAACAAAACGGCCAAATGAAATAAAGAGTTGTGTAAACGTAAACAGCTGTTGAGCAAGCTGAGCGCAACGTTCTCGAGAAATGCGATTCACAAAATACAAAAGAGAGCAGAATAATTACACAAAAAAAAAGAAGAAGAAAAGAAAAAAAAACCTGAATAAAAAACAAAATCGCGTCATTAACTGTTGAGGGTTTTTTTTGCGAGAGAGTCAGAGAAAAAGGAAGTTGCACACAAAGGCCAAGTTTAGAGTTAAATGGTTAAAAGGGCCAGGCAGCACCAGCAGCAGCAGCAGGAGCTGAAGGGCAAAGGAAGTTGAAGCCGTTTTATTTTTTTGTGGCTCTTCTTTTATCATTTTAGACAGGCTGCTTTTGCTGGCTGGGCAGGTGTCCAAAAGTGGTTGAAAGCAGGAAAGCAGAGGCAGCAGCAGCAGCAACAACAACAACAGCAACAACAACAAGAAAAGCAACTCGTTCTCGTCATGCGAAAGTCAGCAAGAAGTCAGCTCGTCAGCTCGAGTTGAGTTTGAGCTGAGTTTGGCCAAATGAAATTGAAAATGAAGTTGGAATTTTGCTTTGGGGTTTTACTTTCACACACAGAGGCAAGTATAGAAACACACACATGCACACATACACACACACACACTTTTACATATATAGATAGACAGACAGACAGACAGCAACGGAATTCGTCTTTGGCTAATTCCAAGGGTTTTATCGGCCAAAAGTTAAGTGGCAAACGTTTTTGGCTGCGGCTTCCTTATTGGCAACGTGCAGAAATTTAATGAAACCTAATGAAATTAAATAAATATTATAGTAAAAAAAAAACACAAAAAATGTCAGCTAAGTGGCAGTCATGTAAATGAAAAAAAAAAAAAAATACAGCAATTGGCCGCTTGTAGTTGTTGTCGGTTGTTAGTTGTTAAGCCAAGTCGGCCAACGCCGAATGTTGCATATTTAGTTACAAATTACGACAATGGCAACGACGATGACGATGACGCCAGCAAATGCTGCCCATATTAAATGGTAAATGGTAAATAATTTATGCAAATGTTGCACTCAAGCAATTTGGCAGCAAGCAGCAGCAGCAGCAAGCAGCAGCGGCACCCACAACCAACAACAACAACAGCTGTCAGGTAATGAAACCCGCCCGCTGGCTCAAGGAAACTCCGGTCGCCTCTTTTTTTTTGGTTTTTACTTTTTTTTTTGGTTTTTGTTGTTGTTGTTGTTGTTGTTGTTGGTTTGCTTCTCTTCAGTCGCCTTGACTCGCCAAAATGAACTTTCACTTTTACTGCCTTGTGGTCTCGGAACTCGAATTTTGGGGTCTTGGAGTCTTGGTGCCTCTTGTTCCCGTTGCATGTTGCAATGTTACAGCTGCTCAAAATGCGGTAGCTTCTCTTCTCACTGTCCTACCCATCATCATCATCATCATGAGCATCATTATGAGCTTGTTCGATGTTTCGGGCTTTATACATTGCTGACTGATTTTATGCCATCAATTATGTAAATTTTCTCATTTTGGCTAATAACTTGTGCAATTTACAACAAGCCACCTAATTGACAGCTACTGTGCATTTGCCTAACGGCCAAACACGCCCACCAATATATGCATGTAAACATATATATATATACATATATATGGGTATATATCTAGAGACAATGATATGATAATGGTAAAAACAACAGAGTATTCACATTGTTTATATTTTTCATAGGAAATGACAACAGGAAGTTTGTATCAGCATTTTTGTGCTTTGTATCTGATTAATTAGTAGCAAATTATTGGAAAGCACACAAAAATTAAAAAAAATATATATATAAAAATTCCTAAAATATTACTATCTGTGCATGTTATAATAGCCACGTGAGTTTTGCTAGGTTTTCAAGGTCAACAACGATTGAGAAGTTAATTAGAGTTCCTTGTCGAGGGCTTGTCTTATCTACCCCATCGATGTACACAAATGGACAGCAAATCGAACGACGACATTCTTCTTTCGATATAGCCATAAAAAAAAAACTAAATACATTTTCGATACTTATCGGTCTTTTGCTAATAAAGACATCAACTCAAAAATGTACAGCCAATTCGCAGAACTGTGCCCCATTTGGTTATTGGCATTGGGTATTTTGCTCGTTGCGCCTCAGTGCACAGCAAATATTTGGAAATATGAGTACCAAAAAACCGTAAAAGAAAACAGACGGAACGAAATGAAACAGTTTGCCCAAATGAGCAGAGAAACAGTTAGAGACACACACACACACGCACACACACAAATTCCAAGTCAATTTGTCACGCTTGGGGCAAGAGCAGAGGAAAATGGATGAAAACTGAAACCGTGTGCATTTTTTTTGTTCTCCTTTTTATTTTTTGTGTCCAAGGTGCAAACGAACCAAACAAACAAATGACCAAATAATTAGAGGCGAGCGGGCGGGGAAAGGGGGGCTGAGGCCGCTAACAAATGTCGAACAATCAGAAGTAGAAGAAAAGCTCGAGTTTAAACCACAAAAGTTGTTTGACCTCTTGACTGAGTGACTGACTGAGTGCAACACATGAAATTGTTAAGCGGCTGCATTTAAAAATAATTTCAGCTGCCAATAAAATAGAAACAACAATAACAGCAACAGCAACAACAACAACAACAATAACAACAGCAACAGCAAACGATGGCCCATACACTAATAGGGCTCGAAACGAGTTTGTCCCGCACGGATAGCTGGAAAATTGTGTCACGTTGTACCAGAACAACAATAACAACAACAACAACCACAGCCAACAGCGATCAGTTGAACGCTTTTGACACAGGCAAAGATACAGCTACAGATACAGATACCGGAGCTATAGCTATGCACTAGAAAAAAAACACATGTTCTAAAATTTAAAAAAACATCGACATGCAATAAACTTTCTTAATAAAAAAATCGGTTTCATAAAAACTTTAAAAAGTTTTATGATTTTTTGTATGTTTCGTAAAATTTATAAAGCATTTTTCGAATTGTTAATATTGACTTTTATTTGCCTCAATAAATTTTTGATAGTATAAAAATAAAAAGTTACAAAAAATTTTGAAAATATATTTTATGTTTTTTTCTGTTTCGGAAAAAAAAAAAAAATTTTTTTGCCTGTTACATGATTATAAATAATAAATTCTGTATTTCTAGATGTACAAATTGTGTTAAGTTGCAGCACATATATTTCTCAGAGTGTAGACATATCCCTTACCCCTTAACTGGGATGCATACCAAGGCATAATGTGCGTGTGCCCCGCTCGACCATTTGATTTATTGAATTCTTGGCCAAGTGAACAACTGATTTTGTATGCGTCCAATGCGTTGGCCAAGAATGCCAACTCATTATGCGACCACAGCAACAAGCTCGAGAGCGAAAGAGAGAGAGGGAGAGAGAGAGAGAGACAGCCACAGGCTTGAACCAGAGGCCAGGTAGTAGAACTGTTCACAGTTAATTATAACAATAGCAACAAATTGCTGCGGCAATGCCGCAAGACCAGAACGGAAACCAACTGCGACCATTGGCGACGTGCACAAATGTCACTTCCTCAGCTTAGCCAGAAGAAGTCAGAAGCCAGAAGTGCCAAATGTAAGTGTTAAATTTGTTAATTGCAACGCTCTGCTTGCCGAGCGTGGGCAGACATCTTCGAATTGGGGTCGAACGAGTGCGGCTCAGTGGGAAAAGGGGGAAAAATGGGAAAAGGGGCAGGAGAAGTGCGCTACTTGCCTTAAATATATGCTAATGCTCTCCACGAGAGATGCTTGAGCAGCAGTGCATCAGAGCATTCATATGCATTCATGGAAACGGTAGCACTCGAGAGCAGCACAAAAGGTTTATGGGAATGTGCGGAGATTTAAGTTGTTTAATTTATGCAGCTCATAAGTTGCAGTTCCATAATCAAAGATGCGCCTAGAACTAGGAAGATGAAAGTGTCATAGAGCCCAGAAATTGGGTCAGCAGACATTAAATTCCACAGTTGATTAAATCTGATAAATATTAATGTATTCAATTAGTTAAAACCGAGAGAAAAGAGAGTAAAAGTTCCATAAACATGTATTAATTGGGGCAAACTATGTGCTTAAGATGTGGCAGAGATCTCGTAAGTTTGATAGTACACTGCGAAGAGTTTGCTAGTGTAAACTGACACAAAGGTGCTGCTGAATCTATAAAGAATCACAGACAAAAACTACTAAAAATAAATCAGTGTTTCTGCTGCATCATTTGTGGCATCTGCGCATACTAAATATTTGGAATGCACTTCTTAAATATTTTGTCATTTTGATAGATACATTTTATCCATGTTTCCACATTTGTAAATAGTATATTTCTCAGCTCGTAACTTGGCCCGTTTCACATGGCTCTCCTCTCCTCATCGCAACTTATCTGCTTGGGCTGACTTGTGGTTATTTTTAATGCAGTCGACATGAATTCTTTCAAAATATCACAAAGTATCACACACACACACACATAAGTATATTGCACTAGATATATATATATATATATATACTATTTTTTGTGTGTGTATTCATTTGCTCCACTAATTTGCTGTGTTTGTGTGTCTGAGTGCGTGACTAATATTTTGATTGCAGTGGGCCAAAAGACTTGGCCACGACTTGACGCTTGTGCAATCCAAATGACAGCAACAACAACAACAGCAACAACAACAACAGCAACAACAATAGCAACAGCAACAACAATGACAGCAGGGACAACAAGCATAACCAAAGATAATCATCGCAATAATAACAAGGCAAAAAATAAAAAAATCTTTCTTTTGGCAGTCACAGAAATATGTTCGAAAACCACCGGGTAAATGACCCACATTTCATTTTCTCCCACCCCTCCACCCCAACCATGTTGTACAAGATGTTGTATGTGTGTGTGTGACACTTTTCATTTCGAATTTGGGACTGCCATTCAATATTTTAAATTTTTCAAATTTTTTATTCTTATTTATAGGATTTAGCTGGTGTATTTTGAAATCTATTTGATATGACGAAATCAACGTGCATTAATCATACACAAAGTTGGACGCTAGTTGCCACCAAGGTGCTAACCAAGAAAGTGGACAAATAAATGCTCTCAAAGATTTAGTTTAGTCTTGGCTTACAGCTGCAAGCCACATTTGCATAACAATAAAAGATCCGAGCGCATTTCTATATGATTTGTGGGCCTAATGAGTGAACCTACAAGAAAAAGAAGAAACAAACACGACACGAGCCCAGCCAACATCACTTAATAGTTATAGTCTAATAAACAATGGCTCTTTAACTGTCTACTCTTCTTCTTATTTGGGGTTTGAGCGTGTTTTCACTTTAGCCATGATAAATTGCACATGTTTATTGTTGTTGCGCGTTGACTGCTGACTGCTGATTGCTGGTTGCTGGTTGTTCGCTGTTGGACTTTTCATTTCGATTGCATCTTCAAAAGTTTTCGAAAAAAATAAAAAAAATCAAGAAAAACAGCAGCATTGCATTTTCGAACATAAATCAAATGCTGACGACTCATAATGCATACACAATTTATTTATTGAATTTTATGATAAATATTTAAAGACCAGCTTTGCCCGATTGGTCAGGCGTCTAATCGTGGCGTTAATATTATGCAGATTTCATGCAGCCAGCTTAAAACGTTGCAAAGCGTTTTTTTCTGCTTCTTCTTCATTTTTTCTGTTTTTTTTTTTTTTTTTTTTTTGATAAATTGCCGCTGCTTGTGGGGTTTTCTCTTGCCACTTTGGAGGAGTTGGCCATAGTGGCAAAATGTGTTGCAATTTGTACGGCACGTTGTACGGTGCAAGATTGGTGTTTGGCCCGTTTGGCCCGTTTGGCACCCTGACAGCTGCCACTTGATTATGGCCGTTTAATTATGGCCTGGCCCACGATCGCAAGGTCAAGTTGAGTTTTGATTGATTCGAAATGCTATTTCATCTTTACACCAATAGTTACAGCAACTTTCAATGGCTGGTGCACTTAACAAGAGGCAGCTCTCAGCCTAACAAAAGGACTCTTGATTAAAAATCAAGCTAATATAAATTCGTACAAAGCAAACAGCAAACAAAAAAAAAGGTAGCAAATATTGGCATTTCTTTTTTTGCTGAGTTGAACTGAAGTTTATTTCTGGCTTCAAGGTCGCAACAATTTCGTAAAGCCGATCAGTAAGCGTAATTTCCATTATATACCTACTGATGCTGTCATAATCCAATACTCGATACTCACTTTAATAATTTTTATTGTTTTTTTATATCTGTTGCAAGGAGAGCAAAAGAAACCGCAAATCGTTTTGAAATCACTGCCTTGATTGCGCCACAGAAACCGAGACAGTTTCGTTTTTTGAGGCCAAGAGATGAGCGCAGGAATCAAACTTCAAATAAACTCAGCATATTATATGCATGAACTTATCGATTTGATTGTTTTTTGTGTGGACTTTTTTACATGCGACAAGTTCGTTTAACTTAATTGTTTTTACACTCAATTTTCTTGTCGTAAACTTTTTATGGCCGCACAATCAAACTGCTTTGCGTTTTTTATGGACCCCTTTGGTTACAGCAGCAGCAACAACAACAACAACAACAACAACTATGAATATAAAATCAACTATTATTACTACTATTGAAAATCATTGACTAGCTATAAAAATCATTGGAAATTTGTTGAAATTCACTGATTAGCCAAGCTGTCAGTGTCATGTTATCACTTCATTAGCACAAGTTGAGCTGCTCTCAGAAATCTTCAAGAATTCTAATTAGAAATTGGACTTAAGACTAAGAAGTTAAAGTGTGGACTTAATGAAAATTAATCACCAGTTAAAACTCAAAATCCACGTCTTAGTAATCCGCATAAAATCTGCGACTTCTGATTAAAATATTTTCTTGTATTTGATTATCAAATGAACTAATTTTTAAAGAAATATTAAAAAAAAATTTATTTACTATTATTTTTATAAAAAGTGATTGTGTTGATTAAAAATCTTTGTTTGCTGCTAAAGAACTCAACGCTTTCAGCGTGAATTGTAGTTTTTGTAGCTCGGAATAAAGAGAATTGAGAACAATTGGTAACACCGACAAATAAGCCAAAAATCAACAACTATTATAACCAGAACAGCCCGAGGCCAAACTTGACCCATTTTATGAATTAGGTGCAAATGAGCTGATGGCCAAAACAGAACAACAAAAATAAATCTATATCAATGTTAAAGCTTAACAACAAGAACTAGAAAATTTGCCCATTGATGGCCAAACGAAAGTAAAAGAAAAATATCGTGTGGCAGATGAAAAATCAATAAAATGTTTTTTTTATTTTCTTTTTTTTTTTGTTGAGTCGCAAAAGCCTTCGTGCTAATTGGTTATTTATTTTTTTTATTTTCAAGCGAATAGATGTAAATATGGCTGTAGATATGGCGAGTACTTTGCTTTGGTGGCGTGCAACAAACGAACTGACCCAAATAATATTTTAGCAGGGCTGTGAAAGAAAGGCGACCACTTTTTCATGGCATTTATTGCTGTGGGGCGTAGTTTCAACAAAAAAACACTTTCATTGTACAGTTGTGGTTGTCGTTGGTTGGCTTTATCTGCAACTGGCCAAGTGCGATATGCACACTTATATATATATATGTTTGGCTATTATATATAATATAATATATGATGTCTGCACAAAGGTGAAGGTAAAAATACAAAACAGAAGACAAATTACTCACTAATGTGCATTGTTAGCTAATGTGGCAAAAGAGTGTATTATGGTTATTACTATTCGCACAGATTAGTGGCGAGTGAGTCTTATATAATCTCTAAATTTTTCCCACGCACATTCGCGGCATAAAGCAGCTTAAACATTAAACAAGCATAAGCCACAAGGTTCGTCGTATTCAACTTAATTTGACTGTAAGTCGAGAATTATAATTAGCTGTCATGGGGGCAGTTAGAGTGAATTAGAGATCAGAAATCGCCTCACCTTGACTTTGACAGCCAACAAGAACCACACTCACAACACAAACACACACAATACACAACACACACACACACAACAAGTCAGACAGCCAGCAGAGCTAAAGTAACAAACTCAGTTGAGAGATAAGCGCCTCAAAGATAACGCAAAAAACTAACCGAACAAAAATATGCAGAAAGAGAACAAAAAAAAAGAAATACAAATAAGAAAAAGAAAAAAATCACCAGTTGTGAAATACTTAATAATGCTGCACACTTTGAGAGAGCAGCGAATTGTGTTTTCTTTTTCAGCTTCAGCTAAGCGCTAAGTAAGCCAACTGCTACACGCTGTTCTTAGCCGTGCTTCCCCCACCCCCTACCCACTTAGCCGGTACCTTGCACTTTGCACAATTAAAAAATTGGATTAGCGCTGCAGAAGCCAAGAAAGGAAAATAAAAATAAATAAATAAAACAAACCAAGAGTTGAAAAGTTGGCGGCTTCTTCTTGTGGATGCCTTTTGCAGCTAAGGCTGGAGTTGAATCTGAATCTGTAGCCGAAGCTGAAGTGTGGTTGGCTCTGTTTGCACGTCAGCAGCGCAGTCTGCGTCGCTGCCAGCGCCTGGGCAAAGATTACGCTGACAGATAATTAAAATTGTAACTACGTTTTGGGTGCAGTCGCTGACAGAAGTATGCGCACAGACAAAGTAAGCGATAAGTCGAAGCTATCCAATTGGAATTACTGTAAAAGTTGTAGATTTATAGTATATTTTATATACTAAATATATGTTATTCGATTTTTTCACTGCCACAACAAAATATATAGAAGTCTACTTTGACTAAAGCAACATTTAAATTGCTTAATAAATTGAATTCAATTTGAGTTATCGAAATGTTTATAGCATAAAGTCAAACACATTTGTTGGCATACTGCCTTGAGCGACTGTAAAATACGGTTGCTGCTCTGTTAAAGTGTGTTTGTGTTTATAACTAAATAGAAGAGCTTTTTAGTGGCAGGTACTAAGTACTTAGCGCAACAGCGTTCAAATGAGGTTTATACTCTCCCCTTTACCCCCTCTTTCGCTATCTGTCTATCTCTGGATAGCTTTTTGTTTTGTTTTTTGTTTTCGCTATTATAAATTCCATGGCATTATTTGCACATTAACTTACGTAAAAGCTGGCAGAAGATTTGCGCTCAGTGAGAAAAAGTTCTGCTCTGAGCTTGATTCTAATTGGAAAGACATGCAACGGTATTTGGAGCAAAGTTTGCGCTTTTTGCTTTGATCTAATGAAGGTTCAAGTTTTAGTAGGTTACGAGGCGAGAACAGATGCACTTTGTACTTGGCAATTGCAACATGCAAAACTTTCCCAGCCACAAAAAACGAGAGAGATAGAGTAAGAGAAACACGACTAAAGTGTTTGCAGCCGTAGGCAAGCAGCAATTTGGTTAATGGGTGAAAATAAATAATATTTTCTTGGTGCTCCCAAATCAGCAAAAAGACAAAAAAAAAGATTTGCTTCCTTGTTGCTGTAACAACAACAACACAAGAAGGAAGAGCAAGCAAGCGAAGAGCAGGAAACGGAGACTTGCTAGTCTTATTGCGAGATTTATTTGCACAATTCCGGTTTCTGGTGATTTTTTTCGTTTTGTCTGTTTTATTTCAATTTTTTGTCCACTCTTTCTCCTCTACTCCTGCAGAACGAACCTTTAATAGAGCTTCGATAGAGCGAACGAGCGAGAGAGAGAGTGAGATGGAACAGTACATATGATAACAAGGCGAAAGAGTTGACAAGGAAGAAGTGCAAAGAAAACAACGACTAAAATCGATGACAGCTGTTTAAAACTGTCTCTTCTTCTTCAGCGGCCTCTTCTTCTTGTCTTTGTTTTTTTCGCTTTCGGTGAATAACTTTTGACACTGAGTTTTTAGCTTTGAGGCAGCTGCGTCTTCAAGTGTCGTCCACATTGAAGCATTATAAATAAAGTCTTTAAACTTTAAGCACTTGAAAAACTATTCGCTTATTATTGTTATTGCTTTTTTTTTGTCCATTGACACTGACACAGTGACACGCAAAAAATCAATATTAAAATAAATTGCAATTAAAGATTTTAGCTGCTAATGTTGTTAACCAAATTGTGGCATAGATATTAATTTTTTTGCAGCGCTTTTTCATTTTAATTTTTGTTTCCATTCACACGGTTAATTACCAATTTTTATATTTGTGCTGGCAACTTAAGTAGTTTCAATAATTATTATGAACGTTGCCAATGACAGCCAGCAATGACAACAAGGAAGGAAACACACACAAAACACAGAGAAACACTGTAAAACAGGCGAGAGCGCGACGCGCGCAGCTGAGCGGCTCTACACGACACTTACGACGCTACTCGAGACAAATGTTTGTCTAAACATGAGCGCGCTCGGCCATCAACTGAAAGCCACAAAATTGTCGTATAAGCTTATGGGGCCCCCACTCGACATCGAAGCATACAAGAAGAATAAGTCGAGAGCGAGCAAAACGTAAGGTGTTGCTGGTGGTGACTATAAACACGCTCACTTACGTTACGTTAGGCTGCTTGAGGCAGGTTGGAACGTTTGTCTCGTTTAGCTAGACTGTGGTGAATTTGACATTGCGTGTCTCTCGCTCTCTGTCTCTCTGTATTGCGTGTATTGTGGTCAGGTGAGTATGCGTTCGCTGCACCTACTCCAATAAGTAGTTCGCTATTGCTCTTCTTCTTTTTTTGATTGAACGTGCAAAGCGAGTACAACTGGGTAGCTCAGCCAGGCAGCCTCTCTCTATAAATAGCTCAGAGTTAGCCGCAGAGGCGCGTGTGCCACAATTTAGTTTTATCGTTGATTGAGCGTTAGCCTATCATTAGCTGGACATTTGGCTCTCGCTTCAGCTATTTACTGCATGTGCTGCATTTGTCCAACTGAAGCCATTGAATTCCAATTGGGTTCACATTTCCATACAGCGCTGTTTTTCTTAATGGTTATTGAGTGTGGGCGTGGTGAGTTTACTAACTAAAAGGAAATATGATATGCATGTAAATTAGTAGGAAATTCGATATGGGAAATAGAGATGGAGGTTGACAAATTCCCAATCAAATACGTAAATTCACATTTAAAAATTGTACATATATTAATTATTATTAAATATAAAAGAATTTGAGAAATTTACTTATATTTAGATGAAATATAAGTCTATTTAATATAATTAGAGTATATTTTTGATACTCTGCCATATCAGTCAATATTAAAAAAAAAATGTTTGTGGGAAATTCCAATCAGAAAATAATTTAGTATTCACCATAAATGAAGATATGAACGAACGCTTATTGGTATTTACTTGCTCATGACTGATAATTGTACTTGTAGTGTAAAAATTAGCCCTGAGTATCAGCATCGAAAAAAGTTCAAAAGTGACTCACACAGAAGAAAGAGGAGAGGAAGAGAGGGAGAGAGACGAGACACTGAGACAAAGTTTTGTAGCTGGTTGATGTCATTAACAGGCAATTGCCTGCTTTACACACGAATACATTTTATTTTTATTTTCATCTATATATTTTTTTGCAGCTGTGAAATGAACAAAAATGTCTTTTATATTGTAATTTGAGTTTTTGGCTTTTACGCATCAATGCCAAATGGCTATTTTCGGCTCTATGATATGTGTGACTAATCAGGCGATGGGGTGGGGGAGGGGGAGAGGAAGCTTATACGTTCTTTGTGGTGTTAAGTTGAATGCACTGTCAATTGTATTGTTTTATGAGCGGCGACTGATTTTATGGTCGCATTGGTCGCACAAAGTCAACAATTGCACAAGAGCGTAAATAAAATAAATATTTGCAAGCATTTCGAAGCTTTTCTTTTGTTTTTGTTTTCGCCGCCAAGGTGAACTTAATGAAGTGATTTCGCTGTCGGCGCCGCTGTTAACGTCAGCGTCGGCGCTAACCTTTGTCGGCTTTACAGTTAAAGCTCAGCTCGTCGCTCACACGATTTGGTCTTTATGTGCACGCTAATTGCTTTATGGCCCATTTCAGTCACAACTTTGAGGCCCTCGAAACTGGAGCGCAGCAAGAACATCAAAATATGAGAACACAATTCAAAATTAAAGTCGCTGCATGTAATTAAGATATTCGTTCTTGTATTTTTAACTTCTTCCGCATTTCATGCTGCGCTTTGTCAGTCTCCGCTGTCAGCCTCCTTCTCAATGTGAGTCACACGAGCGCAGACGAAATCTTGCCAAAGATGCTGATGGAGCAGCAGCGATAGCATTTTGGGTGTGTGTGTGTGTGTGTCTTCCTCGCCGTGCCCGTTTGCAACAAGCCCTTTTAACAAGCAACCACATATTTCACATATCCTACTTATCGCATTTTAGCCAATGAAAGCTCAACTAAAATTCGCATGCACTTCTTCTAGTGGAAAAGTTCTCCAAAGGAGAAATGCTTAAACAAATTTAAATGGCGTGGCAATAAATTTAATAAATAAGCGATATTTTTAATGAGACACAAACTGATTGATTTCCATTTAAATAAAAACTTTCGTTGTGTGGGAATTAATTTACCATAATAAGTCATATTTTTAATGACCAAATTGCAGGTCTACAAGTGACTGCACCACTTATTATAATTTAAAACCCACTAAAAGATCTCATTTTGAAAAAGTGACAAGCCGGAAGACACAGCTAATATGCTCGCACGCCAGTTAGGGCGTTAATAAATTGGTAAATAAACACACGCGTGGGCGTCTTTGGCGACGAGCAGTCGATAACGTAACGAGCCGGGCAGGTTGCCAAAATTGTTGCAATACGCTGAGGGTGTGTGTGCGCACACGAGTGCAACAGAGAGGGATATACATATATATGAGAAAAACAGCAGAAAAAAAGACACTTACCCTGCGCTGCTGCGGCTGCTGCTTCTGCTGCTCATAAAAGTTGCTGTTGCTGCCATTCTCTAGCCATTCCACATCGCTGCAATATCAACACAGACAGAGAGAGAGAGAGAGAGATAATGAAAGAGAGTCGACAACAACCACATGTTGAGCGAATTCACCACACAACAACAAACGCAATCAAGAGAAATCTTGCGCTCTTTGCTCTCTTTGTACTCACCGTTGCATGCGCTGTATGACCGGCAGCTGAGCAGTGCTATCGTGAATGCGCACCTGATCCGGCGTAATCTCTTCGAGCAGAAACATATTCTTGCTCGCCAATGGCAGCGCAGATGCAGACGCATCGCTCTCCACGGCGCCGCTATAAAAGAGCGGACTGAGCGATCGGCATGCGCCACCCAAAAGCTCATCGATATTCTGATGACGCGAAATGAAAAGCTTATCGCCCACACGTGGTGGATTATATGAATAGCGTGGTGGTGGGGTTGGCGCTGACGTCGACTGCGACTGCAACTGCGACTGCGACGGCGGCATTGCCATTTGAACTTTTGACATTGGAATGTTATCGTAGGGCGACTCGCAGAGCTTTCGCTGGGGCTCCACTGGCACAGGGCTGGCACATTGGCCCAGGGGAGGGGGACGCACCGAGTACGTGAAATTGAAGGAGCTGCTCAGCAAGTCCTGCACCTGATGATCCACTTCGTCGGTGGCAGGCTGAGGCAGCGCCTTCTCCTTCGGCTCCTCATCCTGCAGCCACCAGGCTCGCTCGCCCGACTCCCAATGCTTGATGATGCGTGGCGGTGGCGTCGGTGGCTTCACTGGCGGCGGCTCGTTCTCCTTCTCCTCCTGCCACCAGGCACGCTCGCCGCTCTCCACGCGCTGCACATTGAACAGCTTTTTGGCGGGACCCTTTTGCCACCAGGGCTGGGCGCTGTCGCCCGAGCGGCTGGAGGAGGAGCAGTTCTTGGTGCGATCAGTGCTGCTGGGCAGCTTGATGGTTACCTCCACATGCGGCTCATTGTTATTGACATCCTCGTGGTAGCCATTTTGTTTGGACTGCTGCTGCTGCTGCTGCTCTTGTTGCTCCTCCAGCCACCAGGCATCCTGCTCCGGCGAGATGCGACTCCTGGGCATGCGCTTAATCTCCTCGCTGTGCTCCGACTCCTGATCACATCCGTGTCCATTGAGGAGATTTGCCTGATTCTCGTTGCGCTCGTCTGGATTATCATCCTTGCTGCTGCTCCACCAGACGCCTGTTCTGCTGTTCTGCTCCTCTGTCGCCGCACTCACATCCTCATGCTCATCATCCAGCGGATTGAGCGTGCCCTCCGCTAGCGTATCATCCTCGTCGGCAGCTGCATCTTGTCGCCACCACCCATGCTCATCCCCCGAATCGATGTGCCTCAATCTGTAGGGCATCTCGCTGCGATTGTTGTAATCCAAAGCGGAGGCTGTATTTATTTGCAGACTTGTGTCCTGCCACCAACTGGGCTCCTCGGTGTCTGGCTCCTGTTCCCGCGTTGTCAGACTCGCTGTTGTCGTTGTGGTGTCCTTGCTGGGACTCGTCGTTGTCGTCGTTGTTGTCTCCTTGGGGCAATGGGTGCTGGAACTGTTGTTGGTGCTTGGGGGTATCGTTGTCGTTGTCGATATCGTTGTGGTCCGCAAAGGATTCACCTCGCTCGTTTCGTTCGTTTGCGTGTCTAGCGCTAGACTGATCTGTGTGCCGCTCAACGTTGGCTGCACTTCGGCCTCGCTGCCGGCGCTGCTCTCGGAGCTTTCAAGGAATATCGGCTCACTATTTGCGTCCGTCTGACGAGTGGCAAAAAAATTCGATACATCCGAGAGCTTCTTCAGACGCGATTGTTGCTGCTGCTGCTGCTGTTGCTGCTTGGTCCGATTCAGTGAGTCAGTGGTGGCTTCTGTCTTGTGGCTATTTTGGTGTTCCTCATTTAATTGGCTGTCACCTGCCCGAGTGCTGACCTTCGCCTCTGTTTCTCTCTCTCCCACTGCCTCTCTCTCTGTCTCTGCTTTATGTTTATCTTTATCGCTGTGCCTCTCTTTGTGCTTCTCTTTCTGCTGACTGCCGTTGACTGCGGCCTTTTTCTTGCTCTGCTTTTTGCTGCTCTTGCCCCGCTGCTCGCTGTCCGACGAGGAGGTGGCGGATGTTGTCGAGCAGCTGCTTCCATTGCTGGGCGCACAGGATTTGTGCGCTTTTAGCTGGCGATTGGCAGACGAAGTTGCCTTGCCATTTGTCAGCTTGCTTGTCTTGCGATTGGAAGCGTTGCTGCCCTCGGAGCCGGCGCTGGGCGAACGTTCCTGCTGCTGTTCCTCGGACTCGGCGCCGCTGCTGGGTGTGCGAGATTTGCGCGGCCGATCGGTGGGTCCCACATTCAGCGAACTCTTGCGAAAGTCCTTGTTGGGCCAGGGCCACTTGGCCAGGGAGCTGCTCGAATTGGAGCCACTGTTGCAGCTCTTGCCCGGCGAATCGGCTTTGCTGGGCGCAGCTGGTGGCTTGTTGACCAGATTCTCCACCGAGGATTGGCGGGAATTGAGACGCACTGCTTTCGGTGGCGACAACTTGGACTTGCTGCTGCTGCTGGTGGATTTGGAGCTGGCGACACTGACTAAAGCAGTACCGTTACTCTTGGCTGATGCCACCTCCTTGCTCTCCGTGCCGGGCGCACTGGATTTGGGTGAACAGCTGGCAACACTTGCACTAGTCTTCGGCGAAGTCACCTCCTTGGTCTCCAGGCTGGGTGTGCCCGACTTGGGTGAGTTACTGTTGGACTGGGAGCTGGCATTGTAGCGCAGACTGCTTATCCGATCCCGGTGGCTGTAGTTGGAGCTGATACTGCTGCTGCCACCGGATCCGGCGCTGTAGCGCAAATAGCGCGTGGAGTCATCCAAGCGATCCGATTGCATTTCCTTCTCCAGCATCTGGCGGGGCTTCGTCGAGCGTTTGATGGTCTTCTCAATGGTCTTGGCAATGTCCACGCGACGTGTTCGCTGCACAGTGGTGCTGCCGGGCGGAGTGGGTGAGGTGGCGCGTGTAACCACCACAACGGACACAAATGTCTCCTCCTCCCCCGTTGGCTCCTCCAACTGCGATTCCTGCTGCTCCTTTGGCTCCTCTTTGGTTGACTGCTCCTCTGGCTCGTCCAGTTCCTTTTCCCGGCTCGCCTTAGCGCGACTCGCAGTCCTGGCATGAAAATCGCTGGTGGTCAAGTAGGAGATGGACTTGTCCAGCATGCTGTTACTGCCACCACTGTTCAATCTTGCCCCAGCCGCATAGCGACTGTTGTATCCATTTCTGGAGGTGCTGCTGCGATAGCTGGCGCCTCCCAGCTTACTTCTCGCGCTGTCCAGCACCGGACTGGGATCCCGCGACTTGGACTTGCCCCGATTCGTGTGCTCCAGCGCCACTGGACTGGGATCCCGCGAGCGTCCGTATTTAGTGGCACTCGTTCCCAGCTTGCTGCTTGCGGCGCCCGTATAACGCTTGATGGGACTGCTCCGATCAGCGGAACTGCTGGCATCTTTGGCATCCGTCTTCGCACTGCTGCCATAGCGACTCACATAGCTGGTGACGGGCGGAGCGGGTGGATCACGCTTAATGCGATAGGTGCCACCCGAGAAGGAGGGCCGATAGGCGCTGGGAGTGGCCAACGAAGTGTAGCGGGAGCTGGAACCACTGCCCAAATCACCGCCAAGTGTGTACTGCAAAAAGAAAGGGTATTAATCGGGGTTGCATGTGCGAGAGATGAGAGATTAGCACCCACAGTCGAGCTGGCCGGTTTGTAAGAGCTGCCCAGGTTCGATTTCCAGGGTGTCTGCAATTAAAATTTGAATAATTTATTTAAATATATAAAAAATAAATATAAAAAAAGTAAGTCTAAATAAGCAAATAACTTTTTTAAATTATAAAATGATAAATGATAACTTAAGATATGTATAAATTATTAAATGATATACATAAAATATAAATAAAGATGGAAGCCAATTAATAAATTTATAATTCACTAAAAACTTATCAATTTTTTTTTTGTTTTTACTTTTATTATATCTAAATAAGAAAATAACTTTTATATAAAATATCAATAAAGAAGGAATAAATATTAATAAATTAAGAAACAAAATAAAAAAATGTTTACTTTAAATACATCTAAAAAAGAAATTAACTTTTATATAAAATATCCATAAAGAGAAAAGTCAATTTATAAATTAATAAAAAAAAATTTATTAAAATCTGTTTACTTTTTTTACATCTAAATAAATTTATTTTCTTTTTAAGCTATAAAATGTGAGTGCTTAGATAAAGATAAATAGATAAATAAATAGATTTTATAGCAGATGATTGAGCTGTGTTTTTTTTAAGAATTGTTTATGAAATGATTTCATCTTTATGATGGGTCAATAAAAAATAAACTCATTAAAAAGAATTCAGTGATTTTGGTTGTACTCGAAGAAAACTAAATCCAAATCAATATATATACATATATACATATACATATATATATATATATATATATATATACATATATATGCAGAGCACTTTAAAGTAAAGTTGAGTTTTGATTGATTGGTGCACTCAGGCGTTTAATTTGGGGCATTGTGTTCATTGAGAGATGCATTCGACAATTATTCGCGCACATTTTATCATATGCAACAGACACAGAATGCAGCAGCAGCAGCAGCAACAGCAGTGGCTGGGGCAACAAATCACAGACACATCAACACCAGCGAGCAGCCAAGAAAATTATCTGCTCCACACCTCCGCCCCTCCCCTTGAGTCACCTTCCCCTTTGGGCAAGGGATGTGGCACCCATCTGCTTTGAACTCGCCTGTGGCATTCGAATTTCTTTTTTGGCTTTCGCTGCGATCTTTTTCAATTTCAAATTCAATTTCAGCTTCAATTAAATGGCGCTGTTGCACGCGTTTTTCAATTAATTTGGACGTGTAAACAGATTCATTTCGATTATTTCAACATCTGCCTTCTAATCGCGGACAGCGCACATCGCATTAGGCAATCTCTAGGGGGCATATAGCATATATATCATACGGGCCACTAAGAAAGCAGGAACTGTCTGTCCCCTGATTAGACAGCCAGACATTAATATATAATTATCAATTGCCGTAAATTTGTCAAGATTAATCCCATTTTCTGAGAGCAGTTTTCTACTTAATCATCTGCTATATAAGATCTGCATTTAGGATTGGAATCGTGATTAAAATTATATCCTCAAAATATGATGTCAAAAATGATCCTATTCTAAAAAAATATGACTTTTCAGTACAGGTTTGACCTCTAGATTAACCCTAAGTCTTGGCTCGATTTTCATGTTAGAATTATACCCTGTAAGCTTGACTAACGGGTATGCTCAAACTTTCCACAGCTATAACCAAAACTGTAGCTTTTTGCTCGCCATTTGACCACTAGAAAAATACTATTTTGATTTTGGGTACATTTATTCATTCATAAAACAAAATAATTAAAATAACTTCAGTGAAATATTTGCAGCCAATAACAATCAATGCATAATAATGGAAGTTTGTTAAATAAATGAAGTCATAAAAAGTTCAAGAAATACCTATGAAAATACCAGAGAATATTAGAGCACAGATCGAGGTGCTCAAAGTGGCAATAAAATCAACGATCTACCTAGTAAAATGCGGAATTCTAAAATGTAAATCGTGCAAGAAATTCCATGTCTTAATGATGATCATGATGATGATGATGATGATGATGATTACTGGTGGAGCTGTCCCAAGTGGAGCTCAACGCTGGCGCCACACGGCTGCCACACGCCACAAAACACCAAACAGCGAATGACATGTATCATAAAAAATGCATATATTGGCTGCAGTGCAGCCTAAGTAGTCGACCGCCCAGAAAGGGCAGGGATTGGGGATTGGGGATCGGGATCGGGAGGAGCAGAGTTAATTGTTTTCGCTCACTGAAATGGAATGCCAAACACAAATAGCACAACAATGTGCAAAGGAAAGTGAGAGGTGAGCAGATAAAGAGATGAGGCAGCAGTTGAGGATTTCCATGTGTGTACTTTGAGTAGCCACTCCAGCAGGCCCATAGCTCTGTCTCTATCTATAGCTAACTAACCCCTCACTCTCTGTCTGTCTCTGTCGCTCTCTGACAGCGTTATTATGTGGACTCAATTAGGCGTTGCCTAACAGGCACTATAAACCCAGCCCCGTCTGTCAGCTGGCAATGTCTATAAAAGAAAATCAGACCCGGCAAATGTTTCAAATGCATTTAGCAAATGCGGCCAGTCAACCAGCCAAGAAGCCAAACAGCCAAACAGCCAAGAAGCCAAGCAGCCAAACAGCCAAACTGCCAACATGTTGAGATGGGCAACAAAAAATCAAATTACTTGCGAAAAATACATTCGCGTGCCGCCAGACAAATGATTTATATATATATCTACATATAGTTCTTCGTTTTTCTTGGATTATTTATAGTTTTTAGTGTCGTCGCTGTCAAAAATACAAAACAAATACTTAAATGTGAGCTGGCTGAGATACAAATTGGCAATTGCATTCGGGCCAAGTGGCAACTGTGCTGCAACTCTTGCTGCGAGACAAATATTTAATCTAAAAAGCCCAAGCTTTTTGGCCATAATGCTTATATCCAGTTAGTTCGATATATAATTTCTTCAACAAAAACAAATACAACAAAACCATGAAGAAGTGACTTGTGTGTGTTGGAGCAGCCAGTGTGGAATACCCTTGGAAAACAATAATGAAATGAAATGCTTTGAATGAACTCAGTTCTGTGATTGTTTTAGTTTTGTCATTTTGTCATTTTGTCGTTTTGTCAGCTTTCGCAAGCAACATTAATTGATGGCAAAATTAATTTGTTGCGGACAATTAAACAAAACAAAAACAGAACCGCAATTTGTAAGGTTGCCAAACATTGACATCAAACTAGGCAGATTTTCTCGGCAAGGGCAGCAGCAGGCCCAGATTCCGGGTTTCGGGCACAAACGGATCCCAGATGGGCGGCTTCTTTGGCGAATCCAACGCATCTCTCATGCCCCGCATGCCCAGCTCCAGGGCAGAGTGCGCGGAGTTGCAGCAGGTCGGCTGATGTGTGAAGGGTCCATTGAAATGGATGTAGATGTCACCCTGACTTGCCAGATCCAGGCCATACGTGGTCAGATCCTCACCGGTGGCCAATTGTACGCCATTCACATTACTCCGATTCGCACGCAACTTGGCCGTCAAACCCACAATGCCAAAGATGTCCGTTAAAACGGCAGCCGACCCACTTGGCTGACTCTCCTGGCAGATGACATCCGAGTGCTGGCCAAAGATATCCGTATATGTGGGCAGGCAGGGCAACTGATTGTGCATCTCCGGAAAGAGCCGATACTCGAGGTAACTAGATGATGCCGGCACTGCGAGCGGCATGCTCTGCGTCAGTGTGATCGCATACGGCTCATCGCTTCTACTCTCGTCCTGCTGCTCCTCTCGACTCGCCTCGTTGTCGGCGGCGGCGGGCAGCGGGTTCACCTTGCAAAGTAATCGACGTCGTCGTGGCATTGTTGTTAACTCAAATTCAACTTTCAAATAGCATAAGAAAAACACACAACTCCTGTTAGCTTTCACACAGCCTTCCCTTCCCATTCCCCCAGCAAACAAAAAATGCCGAAAATTCATGTATGAATTTTGGAGTATTCACACTTTGTTAATTAATGAGGTGGTGCCTGTTATCCACTCCTGCCCCCCTTCGCACACTAAGTTTCAGCTTTATGCGTCTCATAAATATTAACAACTTCCTTCTGGCCATTAAACTCCATCGCAGGAGCAGACAAGCTTACAAACGACACAATAAAAATAAAAAAAAAAAATTATTTTTCTCCCTTTTGCGTGCATTTTTAGAATTGTGCTGCCCCAAAAATAAACTGCCTCCAAGTTGCTGCTGGCAAACACTTAAAGACACAGCCGAAAGTGGAAACTTGTTGAGCACATAAGCTGATCGGTTTCTGGGCGCAATCTTTAATTGATTTATTGCTGCAGAGTTTAGCGGCCACATAAAGTCGACAAAGTTGACACGTTCTTTAGCCTGCAGCTGGTTTTCCTACTTAACTTAAGCTAAACACAATATACAAATTAGAACAAGTTCAAGTTGATGTTGCCAAAAACTCTTTGTTCTCTCTTGGACATAAATCTTAATTAATAATATGGTAAAAGCAAAGCGTTTTGGCAGTTGAAAAACACTTTTGAAGAGAACGCCCCCAACTAATTGGTATGGAATTGGGTAATAATCGGGAAACAGACGCAAAAACTCAAACAAATATCAATTACCAAAATGTGCTGCAAAAGTGGCAGGCAAAAGTTTTTTGAAAATTGTTTATCATGGAACTGGGCCATTAACACTCTCAACTGAACTCGAGCACCAAAAGGCAACAACTAAACAAGCCGAAAACAACAAAAGTTGGCGAAAACAAAAGTGCCCCAAAGGAAAAGCCAAATTTATAGATACATTAAACGAGTGTGTGTGCGAGTGTGTGTGCGAGTGTGTGTGTGTGTGGGTGTAGCGACGTAAACTAGAGGCTAATTAGATTGGCTACAGCAGCAATTAGACAACAAACAAAATCGCGAATTGTGAAACAATTTAGATACACGGATGCAACAGATACAGATACAGATACACAGATACAGATACAGATACACAGATACATAGATACAGATACACAGATACTTGTAGATATTAGTTGGCATTAGGTTTACTTACATAACTGCGATAGGATGACATGTTGATTGCGTTATTTTGGCAAGTGTTTCATACACTCAGCGAATTTGCCTTTTATTTTGTTCTTTTTTTTTTTGTATTTTATTTTGCTATTTGTTAATTTTAACAATTGAACACATGTTCGTCGAGTCGATTTTGATTATATATACTCTATATATTTCGCTTGTAATTCAATACGATTCTTGCACACACTAACACATACATATATATATATATATATATATATAATTTAACTGCTGATGGCAATTAGACAAACGACAGCGTTTCATTTGGTTGCATCCACGGTGGCCGCTCAATTGCAATAGATGCAATATAAATTAGATGCATTTGCATTGGCGACAAAAGTGCCACACAACACTGAGATACGAACGCGAGGCATCAGATACAACGCAATTCAATGGATACATTCGCACACACACACACACACACACACACGCAGGCACACGCATTGATTTCTCGACGCAAACTCAAACAAAAAGTTTTCCGTGCGTATTTTTGCACCGCTTCTGGGCTTGTGCCACTTTACATAATCCGGCGGCACGCAGCGTCTGCCGAGGAGCAGCAGCAGCCACAGGAGAAGTAGGCGGCGGAGCAGTTAGCTCTGGGATCATTTGAGAATGCAGCCGGCACATACAAAGTCGAAGACTGAGACACAGCCTGTGGCAAATGCGACACGTCACGTTGCCTTTTATTTATGCGTTGATATTTTGTGCCTGTCGCTTCGATTTTTTTTTTTTATTCTTCTTGCAACGCTTTTCTTTTGTTTTTTTGTTTTTTTTTGTTTTTATTTCAAGAAAAACTGTTGCTATTTATTTTTAAATTTAGCAAAAGACAAAAGTATTTGTCGCATGCGATCGCCGCGCGCGTTTCTATTTTTCTCGTGCGACTCGGCGCGTTGTCAAAGGAAAACTGCCCGTCGTTGGAAAATCTTGTGCTGAGATTTTCCCTCTACGTGATTTTCGAGAGGCTGTGCGTGTAGTATTTTGGGTGCCTCCGAGAGATCACAATCTCTCTCTCTCTCTCTCTCTCTCTCTGGCAGAGCATTGTTGTGTCTCTCTCTCTGTGCTCTGCGCCGTTTTAGTTTGCCTCGTTGCGTTTAGTAATTTGCAAATAATGAAATAAATAATATAAAAAATTGTTTTTTTTTTGTTGTATATAGCCACGCGTATATCTGGCAAAAATCGTGCGAACACCTCGATATGTATATAGCGGGTCAGCAGCACATTTCAGCTCATGTCGAAAGTGTTTAATTTGGACAGCTGTTAGAATTTATAATATTTGTGTAATAGACAAAAAAAATATAGAAATGGAAAGTATTTCGCATTTGCTTGGCTTTTATTAAGATTAAAATCTATAATTAGTCCAATCATTTTATAAATATATTTTATATATTATTTAAACAGGTATATTTGGATCCATGAGTAATCAATGAGAGGCGACAAATCTAGCTGGAAACTTGAAATGAAAATGGTTTGATTAAAGTATAAGCCCTTAGAGCTGAAAACAACTTAATTTCCATCACCTATTAACTCTTTGCTCCATTATTCATATTCACAAATATTTATATATATATAAAGTATATTTATGGAGCTCTTCCCACCCCCCAAAGGCGAGCAAGTGTCTTCAATTTATCACACATATTTGCTGTGCGAGTCTCTTGCATATCTTATAAGCAAAAACAACGACACATATTTGTGTATATATATATATATATACATATATAATCGCACTCTGTGCACTGATATTTTGTTCTTCATTTCTTCATTTAAAAATAACGATATGTGTGCCACTTTTGCCAGTCGGATAGATAGAACCGCAGAGCACACCGAGCACCGGAAGCGTGCGGCAAACAGATGAAATGACGTCCATTCAAAAATTCTGAATATCAGAAAACTAGAATATCAGAAAACTAGCATATCAGAAAACTAGAATATCAGAAAACTAGAATCTCAGAGATACATTTGCGCTTACACATGTTGTTCGCAGTTGATCGTTGATCGTACATGAGCATATCAAGTAATTAGTCGCTGCCAGCCAGCCAAATGCGAGCGAAAACCCATGCGATGCCAGACTTGCCTCGTTTTGTTTTGTTTTTGGTGGCAGCGAGCGCATAAATCAGATTGGGCGACAAAGGCGCTAAATTGCCTGAAAATCGGTGGCAAAGCTGAAAATCTAAGCGGCCCATCAATAGATAATAGCCAAGAGCCACAGGGAAGAGTGTTGTGTTGTGGTGTGGGGGGGAGGTAGGTGGGTGTTGCAGGGGCACAGCAAAGTGGCTCGACACTTTGACGAAAGACATGCAGTGGTTGGTTGCAATGGATGCCCCGATGCTGGGGGCGTGGAAACTTAACCTAATCTGACCGACAGATACAAATAGCTTTCAACGCTGCATTAAAAAATAAAAGAGCCGCAACAGGCGTGCATTTTGCATGCTTTCCACAAATATTTTCCCAGTGCGTGCGAGACGCCAACAACAACAGCAACGGCAACACAAACGCCAACGCAGCCGCCACAGAAATGAATGCAAACAAATCGAGAAAAAGTGTAAAAAAAAAGTGTAAAAAAAAAATCGTTTGCCTCAAAACTAGAAATGAATTTGGGCAGGCCATAAAAAATCCACCGACAGCCATAAAAGTCAAACCCGGCAATCCCCGGGAGCAGCCAGTGGGGCCCCATTCAGTCGACGAGGTGCACAAACGTGGGGCACCAGGAGCAGAGCGGGGCTGGGAGCTGGTATGGGATACTGGGAATACGATGCGTTGACTAAACAGGCGCAAACCATTCAATCATTTCTACGATTTTGAATTTGTAATTTATGTTTTCATAGCAACAACAACAACAACAACAACAGCAACAGATTATGCAACGCAGAGATGCAAACACTGGTTAATAAAATTAGTCGGGAAGACAAGGGAGTGTGGCAAGGTGGGGAATTGGAAACAGAAGCGCATTTTGTAAAATAAAAGTGTGGGGCATTAAGAAGAGTGTATATTATAACACATAATTTTCCAAGAAGTGCATGATAAACGGGGCTAATATATATATATATATATATATACGATTTTTAAATCTGTGATCCAGCCTTAATAAAAAACATAAATAAGAACAACGCCTTCACAAAAGGCGATCTTATCTGTATCTTTCCACACTTTCGCCCAGGCAAACAAATATATATATATATATATATATATATATACTTATATATACTTATATATACAGCGAGTAAATCTCTGGGTTTTTTGAGCCAATAAAACGTTGCGTTGTCGATTGTTCCATTTATCCATGTCACTGCTAAAAATAATAAACGAAATTGGGCACGTTGAGAGCAAAATGCAGTTAATAGTTTTTCAGTTTTTCTTTTTATTTACAAAACGGTAAAAACTCACGACTCACGCGTCCGCATCACATTTTGGCTAAACAATTTTGGTGCGTTTACATTTGGAGTGTTGCAACATACATATATATTTGCCTTCCATCTTTCATGCTTCGTTTCGGCGAGCATTGTGTGCCAATATTTAATTTAAATATTGTTCTCAACCAACCTCAACTATGTGGCAATAAGCGACGCCTTTGTTTGTTTCTCCCACCCACTTCCACTGGCGGCGCTACAGATTTGCATTCAAGGTTATCATCGGCAATGGGGAGCTGTGCTGCTGAAGTGCTGAAGTGCCACGTCTCAAGTGAAGGCAAAAAATTACGCATACGCATTAAGTATACGCAACATAGTCGCTTGTTGAGTTTAATATAGTTTTTTATGGACGTAATCGCAGGTTGCGCTGAAAGGCATTTGAAGAGGCACAAACTTTTTGTTATTCTTATGGGCCCTCTTTCAAGTGGCAGCCTGACACAGTTTCGTATTTGGAATTTATGTCAAAATGCTTGCACAAAAAACAGCCACAGCTTCCGACAGAGATTTTAAAGATTTTGTTTTAAACTTTTGCAGATTATTCTGTGACTTTTATTTGAGTTCTTTTCATTTTTATGCATATGCACATTGAAATGATATCCACCCCAAAATATTTCTATATCTATACAGGGTATACTAAAAGCCGTCTAAGCTTTGAGCAAACTTTGAATACATTTTTATATATTATTCTAAAAAGTTTTCAAAGTGTTGCCAGCTGCAAAATCAAAAGTCACACGAAAAGTGGGACGAAAACAAAACGATAAAGCAGAGCACAAATAGCTCGAGTAAACACGAAAATCGAACGAAAAGATAGTGAAAAGTGAAAAGATACAAAATAAACTTGTTAGTTTTGCGAAAAATTCATCAAAGCAACTCTCAGGGAAAGTGCGTGCCAGATAACCAAATGCCGAGCAAGTCAAACGACAGAGCCCCGCAATACTGATTAAATATATACTTACAAATGTGGTTGCATACTATATCCGACAGTTGACAGTTGTGGCAATAGCCACAATGGCACTGCTGCTGGTGCATCTGCGTCGCCTCATTCTGCTGCTGAGCGTTGTCTACCTGAGTGGAGTTGCGATTCGCCGGCTGCTCACCGAGCGACATCACGCGTATGTCCTGCAGCCGAGCCGAAGCAGATGGTCGAAGGATCCGCTGCACTTTCAATGGTGGGCCTACATCTACACCTGCTACGCGTATGTGCTGCTGGTCAACTATGTCAGCATGCGGCGTTTGACCAACCTAATCGAGTTCTTCTTAACTTAAGCTCAATTTATTTCTTTCATTTGTATTATAGTTAATAAATCGATTAAGGCAATTTTATATACAGCTCAGTTGGGGCAGAATCCATTTAATATTCAGCAAGTAAAACCAAAGAGCGAAAACGCTTCCACGTAAAGCGACATCTATGCGTCAAAGCTGTAGTTCGCTGGTTTGTTGTCTGCGCTGACAAAAATTTGAATTGGCGAGCGGGTTTGTGAACCGGCTAAAGCTCTGAAAGAATCTGAGAAAATTTATTTAAGCATTAAATATTTTCAGCTAATTAGAAACCAATCTCAAAGGCCGACAATTAAATACTCTATTAGGTGCTGTCCTACACTGCAGTTTAGTGATATATATATATTATATATATTTATATTTATACATATGTATATGTACATAGTCGAAGGTTATTAATCATAATAAAATTAGGTATTTATTTTTACATTTAAATAATAAATTCAGTATCTATAAAATGAATAACATATAACACAATCACAAACCTATTTAAAAAAAAAATGACGCAAAAGCAAAAATGTGGCAAAAAAATACAAATTGAACTCATTTTCATTTGATTGAAATCGACAAAACAAATTCACGCTGTTGACATAAATGAAATTCCCAATAAGTTTTGATGATTTACAAGTTTTGTAGAAATGTGTCAACGTCAAATTAAATTTGACATAATCATATAAATCATATAGCAGCTCTATCTCTCTCTCTCTCTCTCTCTCTCTCTTTCTATCTCTCTCTCTAGCAAAATCTAACTCTCTCTATAGTCCTCCCTAGCAAGGACATCTGATAAGAATCAGAAATTGAAACGCGAAAAAGGATCAGCCTAAAGATCGAAGGTCGTAGTTCTTGGGACCTAAAGGATATCTAGCATACCTGTAGTATTTTTATATATTAAATTCAACCTAATGGAATCTGTGTAGAAGAAGAATGTTTTTATTGGAATTGCAATTTGCTGTTGCATTTATTTATAATTTGCCAATAGGCGTTGCATGTAATACTTATTTAATTAAAAGCTATAAATGTTGATTGCATTTAATGTGCTTTGACAAGTTCGCAGAGCACCCCCACATTCTACTATATTTATACATATCCTACATATACATATAGATGGATGGATACTATATCGGATCCAAGCAATGACTCACAAATTTTGTTGGCGGCGCACACGTCACACGGTATTATTTGTGTTTGTCTCCGTATGCTAAAGGCAAAACACCCAGATTTGTCAAATCAACTTCTATATATACACACTCACACACACACACACACACACACACATACCAAGTCTATTGACAGTAATTTCTGAGTGTTGTGTGAATCATCAAACAATGTTTTTTGATGTGAAGTTGTCAACGACAAATTTTATGCAAAACGCATTTTTTGCTTGGAATGCAAATGCATTAAGCCCTAAACCGTTAGTTGTTTGCTTTATGTGTTTGTTTATTTTTTTTTGTAATATTTTCTTTTTTCTATTTTTTTATGCATTTAAAGTTTATTTTTGACACTCCACCCATGGCGAAGGAGCGATGGCGCCCACTTGAGCTTATCTGGCCAGCACTTAGCACGGATGCGGGGCAGCTGCTCTCCGCTCATCCTCAACGCCCGGAGAATGCCTCAAGTGATCTTGGGGTGAAGCTGCTGCCTCAAGTGAGCCGTGCAAAAAGTGGCCAAAGAGCAGCACTCGTCAAATGGGCACACACACACACTTTATAAAGCAGGAAAACACCTCATAGTCGCCACATCTATATATAACTGCATAGCAGGCGTGCCTGTGAGCGTATCTGTGTGTGTGTATGTAGACGTGTGTGTGTGTGTTTGTGTGTGTATCTGTGTGATCATAACAATTTTGACCTAATTCTAAGTATGAACGCACTAAAGCACATGCAACACAAAGAAGATCAAGCAAAGCGAGTTGTTTCTACCTTTCGGGAGGAGACACCTCCACTGTGCCTCCGCCTGCTGCATCTATCACTGACCTCAGCGCATCTGTGCAATGCTGGCCAATGAGCCGGAAACTCGGGACAGGTGTGCCTTTTGTTTCCATTCCGATATCTTTCAGGATTTGACAGTAGTTTTTTATTACCTGCACTTTGATGTTATTTAAATAAATACAAAATATTATAAGAAAAAAATAATTTTGTGCTATTTTATTTTTAGCTGACTTATTTATCGTTTGTATCACTTGCTACATATTCGCTATGTTATTTTTAAATTATTACACATTCCAAAATGTGGCAAGCACACAAAATGTTAAATATTATTCGGTGCCCCGCAACCCGTCCCTCCCCCCATTTTCATTATGTGTATATATACACATGGATAAAATAAATAAAATTATGGCCAGTGCTTTTCGTGGCACTAAGTATCTAGAAGATACGAAATGGCCAGCCAGCCAGCCATCTTTATACATATTTATATATATACATACGTGTACATATGTATATTGGTATTCTATAGTTGCCGCATTGTATATGGCCTCTGGGTGTGTATCTATACACTCAGGTGAAATGTGTGTGGAAAACGAAAAAGAAACATTATTATGAGCAGAGAAATAGTGAGCGGGAGAAAAAATAAAAAAAAAAATAATAAAAAATATATATAACGGCAAATTCAGTTGCTAAAAATAAGCGAAAAATCATTCTTAAGTATAGTTATGCATTTGTGTGTGTGTGTGTGTGTGGGGCACTTTGCACAGGTGGAGAGGCTGGCAGAGATCGAGTCAAATTGATTTTCACTCGGGAAAAAGCTCTTTGGACAACTGAGCCAAAAACATGACACTCCAAATGTAATAGCCATATTTTTCCAATAGACAAAATATTATATTTATATATTTATGAGTAGATATGGATAATCTTGCCAGTTGTCAAATTTGTGTTTTTTTTCCTATGTTCTTATTGATAACTGACAGCACTGTGTCTGTAGAGCAATATTGGCCAATAAAAAACAGCTAATGAGCTGGCCAACAATTCTCTTAACATTGCCAAGGATTCACTCATCTTGATCTCAAGTACAAGATAATACAGTATAATGCTTTGGTGCCAAACATTAAAAGCAGATTTGATGATAAATTTAAAAAAAAAAAAATAATGAACAAATTTTGAATATTTATTTTATCATTAAGAATTAATCTTGATTTGGATGTTAAAAAATATGTAAAAAATATATTTAATATATTATATTAATTTTAATTAAAGTTAGAAAATGCTACAAAATCGAGCATAATGAGAAGCCAAAATAATGAGAATTTAATTTTAGAAAACAGAGATTGTTCGATATTTATTTTACCTACTAGGAAGCCAATTCAATATGTATACACAATTTGAAAGGCAGATACACAAAATGAAAACTACGAAAAACATATATTCACACACACACACACACATAGGCATATTTATATATAAGTGACATCGGCTAATTACAGGTAAGCGAAAAGAAAAACAACAACTTGGAGTTTATTTTGGGTTTGCTTCGCAAACTGGCGTGAAAATGCGTTCACACTGAGGCGGCAGAAAGCCAAAAAAAAAACTGAGAAAAAAAAGATAAAAATCAAAGAATGTTCCACACAACTGAGCAATTAACACGCACGTAGAAAATGCCCCGAAAGCTGCTCTAAAGGATGGAAAGGAGGGGGAGGTGTGGCGGAGACACAAAAACTCACTCAAAATGCTCACAGGAAAAGCCGAAAGCACACTCAAATTGGGGAGCCGATCGTTGAGTTGTTCGGATTCGTTGAAATAGACGAATCCACAAGCGAGCAGCGACCAAATAAACGAAATACTCTTTATTCGAACGACAACGGGATCTCTTGTTCAGTAGATCACCAGCCTTACTCCGACGTTTATTACGAATTATTCGGTGACTCGGTGACAACTACACAAAACTGCGTGCGGTGCTGTAGAGATTTTCGCTTGAAATAATATAATATATATATATATATACACATATATATATATTGACGCGATAATACGCGTAACGAGTTAATTATTCTGTTACGAATTTAACGGTAATATCTATTGAAAATCTGACATAGCAAAATGTCGTCATCGCAAGCTGTACGCTCCTCGAAATACTCCTACCGGGCAACATCCACGGGACCCGGCGGCGCCGATGTGAACATCGAATACATCGCCGACATGAGTTCGCTCTCCCGCTTGGAGGTAAGGATCCAACAAACTGGATACGCCCGCGATAAAACTGTAAAAACTCTACAAAGAAAAGTGTCGAAATCTTAGCAAAAGTATCTGAAAACTGCGGGCAGCAAATGTTTAAAATCCAACGTATTTCGGGTGGCTCAATGACTGAAAATGTATCTACAAATTGTACATATATGTATATATATATTTAAATATATATATGTATATGTATATGTATACCTGCGTATGTGTATGTATTTTTGTGTGTGCTCACCGCGTTTGTGTGTGGAAATATAAAATTCGTTTGAGCAAAAATATCTACATAAGATACAGATATATATATATATATATACATATATGCGTTGGTGAAAATTATGTAACAAGCACCTGCAAGTTAATTGAAAATTTGTGCTGAAACTAAGTGCGAAAAATTGAAAAATATAGAAACGCAAAATATAAATGAAAAATTTCGTCATGAATACAAATATGAATTTTTTTGCAGGACAAGATCCGTTTGCTCCACGATGATCTGGAAGTTGAACGTGAGCTGCGTCAAAGGGTAAGTTGGGATGACAAAATTTATAATAATATTAAATATTAGTTATTATTAGTAATAAGATATGGACTCCAGATACAAATATCACTTGATTAGCAGATACTTCAGTTATAGTTTCGCATTGGAAACTCTTTAAAATATTCTCACCTGCTTATGGGCGGCAAAATAGAAAATTCCTCATAGAGAAAGCGCCATGCGAACGATTTTCACTTTAGTCGCTTGCAAATGTCACCCTAAAAACAGCATAAAAAATGTGGAAAAGCAAATGCAAAAAACAAAAACTAAGACAAAATAGAAAGGCGGCGAATAACTAGCGGCCAAAACAATAGAACAAATTTTAGAGAGAAGCTAAGAATAAATTACCCTTCGAGAGTTGGGCGTCGAACAAATGATAGTGATGTGCATTGAACTTCAATCGCTATGGCTATGGCTCTCTGGCGGAAACATCAGCAGTTCCCAATAACAACAAATGATAAATGATTTTTCATTTGTGTTTGCGCAAATACAAAAGCAAAAGCAAAAGCAAAACAAATGCAAAGTGAATTTTGTGTTTGAATATTTGCGATTGCAAATGCAAAAAAAAATAGATGCCATGCACTTCATTCAGCTGCAGGCGGCGACGCTGTGCGTGTTGTTGTTGTTGTTGTTTTTGTTGGGGCCCGGTCTGTTCCTGTTTGGCATTACAAATTTAGAAAATGCGGCCCGGCGCGGCCTGGCATCTTGGCCTGTGCAGGGCCCGCGGCCACGCGACTTGGCCAAAAGGAAGGAAAGCCAAAGCAAAAGCAGCGTTTTTCTAAATACATATATATATTTTGTGGAAATAATTTTAATTACTTTTGCTTTATGGATCAGCAAACTCACGCACAAATACACGCGCAAACACACTCACACACACGCACACACACACACACTCACACACATAATATGGAACAAAATGGCTAAAATTAGCGCACGACATTCAATACACAAGCAATGATTAACTTGAGGCGAACAACAAAAATATGAACAGCAAACCAACAAAAACAGAAAGAATAGAAAATAAAGTAGCCAAAAAACATGATCATCATCATCATCATCGTCATCATCCACAGCCACATGATCATTATCCACCAATACACAGTTGATGAGAATGTGAAAAGCAGAAAATTAAAAGAAAATTCGCTGGCATCAGCGCACAGCTGAACATTTTTCTATGTGGGCTGTATTATGTATGAGTGTGAGTGTGCGTGTGTGTGTGTGAGAAAATTAAATAATTTTCTTGCACATTAAAAGATTTCACAGACAGTTTTCTACACACGTATCTATGCATACAGCAGCAGCAGCAGAAAGTATCTACAAGATACATATGGCGCGAATGGATTTACCGTTGTACTTATGTGGCCTTTAGGCAACTTTGCCATAGCTTCTGCATATAGATATGATATTGGAGAGTATTGCACACACATTGTTAACAGATGAAAATTATTATGGGTACTGTATCGCCTGAAATTTGTATATATGTAAAAGTCAAAATGTATTTAATTATCTCAAATATCTCAAAATTCATTTAACAGTACCTCAGTTTTTTCATATTCCAAAGTTGCTCGCTACACATCCGCAGTTTCCCTCCCGCCTCCACCCACTCTTCTCATAAATACGCTCATCTCAGCCCAGTTCCACAAAATAGAATCTGACAGCTCCCAATTTCTTTTAGTCAGAAAAAAGAAATATAAAATTCATTTTAATTACCAAGCAGAGAAAACTATTCGCAAATTCGCAGGTCTTAAATTGGGTCAGCGTTGTTCCCAAATTGTGTTTGGAAAACACACACAAAAACTGTTTGCAGTTCGAATGAAATGCGTCTAATAAAAATGCCTTTAATGCCTTTTTGGAAATGCAATATTTGCAGTCCAACTGCACACTCAGATATATATACTACATATGTATAAGTTGGAGCGATAGGTATAAACTATAGATACCTATTTTGTTGGCACTATGCCATTGTTATTTTGGGTGTTACATGCGCATAATTATATTCGACTGATTAATATGATTTATATATTTTATGGTCCGTTTGAGTTTGTTGCAATGCATCAAGATTTCGGCATTGCATGTGGGCTGGGTTATAAATAAAATTATGCAAATTATGATCGAACGACAGACATGATTTCAGTCTACAAATTTTGTTTAATTAAATATTACAGCATGCCATCAAAAATCTGAACTAAATATTTATACGCTCCCCTTATCTTTGCAGATCGAGCGCGAGAAAGCCGATCTCAGCGTTCAGGTCATACAGATGTCCGAGCGTCTTGAGGAAGCCGAGGGTGGTGCTGAACATCAAGTGAGTTACAATCAAATTAACAACTTTTCTCTGTACTATATATATATATATATGTTTGTTAACAGTTTGAAGCCAACCGCAAGCGTGATGCTGAGCTGTTGAAGCTCCGCAAGCTGCTTGAGGATGTTCATCTTGAATCTGAGGAGACCACCTTGCTTTTGAAGAAAAAGCACAACGAAATTATCACGGATTTCCAGGAACAAGTCGAAATCCTAACGAAAAATAAGTCTAGGTATGGCAAAGAAAGAAAAATGAAAAGCACCCAACACCCATCCTTCAATCATTCGATTTTTTTCTTTGATTTTTTTTTTGGCTTAATGCTTCATCATTCACGACCTCCTGACCCCATTTTAATGTTTGACCTCGAAATGTTGTACAAACATAAACACGCATATCCATGTTATTGTTTATTGTCGGTTGTCTGATCTGAATATGCCTCATGTTGATGAAGTGGTGTCAGCTGGCGCTGACTTTTCAATGTCTCCAAACAAGTGCAATAATAAAATGCAAATAACAAACAACAGCAACAACAGCAACAACAATAGCAACCTTGCTTGCCCCGCTGACACCAAAAGTGAAATCAGACCATAAACAATTCATCAAAATGCCATGACAAGCAGAAAAAAAGCCGAAAAGCTGAAAAGCTGAAAAGCCGCAACGGAAAATATGTTTCCAACTTGCATTGCTTGCAAGTTCTATTGACACAAATTTTGTTCTGCAGCCCACAAATTCTGGCAAATATATATAGCAGTATAGGTAGAAAAAAAAAGAAATATATATACATAAAAATATATACACCAATTGGTCGGAGACTCTCTTCGGTTGCTACTCATATTTCCAAATCAAATATCCAAAAATAAATGCCCAAGGAATTTTTTCGAATTTCAAAATCAACGAGCAAAACCACAAATTCAAGGCTGTCTCTACAATTGGGCTACAAGGCGTATGCGTAATGTCGACTGCGTTAATCACAGCTACTACTCATCCAGTTAGTCGCGCTCTGTTGCAACTGTTTATTGTTACCACAATATTAAATCGGTGCGTTCCCTTGGATCTGCTCAGGTACACAAGAATTCTTCAACTGGTTGCGAGGTGCGCCCGAGTTTGCGCACTTTTGCACTGCCGACAAAGCAGTTTTCTCGCTCTCGCCGCGAAGCTTAAAGGAAGCTTTTTCCCCCAACAACCGAAAATCACACAAAAAATAAAAGTTTTTCTACGTTTTCCACACGCACGCAACCATATGTTGTTCCACAACAACAATAACAAATACAACAACAAAAACGAGAAGCGCATATTTTGGCATTTATTTTTAGAAACATTTTTTAATTTTCATCTACATTCTTGAGCGTTAAGTAGAAGAGATCCACATTTCTGTTGTCGTTGTTCTTGTTGTTTTTCTTGTTGTTGTTGTTGTTGTTGTTGCTGTTCTTGTAGTGTTGCTGTTGTTGTTGCCCTCTCTCATTTGCACCAACGCCCAATCCAAATATGTCTTTGATTGAATCATATTTAAAATGTGTTGATTGTTGTTGTTGTTGTCTCTTTCCGTCCAATTGAACTTTATGGAAATTCGATACGTTTTTCGCTTTCGCAACTTGTGGGTGGGTCAGTTTAAGTATTTACGCTAATCATTGTAATTACTTTAGCATGCCTCTCAAGCGAAAAGTGAAAAACGTTTGGAAATTCCCTCGAAAAATAAACGAAATATAAATTTGTATTATGCAATTAAAATAGCTTGCTTCCAGGCCACATGCTCTTAACCTTAAACCTTTCCAGCTTTTGCATATCGATCGGAGAGCTTTCTGAATGGCATGTTGTCAAAATAAAAATAAAAGCTTTGACTCCAGCCTGTGCTTTTTCTCTGTTCGCCATATGATCGATAAGCAAAGGCGTTCAAGCGTCAGAGCTTTCTGCAAAGCTTGAATTACAGCTATCTTTATCCCAGCTTGCTCCCAGCAAATTCACAGCTTTTTCGCAGTATATAGAAATCACAGCTTGGCCGCCGCTCTCACAAACCATGACTAAGTATTATTGTTTGAACCAACTGAATTGTTATTGAACTCGATATTCTGCTTAATCGAATGCTTGCAGAGCCGATAAGGAGAAGGCTAAATTCCAGGCCGAAGTCTACGAGCTGCTCTCGCAAATCGAAAGCTACAACAAGGAGAGAATCGTCTCGGAGAAACATATCTCCAAATTGGAGATCTCCATTACCGAGCTGAATGTGAAGATCGAGGAGCTGAATCGCACTGTTATCGATATCTCTTCGCATAGATCTCGCCTCTCGCAGGAAAACATTGACCTGATCAAGGACGTCCAAGATCTCAAAGTTCAATTGGACACAGTCTCGTTTTCCAAGAGCCAAGTCATCTCCCAGCTGGAGGATGCACGCCGCCGCCTGGAAGACGAAGACCGTCGTCGCTCAATGCTCGAATCTTCGCTGCATCAGGTTGAGATCGATTTGGATGCAACTCGTTCTCAACTCGAAGAAGAGTCCGAGGCGCGCATTGATTTGGAACGTCAGTTGGTCAAGGCCAATGCCGATGCTGCTTCATGGCAAAACAAATGGAATGCCGAAGCGGCAGCTCGTGCCGAAGAGGTTGAAGAGATCCGTCGCAAGTATCAGGTGCGCATCACCGAGCTGGAGGAGCACATCGAGGTCCTTGTCGTCAAGGTTAACAATCTGGAGAAGATGAAGACACGCCTCGCCAGCGAAGTCGAGGTCCTCATCATCGATCTGGAGAAGTCTAACAACAGCTGCCGCGAATTGACCAAGGCTGTCAACACCCTGGAGAAGCACAACGTCGAACTCAAGAGCCGTCTGGATGAAACCATCATCCTCTACGAGACCAGCCAGCGTGATCTGAAGAACAAGCACATCGATCTGCAGCGTACCATCCATGAACTGGACAAGGTTAAGGATGCCAACGGTCAGCTGGGCCGCGAGAACAAGAAACTGGGCGGTAAGTCAAACATATCTCAGCTATCAATCGATCACTTCAACTAATTGATGATTCACTTACTCAGATGATCTGCATGAGGCCAAGGGTGCCATCAATGAGCTGAACCGTCGCTTGCACGAGATGGAATTGGAGTTGCGCCGTCTGGAGAATGAGCGTGATGAGTTGACCGCTGCCTACAAGGAAGCCGAGGCTGTAAGTTCCCCTCTCTAAATGTTTATAAGAAGTCTTTCTCAATAAATCTGCACAACAGGGTCGCAAGGCTGAGGAGCAGCGTGGTCAGCGTCTGGCCGCTGACTTCAACCAATATCGCCACGACGCCGAGCGTCGTCTGGCCGAGAAGGATGAGGAAATTGAGGCTATTCGGTAAGTGAATTGACACACAAACACCCACACTCACACACACAGAGATAGTTTCCGGTCTCCCTTGGAAGTTGCCTCTAATTGTCGACGCCTCTGGCAGACCTTGTGTCTTGCGCTGCCAAATCGGAAGCATTCGGACCAATGCGAAAGTCAATCGATTGATTTGCAATCGTCGCTGCCTGCAATTGCCAACAATTGATATCAAATTGACCCATTTAGCCAATCAGTACGAATTCAATAGTCGCGCCTAAAGCAACAGCATTAGTTTTCCTCCCAGCAGCGACTCCTTAAATCCTGCATCCAGCCAGGAAGTTGCCGTTTAAGAAGTTGGTTCGCATATACACAGAGAGTTGGTCCAAAACAAAACTTTCTTTAACAATTTACGCTCAAAATTTCAACAGAAAATTGCGCAGTTGTTGGAATTACATAATTGGAAAGACTTTGTGGCAAAGTATCTGAAAGAGATATTCCCCACTGCGATTGGTTCAATTGGAATAGGTAGGTGCAAGTTTGAGTTGCAAGTTATTGTTGAACTTGGCAAGTGTTTGGGCATTGAGTGATCTATGAATATTATCATATTGAATTATGTGAAAGTGAAGAATCAGTTTTGAGAAAACTGCTTTCGTTCACCGATCTACTTTTGGATTGATTTTCTATACAAAATTTAGCTATTGCATAAAATGCGTGACATTTTGTCATAGTCTAAAAGGCGGTGCCAAAATGGATCAATCATAGCACAAAAAGCACAAACATTGACTGCCAAGCAGAGACAATAATGATGATGGCAACGATGATGATGATGATGATGATGATGTTATTATTGTTGTTGCCACATTTTCGTCATTATGTTGATACCTTTTTGCCGAAACAACAGCTGAACAAGAAACTGCAATCTTTTTATAGATTTCGACAAATTTGAAAATTTATTTTGCGAAGCAGCAGCAACTGTTGCCAAAACTGAAGACGGGAAAAAGCAAAGCGACAACAAAGCGACAAAGCTACAACAACCAGCAACGAGGCGACAAGGCGACAAACAGCATTTTGCAGTTCTCCCTTTAGTAGCTTTAATTAGAGTATTCATATTCTAAGTGTATAGAAAAGTACACGCATTCGCACTCTCCATTTTCCATTCCATTGCACCACCTCAGCTCCACCTCCACCTCCATCACTCCCACTCCCAGCCCACACTAAGAAATGGCGCTGGCATTGCAGCAGCGTCCGTCGCGTTTCCGTCATGCAACGACAACATATGATGATAATTATGGTTATACGATGAATTTCTATCAGCCAATGTTGGACTATTTGGATGCAAAGGCGAAAGGCCTGAAGGTGCAGCAGCCGCATCTGCCATGGGTGAGCGAGCGGGGACTGAAGCAATATCGCTCCTCGAATGCGGTACGGCAATATAATGCCGATGAGATCGTACGCCTTTCGCGCACCTGCGCCGCTCGGGCCGATGAAATTTTGCTTAGCTTTCGGGCGCAGAAACGCTCGCCGTTCAGTGTGCAGAAGCTCGTTGACGCAACGCGTGTGGCAAAGCACATTGAACCGGACACAGTTGTTGAAAGATCGCGCCAGCGTCGTCGTCGTCGTCAAGAGGAGCTCGAGGATACTATTAAGCGCGATACGTTAAAGATATTGCAGCGCATTCGCAAAATTGAATTAGATAACGAAGTCGATCAAATGTCTGATGATTTTAAGCGTTCGATACGCGGCAAGTCCGCCAGCGCCATTGCCCAGGCGCTGCTCTCCGAATCCGAGCGAAATATGAAAACCGCCAAGCAGCAGGAGGAGAACTATATGTCGCAGACCCTGGTCCGTTCGACTCGTGCCGTGTCCCGTGCGCGTTCCACGTCCCCATTCGAGGATGGCGTCGGCGGCCGTTTGCGTACCCATGCCGTTCACATGGAGCTGATGGATGATCGACTGGTCGATAAGCTCGACCATCGCGTTTCCTCGTCGCTGCACAATGTGAAGCGTCAGTTGTCGACGCTGAATCAGCGCACCGTCGAATTCTATGCGGACAGCAGGTGCGGTATAGAGGATAAGTGTTGGATTTGTCGCAAGGTTTTGCGCACACATCCCAAACTCAAGGACTATTCGTATGTCTATTGGCAGCACTGATTTGTGCCCGTGTACACAATTCAGTATGCATGCCACAAAGTCTATAGCCATAGTTGTCTTCAATCCCCCACCCAACCCCCCAACCCCACTCCTCCAATGCATAATTCATTTCACAGTTCATAATTCAATAATTACATTGGTAAACTGCTTCTCGGGCGATGTTCAAATTTGTTTCTAGCCCAGACAACAGTTCTGAATAAATGCGAAAATTTTTGACTTGTAGCTCATTGCTTTTATATACCACATCCCACAATCTGAGTGTATCTATGTATCTGTCTCCTTACCCCTCTCCCTGCCACACGTCTGTGTCTCTATTGGTCTTCTTGGGAGTGTGTTTGTTTTTTGTCTGGTTTAAATGCAATTTATTTTCGTTTCTAGACGGCTATTTCGCATCTTTGCCCTGGTAGCAGCAGTATAATTGATGCACTTGCTTCTTGGCTTTAATTATGTGTTTTAAGTTTTCTGTTGCACTGGCATTGTATCTTTTGTTAAGTCGTCTGTAAATTATTTCTGCTGAATTTTTACAATTTTCGTTGTGGCTAATTGCAGCGAAACGCTGACTATTTTGGCTTGGCCATTTGCAGCTGGCCATCATAATTGCCATATTCTATTCAATGGGACAAAGTAGTCGCTATTTTTGATTGACAAATTTGAATTTGAATGACAATAGCACAGAAATCAAAGAAGTCTTACAGCCATAAAGATTCGTTCAGATATCAATAAGCATTTTCTTTACTTGGTTTTAGATTTCATGTTCTTAACATTATTCATTTCAAATTCCAAATTCAAATACAGTTTTAGTCAATTTTAGTTATAAGTTCAACAGCCCAATCAAATTGCACACTTTTTACTTAGTTAAGCCCCAAAAAGATGTGCGATCATTTTTCGCACCCCCACAAATAAATATCTTTTAGACAGGTATTTTAACTTGGCAAAGTGTTTCGGCCATTGTTTGACGTGTCCTTCACGACATTAAATCTTATTTTGTTTTTCTCAAAAAGAAAAATGATGCGCATGACAAAAAAAACAACAACAACAAAAAAAAATTCATCACATATTTCTGCGTAGACAATAAACATTGAAAACGAGGCAAACAAAAAAAAATTAAAATTAAATGAAAATAACTTACGTTCGCAAGCAAATCTCAAGCTAAATACCTTGGCAAAGCGACAACAATGAGCGCACATAGATTAAGTAACTAAGAAATGGGCTACAACACTGAGAGAAATTCAAATGATAAACCACAAACTGATGATGCGTATGAGGAAGGCATTTGTATTAGACAGCAGGAAGACATTATATAGCAGCAAAAATATTGATTCTAATTAGAATTAGAATCAAAAGACTAAGTTTAAGTTTGAGATTGAGTTTATTAAAGATACAATTGCAGTGCAGACCACATTTCAGTTAAATCTTGAGCAACAACAAGTAGTTTATAATATATAAAGCTTAGTCAACAAATGACTTATATATAGAACTGAGTAATATCTGTACTTAAATATTGATTCTCGGCACACCCTTTGAATCAATCTCCAACTTGTCAAATGAATCAGCGGCTAAAACAATTAGTCAAAAAGCATTTTTGGCAAGACCAGTGTGCATAGTAGTTGTCTGTAGTATGTTGCATTAGACTCAGTATTCACCTACGCCTAAAATTAGACGCATGATGCGACTGCAGCTTCTTGAGAGGAACTTAAGGTGGAAAATGCTTGGCATGTGAACGCGCTATTTGTGACAAGTTCGATGTCTTTATCAAGCGTATAAATAAATAAAATAAATTCGCCAATGCAATGTAATTTTTGACAATGCCACAAAAATCAGCAAACAGCGACAGCAGCAAGCAGCAACAAGCAGCAAGCATAAAACAGAATCAGAATCACAAAACTGAATGCTGAGTGTTGAGAAAATTGTATTTTTGTGGGTCAGACATTGGGGCCAAAAATAGCGCAGAATGCAGAAAGCGAATGAAAGCGATTTTCGAGGTGACAAAAGCCCAGATTTGAGGGCAACTTCCAGCAGAGACTTACTTCACTGAACTATATCTGCATTTCTTTCTTTGTGGACTATCTATGTATGTATATATATAATGGGCAATTGCTCTTCTTGGATATCCTTAGCAAGCAGACCAGCATTGAGATCGAGCAGCTTAATGCCCGTGTCGTTGAGGCGGAGACCCGCTTGAAGACCGAGGTGTTGCGCATCAAGAAGAAGCTGCAGATCCAGATCACCGAACTGGAGATGTCTCTGGATGTGGCCAACAAGACCAACATCGATCTGCAGAAGGTGATCAAGAAGCAGTCGCTGCAGCTGACCGAACTCCAGGCCCACTACGAGGATGTGCAGCGCCAGCTGCAGGCCACCCTCGATCAGTATGGCATTGCCCAGCGTCGTCTGGCCGGTATGAATGGTGAGCTGGAGGAGGTTCGCTCCAGTCTGGATAGCTCCAATCGTGCCAAGCGCACCGTCGAAATCCAGTATGAGGAGGCCGTCACACGCATCAATGAGCTGAGCGTTTCCAATGTCAATCTGGTGTCGCTGAAGTCCAAGCTGGAGCAGGAGCTGACCGTTGTTGCTTCCGACTACGAGGAGGTGTCCAAGGAGCTGCGCATCAGCGACGAGCGTTACCAGAAGGTCTCCGTCGAGCTGAAGCATGTCATCGAGCAGGTGCATGAGGAGCAGGAGCGCATTGTCAAGCTGGAGACCATCAAGAAGTCTTTGGAAGTCGAAGTCAAGGTATGTCCATATCAAATCTCTGTAACACTAATCTATAGATTAAACTATTCCCCTTATCCGTGCGTAGAACTTGTCCATTCGTTTGGAGGAAGTGGAGCTGAACGCTGTTGCCGGTAGCAAGCGCATCATCAGCAAACTGGAGGCACGCATTCGTGATTTGGAACTGGAGCTGGAGGAGGAGAAGCGTCGTCATGCAGAGACCATCAAGATCTTGCGCAAGAAGGAGCGCACCGTTAAGGAGGTGATTGTGCAGTGTGAGGAGGACCAGAAGAACATCATTTTGCTGCAGGACGCGCTGGACAAAACCACTGCCAAGATCAACATCTACAGACGCCAGCTGTCCGAGCAGGAGGGCGCAACCCAGCAGACCTCAACCCGTGTGCGCCGTTTCCAACGCGAACTGGAAGCTGCCGAGGATCGTGCCGATTGCGCCGAATCCAATTTGAATATTATCCGCGCCAAGCATCGCACATTCGTCACCACCTCGACGGTGCCCGGTTCCCAGGTGTACATTCAGGAGACAACAAGAACGATCACCGAATAGATAGTTGATCACTGATCCGCAAACACTCACGCCCACACACACACCTCCCTCCCCCCTCTTACACACACACATACACACATAAAATATATACACACACACACACAGCACCCCCCAGCAGCAAACATTTTATAAATAAAAGCAGACAAAACAACAACATCAACAACAACAACAACAACTACAAAAACAGAACATTTGCAGAAATGAGAACTTTTTGAGAATGAAGATTTGCTTGAGAAGAAAAAGAAAAGAAAAAAAAACTTTTATAATTTAAATTTTTTTCAGAGCTTGCGAGAGTTCGTATAGGTTATACATTATAAATACAAATATAACACTACACATCTCCTATTTATTTATAATAATAATATTTTGAAGTTCATGTAATTTAATTAAAATAATGAACCTAAAACCAAAAAACAAATAAAATTACAAAAAAAAAAAAAAAATCTAAACAAAGGTTTTGCAGCGCCAGAGAGAAAGAGAGAGAGATTGCTTATAGAGTTTGGCTGATAAACATTAACAACAACAGAAATATATAAAAAAAAATATATAAAAATAAAAAAAAGATCAACCAATCGAACCCCAAAAGAACGAGTTACCCGAGTTACAACCGCTTCTACTTGTTTTTAGTTCATTTTATGTTTAGTAGGTAAATATCTGTGTGCTCGTAACGAATTGATTTTACATTAAAAGAAAAACGATTTAAGAAAAACTGAGCAATTTTCATATTTTTACTTTGTATTTTGCAATAAAAACTGAATTTACTTATAATAATAACAAACAACAAACAAAACTCACAATTGAGTTGTGTACTACTAATTGGGATATGTAAGAAAACTGATGACTTAGTGAGGGTAGCTAAAAAGTGATCTGATAAATTCAGTTAGCAGAAATCATCTTTGTATAATCATTTCTTGTTCAGAAATTCTCAACCCATTAGTTGTTGTACTTTCCCAGCCCAAAAATAGAATTGAAAACACACAGTTTCGATTTCACTTTAAACTATCACTATTTATTAAGATTTTCCGGTTGTTAGTTTGTCCAACAGAGAACTTAAGCAACAGACACAGCCAGTTTGGCGCCAGTGTTCAAGGTGACCGTCTTGCCGCCATAGAGACCGCCGTAGTTGCTCTTCTTGAAAACTGCAAGAATGAAAATGTTGATCTTTAGTAACCAGCTGGTGAGAGGATGGGCGAGTTGAGTAACTAACCTGGATCGATCTGAGCAACGAACGAGCGTGGTGGCAATGCAGCGGCATAGAGCTTGTCCAGAGGGCCGTACGGCTTGGACAGCAGAGGACGACCCTGCTCCCAGCCATAGTTGTTCAGGGCATACCAATTGGCACCATCCAATTTGGCGGAGGATGCAGCAGCACCAGCGGCATTGGTCAGTGCAGCAGCAGCTGCCTCAGCGGTGTCGACGGGCTTGACAATGTCGATACCACCAACGCCATAGCGATTGATGATGGGTCTGATGGGCCTGTAAGCCAGGCAGGCGGAGAGGCAGCAGGCCATCAGGCAGAGCAGACGCATGTAGTTGGCGGACATGTTTCGTTTTGGTTGGTGCGAGGAAGCGACTGTTTTCAAAACTAATTAACAACTGCGCATGGCCAAATTGCTTATATAGCCACCATATTTGAGCTGCCATGCGATTTGTGTGTGCGCTTTACGTGACCAAAACCCAAGTCGATGCCCCACTCATGACGAAACTTACGCTGCGCCACACTTTGGGACCGGCGAGTAGCAGCCAAAGAAGCTGTACCAAAATCCATTCTATTCAATGCCGATAAGAGCATGAGCAACAGACGCAGTCTTCGGTTTCAGTTATTCAGCTTTTCGGTGTCGGTTTACTCTTGACCACGACAATGACAGTCCAAAGAGTAAGTAGCTCCCACATTGATATCTTCGTTTTCCCCTCTGCTCGGCACGCTCAGCTCGCATTTGGTGTGTGCGGTATCAGGTCTTTGACTTGGCTACATGCCCACAGAACCAATACATCATCATCTCTCAATGAACCACCCTCTGACAGCATCTCTGCTCTGCTCTGCTCTGCCTGCATTCATCACTTCTGTGTCATGGCATTTGACATGGCATCTCTAATGTCATTCTTGATAGCTCTCTGGTATGCTGTGCAGTTGCTGCTTATAGCTGGTTAGCTGGTGAGCTGGTGAGCTGGTGAGCTGGTGAGCTGGTTAGCTGGTTAGCTGATTAGCTGGCCCAAAAGACACACATCCGCTCGACTATTGCATTTTCATTGTCTAGCTTTTTTGCTGGCAAACTAAGCTTGGCTGATAATCGAACTTGGTTCAAGTTCAGCAGCTTCTAAGTGTGTGTGTGTGTGTGCTTGATATTAAACTTTTAAACTTTGAAGCCATTCAACTTTAAAGCTTTAAGCTTCTTTTTATCTAGCATTATACGAAAGGTACTACATTCAGAACAGTGCTCTGAAAAATTGCTGTAATTATAGGTAGAATAGCATTTTGAATTCTGGAAGAGATTTATAACGAAATATAATAATGAAGGTACCCGATAAAAATTACAACTAAATCATTCGAATTGTGGATCAAGGCAGGTAGTAATATTAAATATATCTTAACTAATTTATGTTTTAAGGTATCTCTGACAGATTCAGCTGCCATCTATCGAATTGGCTAATATATATATTATTGATATAAGCTTTACACTATATACGATGGAGAATATAGCATATAGAAATATATATATTATATATATATATATTTTTAGACTATTACACTAGCAGCAAATGCTAAATGTAGTTTAGAATATGCGAATGGAATATGACAACACATTTCAAGTGAGGCCAGTCGAGTTAAGAAATAATATATTAAATATAAATAGATTTATAGCTCTATAAAATGTATCGTATTGAAATTTATTCATATCTACAGCAGCTTCTTTAGAATATTATCATATCATATCATATATTAACATATCATCACAACTGCATTTAAAGAAAGGCAACTAATAATAATCAAATTGAAGACTGCATATATACACGCCCTGCATTCCCAAACCACATAGAGTTGCAATCAAAACAATTACGTTTTGTCCAAAACAGCTGCAGCTGTCAACAGACAACAGCCAAACATTGGCGAACAACAACTGTCGGTGGCCGGAACCATTTATCTACCACTGCTCAAGGCCACTTGGCCATATCAATACAACATTTTGCTTTTGGTTTTTTCTTCTTGTTTTAAAATTTTATTAGCGCTGTTTGCACAACGAACTCTTCCATGTTACTGTTTTCAGAGATTCGGTCAGAGCAAAGTACTCAAAGGGTACTTTTTTAGTAGCCAACGGGGCCATAGTTGTTCTGGGGAGCATAGTTGTTCTGGGGAATCCACAGCTTGGCAACTGGAGCAGCAGCACGGACGGGCAGAATCACCTTCGAGTACTCGACTGGCGACGCAATGCGACGATAGCTGTTCTGGCCGGGGTACAGGAGAGCGGCGCCAGCAGGCTGGACAGACCAACGAGGACGACCATAACCTCCAATGCCTCCAATGCCATGGAGTCCACCATAGCCGCCACCAATGCCGCCACCAATGCCGCCACCAATGCCGCTACCATAGCCGCCACCGCCGACAATTTGTGCGATGCGTCCGATGTTGCCGATTCCGCTATTGTAACCAGAGTTGAGGAGGATTGGGCGCAGATTTTGGCTGGAACCATAACGGGGACCACCGCCAGCAATGATCTCAACGGGGCTATTGTTGCCACCGGAAGCAGCGGCCGAAGCAGCAGCGGCTCCATCACCAGACTGACGTCCAATGCTGGAGAGGCGACGGAGTCCAACATTATAGTTGAGTGGGCCACCATAGCCGCTGCAGCTGCCGACAGCCAGGCAGGCTGCGATGAAGATCGCAAGAGTCTGCATGGAGGAGGGTGGAAATCGATGCTTAACAAAAGGCAAATGCAAATTGTGCCAATTGGCGTCAAATGTCATCGACTACTTACGGCGAATGTGTTCATGGTTATGCTTTTAGTTATTTGGGGGGCGCTGGCTGCTTGGAACAGTTGGCACAATTAACAAACCAAAAGCCAAGCACACTTCTTTATATAAGCAAAAATAATTGAAGCACTCGAAACGTGATCTCGCCGCGAATTTATCACGGCGCTGAGCTTCTGCTTCAGCTTCAGCTTCTTAGCCACCGCTTAATTTGCTTCTTCTCGGCGATGACGTTGGGCGTTCATCAGCCCCAGTTTTAGCCTCAGTTATTGTTCTTCTTCTTCTTCTTCTTCGTTTTTTTTCTGTCGAAATCGCACCTGCATATCGCCTGAGCAGGTAGTTCGACCTTCTCTCGTATCGGCAACGCTTGAACCCCACATTGGGGGTATTCATCTCTCGTTGGCCTGCTTCCCAATATGTGTGCTACTTAATGAAGCTGATGGTGCTGCTGCTGCTGCTTCGTGAGAGCATGCACCTGGATAAGAAGCAGCCTCTCAATGCTCTCTCTCTCTCTCTCTCTCTCAAAACAATCGAACAGACTTCAGTTTTTAGACCAGCTACCAAATGGCTATAGACTTTTAAACTATATGTTTTCGTTTATATAATTATTTGAAATACTATCAAAAATATTGCTTTCTTTTTCTTCACGTGGCACCAGTTGGCTCGGAAGTATTTCATAAAAGCCTATTTCAAATTTAACTAGCTTATGTAGCAATCTCTTCAAAAGCGTTTCTTCAGTTCATTTTCTTGAAGCCCAGTAAAGAGGATACCAAATTGTATCCTGACTGATTTTCTTGCAACTCATAACCTATTCTTTTCAGTTTGCTGGTATCAACTATTCTTTGTGATCTAATTATCAATTATAAGTTGCATAGTTTTTCAACCCCGATTATTCCTTGGCATGGAGGCACCCGGTAGTCCCAGCTGAAACCATTTAAGACCCTCGCTCAAAAGTATGTCACATTTTCTTGATGACCAGTAGACAAAAGACAAGTAGTAAAATTTTTTGTTCAACATGCTCCGCGGCATTCAGTGGTTTTTATTTAGTCACAGCTTCGGCAACAGCTACTGTTACTTCAGCAGCTGTTGCTGATCCATTGAACAAACAGTCATTTCGTTCAATTGGAGGTGGCTGAATTAATAGCCCACACCACCCAGACCGCCCAGACCGCCCAGACCACCAAGACCACCAAGACCATAAGGACCACCCAATCCACGACCGCCAATGATGCCACCATCCAGCTCGTATCCGCTGATGGCGCCCTGGTTGTAAATACCGCGACGGATGCCAGAGGAGGCAGCAGCGGCGGCAGCAGCAGCACTGGGGTTCGAGCCGCGGGAGATCAGGGATCTGCGTCCATAACCGCCGCCAAGGTTGCCGACGTAGCCAACACGGCTCAGTCCAAGATCAAGGCCAGAATTGCCATATCCACTGTTTCCACCCCAGGGATTGGCGCTAACGCAGGCGAAGACGGCAACGGTGACAAAAGCGATCTGCAAGTAACAAAACAAAAAACCCAAAGGATTAGTGTGTCTGCCAAGCAGTGGATAGTGCCAGGATTACTTACCAGGAACTTCATGTTGAATATTTAGTTTTGTTGGTTGTGGTAATCAATCAAACTATGATTTACTTGCCAGCAACGTTCGCTTTTATATGCAAAAATTAGACGGGATACTTACGTGACACTCCATATAATAATACTTATATATACATATGTATATATATTACCTGTGTACATCTATGTATTTACTTGTTCAGGTAATTATATTTCATTTAATTTCTATGCAAGTGATATAATTCATAAATGCCAAGTACATAAGACAAATTTGTTATTATGTACTTGCATTTGTAGTTTTGTTGTTGTGTCTCGAGCCATTATAAAATCGCTGGGTTACGCGATGTTTCGTTGTTTCTGGCCACTGATAATGTCCCGCCCCTCGCTTTGGCTGCGACACATACTCAACACACAAAAATAATACAAAATAATAATAATAATAATAAGTACGAGCACTTCGTGAGTTCTCAATGAATACGCGAACGAAGCACACCCCATTTGTAGCCCCAATTTATTGCAATGTATTTGGAATTTTTGGATTTGAAATTATACTCACATTCCAACGAGTAACACTCAATCGAGCAGTCACAAATGGAGCAGTTGCTAGGAGATTTCTGACACCGGATATGCTACTGGACGATCTGCATTTAATAAACATAACTAAGATACATTATGGACAAATTGGATTCAAATTCGATTTACTAATAGTTGACAAAGCTTGGCTGTATATTTATTTTCAGTTCAGAGTTTGTGTATATATAAATCAACAAGCTGAAAATTACAAGTCTTCAAAAAGCTCTTAAGACACAAATATCTTTCTTTGCATGCAGCTTGTTCAGCCATACGAAATCAAGAAACTGAAATTTCTTCAGCATGTTGCAAATACCCAAAAAATGACAAAAAAGTTGTTTAAGTTTCGATGTTTTGTTGCTTTTTATTACTTCCTACTGCCTTAGGCGTCTATAAGTACTAGAGCTTTTCAGCTATGTTTAATCACTGTTGCTTAATAGCCGGCGTTCCTGTAGCCCTTGTTCTTGCCAGCCACGGAGCTGGAGGCAGCGGCAGCCGAAGCGCCCTGAGCCTGCTCGATTGATCCGTAGTTCGATGGCCTGTTGTAGCCGCCCTGTAGGCCGGACACCTTGATAATACGACGGGGCTCGTTCCAGACCAGAGGACCACCGGCACCGGGTGCAGCCAGACTGAGCTTGGCCAGACCGAGAGCCTGACGATCGACGGCTGGGACACCATAGTTACGGGAGTTCGTCCACACTGCGGAGACGGGAACCTCAACGCTGCGTCCGTAGCCCTTGCCGCCGCCATAGCCGCCACCATAGCCGCCACCATAACCGCCAACGGGCACAACAGCGCTAACAGTCAGAGCAGGCTGCACCTGATAGGCCAATCCACCGAGGGGCGCACGTCCATAACCACGATTACCGTAGCCGGAAGCCGAAACAGCGGCGATGGCGCAAACGAAAAGGCACTGCAGAAAATAGTGTGGAATGGGAAAAATAAGCAACTGGTTGCCACATTGGGATGCGTGCAGGACTTACCATGAACTTCATCATTTTGGATTGTTGGTGTTAGTTTGTCTTTGGGTAGAGTTAACTAATGTCTGACTGGAGCGCCCCGTTTTGTTTATATAGTAAAAATCCAGGCAATGCCAAAACACTTACGTGACGAATATGATGCAAGGTTTTTGACTCTGGCAGACGAACGTCTCTGGGCGTTCTTTGTGTTTTCCAATTGCAATCTGAAGACGTCGCAATTGCCGCTGGCGACGTGCAATCCAATCCAAACAACAGCATGTCTAACCGCCCGACCTGAGTCCAAAACTCGCTGCTGAATTCGGCGCGGGTCCAGATAGCAGGCGTCTGCTCTTACGCCATCGTCTGAGAGTGCTCCCTGCCCAACGACGTCGTCATTACGCAAGCTGATGACTCGTGCGTGCCCATGAGTGGACGTCGTCATTTTGATCCACATTTTGACAGTGTTTGCACCACTGTGGCAAGCTTGACACAATTATTCATCGGTGCACAAACAGCAAAAGGCATTGACTTGAACTTTCTGCTGCGTTGGTAAAATTTATATACAAAAGCAAAAAAAGTTACGATAAAATTACAATAAAATTATAAAAATATGAACAAATTTCGAATTGCAACGGAAAGCACTTTATAATACTAATAAAACGTTGCAAATGATTTGAAATTATTGAAGTGCGCTACCCGCAACAGCAGCGGCATATTCACTTATACATCTATCACAGAAGATGTTGCTTTTGAGTGTATTATTATGGATTTTTATTGTTTGGCATATAAATATTGTGATTATTTTAGGGCTTTCACATTGAGTCTAACATTCAGTTCATAATAGATATATAAATTGATATTGATTGGTAATTTACTTTAGCTACACTTTTGGATTAAGTCTTAACTTAGACTTTAAGATAACTATTTGAATACAAGAATATTTTTTTTTGTTTTTTGTTAACTTAATCGTAAACTTAATAAGATATTTCTCTCTTGGGTAAGAATGAGAATTTAAGTCTCGATTAGTCAAGCATCATCAGCTTGTTTAACAAGGTATTTAACAACAGAAGCAGTCCAAGATTGACACACACCCAGCGCAGTGGGCTCTCTAATCTTGATGAGGGGCACGTTTGGCGGGAGCCACGCGACTTTATAAGAGCAGCGCGCCCGTCAGCCCGTACAGAAAACTAAATCCCCACAAAATGCGTACTCTGTGGCTTAAGGTAAGATGTGTGATGCATAATGTTTAAGTGATTGTTCCGATTGATGCTAATGCCTATTTTTTCTATGCGCAGATCATACATGTGACCGTTGTGCTGGCTGTGGTTGTGTACGAGCAGCATATCGCCAGTGTTGCCGATGCCGAGAAGTTGATGAGCGATTGTGGCTGCCAAAGGCGGGGCTGAACTTTAAGTGTTGCAGCGTTATCGAGACGCGAGAGTCACAAAAACACACATCAATAAACACAAGGCGGGTCGATTGTATATATGTATACAAAATTTGAACTGTTCTTTTTTTTCTGCTTCTTTTTTTTATCAAACTCGTTGACGACACGTACTGCAGAGCGCTTGAGTAGTTGATTCTAGTCGCTGGCCAGCTGAGTGCCGCACATGGCTTTCAGCCGGGTCAGCAGCGTGTGCAAATGGTGTGAACGTGAAATTGACGTAGTTGCCGTTTGCTGTGCGCCTAATCCATGTTTCCCAGTCAAGGTTTCCATATACATGCGCTTGTACAACGCCGACAGCTGTTTGGGATCCTTGCCGGTCGTTAGCAACAATTTGATGAGCGTTTTCAATGCGTTCTGCAATCGGCTTTCGTAGAGAGTCAAATGCACTTTGAATTCATCGTCATCGTCGCCGCTGACGGTGCCACTGTTATCGATAACATGCCCAAAAATAAGCTGGCACTGCAAACAAATCTCTAGAGCCGCTTGCATTTGCTTCACCTTCTGTGCAGCGTGGCTGGAAACTGCAAAAAAAAAAAAAAAGATTAGCATTTGTTGGTATGTATGCCAGAACCAGCACCGCTCTTGCACTCACCATCCGAGAGAAACTCATGCAGTGAGATGCGCTCCAATTGCACCACCAGCAAGTCCCGCACCTCCTTCAGACTCTCCAGGATTTGTGTGGCCCTCTCGTAGTGGTATTTGCACAACTGGAGCGTAGACTTCGGCAGCTGCGACACATCTGAGACGCCATAGCCACGCAGTTGTGCATAGTGAAAGGATGCAATGCTGCAGAAGGAGATAATTGTCAGTTTAAAGATTGGACAAGTCCAGCACGATGTATTACCGCATGTGTACCAAGCCCGAGCGGAAGACGTAAAGCACTTGGCGTGCGCCTGCGTGATCAACATCGCATAGCCGTAGGGACTTCTGTAGCAAGTCGATCACCTCCTTGGATGCCTGGGCCAGGCTGCTCTTATCGGCTGCACTGTAGTCTTGCAACTGTTTGGCCAGCGTAAATGTGGCCGTCGATAGTTCCCATTGCACCAGATCCCACAGCTCTGCATTGGCCTTCCTTGTTTCCAGGCAATCCTTGGCCTTCTCGTAGTAGTTGAACGCCTCGTTATAAAACGTTTTCTGTGTGTCCAAGGTAATCGTGCTGCGGATTAAGCAAACATTAGAAACACTTTAGAAAGTGGCCAATTAATAACACACACCTCTCATTGGGCATGGTGAGATGAGCACGCAGTCTCATAAATCGGCCCATGTTGCAGTAGAGAAAGGCCAGATTCACATTATCCTCCACCGCTGTGAAGGCTTCAATGCCGCGACGCAGGCAGTCATATGAATTGACTGTCAGTTTGACATACAGCGGCTCCGCTGATGCAGAGGCAGATGCAACAGTCTCAGTTTTAGTATCACTTTCAGCCTTCAAGCATTCCTTACCCTCAGTTTGGGTCGCTTCCATTTTGCGTTTCATTTGGCTGTACTCCTCTGCAAGGCAAGAAGATTGAGCGATTGTTAGGCAAGGGAGTAGAGTTATCTTCTAGAGAGACTTACCCTGAGCGGAGTACATGTACTTGAGACCCAGCTCATTGCGTACATTGCCCAAGCGACGCAGCAGCTCATTGCTCTCCGCGCTCTTGGCGTGCTCCAACGCCTCTTCGTAGCAGTTGCAGCTGTGCAGCATGACCTGCTCCACATTCTTAGAGGGCGCCAGTGTGAGCAGCTCGACACCGTCTAGTTCCTGTGCCAGCTCAAGAGATATTTCACGCGTTGGCTCATCCAACTGTTCATATTGCTGCACATACTCCTCGATGGCGCTCCAGTTCTTCGAGATTTGAAAGAAACAGTCACCGGCACGGCCCAGTAGACAGCTCTGCTGGGAGACCACATTGGCCATGTACTTGTTGAGCACCTGCTGGCAGCGACAGGCCAGCTCGATGGCACGCAGCGTACAGCCATAGATCTGCGCCTCATAATGGTGCTCCGCTAGCGTGGCATAGGTGAGGCAAGCCTTCTCCAACAGCAGCAGCTTCAGATGCACATTCCACGAGCCAAAGTGTTGAGAATTGAACTTGGCATTTAGCTGCTGATTGCTAACAGCTGCAGGTTTGGGGCAATTGGTGGTGGTAACCAGTTCCTTGGATTTGCCACGTTTCCGCTTTGTCTTAGAGGTAGGCTTTTTGGTCTGCGTCTGCGCTGGTGGCGGAGCAACCTTGAGCTGTTCATACGGCAATGGGATGGCATTGAACGGCCTGGCCATATTGGGATTCTGCTCTTCGTGCAGGATGCGCTCCTTCTCCTCCTCCTTGGCGTGCATCTCTGACTCCTTGAGCTTCTCCTCCTGATTCTCATTGAAGTACTGAAGACAGGAGATACCAGCACTTATGTGCTGCAGCGAGATTTTGCAACGATCCACTGTGCTGGCGATTAGAGGCGCAGGCTTGGGCTGCTTGGCATGCAACTTGAAATCCCGCAGAGCATCACAAATGTGACGCACGTCAACATTGGCTTTGCCGCCGCTCTGTTCTGAGCTTTGATAGCACTTGTCACGGCCAAAATCAAGCGCTGGCTCATTATTATCATAGCTCTCCTCCTCCTCATTGTCGTCTTCCTCCTCATCTTCCTCATCAACGTCATCGTCATCGAATAGAGTTTGTGTGTCATTGAATTTGGGTGCCTTGGGATCAATGCCGGCGGGCACATGCAAATCGGATAGTATATAGTGTGAGGAGCTAACAATCTGTGGATACTGTTCCTTGGGCAGCAGCTTGATGCAGTTGTCCAACAATGCGCGTATATTTCCCGCCGCTCTTGGCGTTATATGCTCCAGCGTATTCTTCATGTTGCGTGCCACGGAATACAACAACATGCCCACGGGCACCGTGAACGGATTCATTTCCTGCTGTTTTTGTTGTGGTCGCTCTGACTTCTCCCCCGCTTTATTCTGATTCTCGCAGAGAGTGGTCAGATCATAGAGCTTCACGACATCATCGTTGCGACCCTTGAAAAGCCAGTAAGTGTGTCCCGCCTTTGTTGCATTCGCCTTGAGGAAGGCCAAAATATTCTGGGCCACATTGCGAACGACCTGCGGCGAAAATTGTGAATTCTCTAGATAGGGCAGATCCTCAGTCTTGATGATCTCATATTTCTGGACAATGCCATCCAAATGATAGCACATGACCACCTCGGGCACATTGCACATCAGATTGTCAAGCCAATAATCAATGCCCGTGAGCACATTGATCGGCTGCGCAGCATCCCGAAGACGCAGACTGATGCAGGGCCTATTTGGACCACCAAAGATGGGCATATCAGTGCCGATAAGCATGCGTATATCCTCGAAAGTCCACACGACATTCCGGTTGAAGGCGTGACTCGACTTCGGATCGGGCACATTCTCCTCGATTTTCGGCTCCGGCAGCACGGGACCAGTTATTGGTAGACCAGTGCGTCTGCTGGTCAGCGAGTGGGGTGCATCGTTATCTGCATCGCCTGTCTGTTTGAGGCTGTGATACAGAAACTTCGAGAGCAGATTCTTCGTTTGCAGCGCCTCGCGTGAACGCTCCTTGAGGCAGAAATTGTGCTGCTGCTCATCCTCGTACGCCAAAATGTGCTCCAATATGAAAGTGCGCAGCCATTTCCAATCATCATCTGATTTGCGCAACAAATACTTTTGTATATCGAACTCATCCAGCAGCAGTGTGTTGCCCACCTTGTGGACAACCATGCTGATGGCGCTCTTAGCGCTATACGGCAGTTTCAGTAGCTGTTTAATGTTCTCCGAATCCGAGACGACATCCACCTCGCCCACGCAGTCGGGAAACATTTGACCCAGCCGAAAGCTAGCGAAGCCAGCAGTCTGATACAATGCCTGATGCAGGCCATGGCTGCTGTCCGACGTTGTCAGCCAGTTGAGCGGCGGCAGATTAAGATCCGTGTTGCACTCCAGACGCTTGAAGTGAGCAGGCACCTGGACAGGAGACAACTTTATGATCGCCTGACTTTTCACGGCGTCCGATTTGTGCGGGCCAATACTGCGGCAGGGTTCAATCTAAAATGGACGCGTGTTGACATAATTGATTCAGCAAGGCTTGCTAGTCTTACCTCTTCGTTACTATCTTCCATTGCTATAACTTTTCAATACAATTTAAGCATTGAAACTACATTTTTCAAGAATATTCTACAAGGTTACCATTTGTTATACCGGCAAACAGCTGTTCTATAGCAACCAGCCCTGGCACTGCTAGGGTTGTCCTTACATCGCATCAAATATATATAGAAAACACACGCAGCCATCAGCTGTTATCAGCACTCAGTTTTCATTCCCCCCGCAATAAAAGACAAAACAGAATACAATAATTTGTATAAAAGTAACACAATGCAATTGTTTATACAAATAGCGCTGATGTGCCTAATCAACACACTCCTGCCAGACATCATACAACGCTACGTAAGTGAAGAAAATACAAATCTTTCGCATTTAATCATAATCCTCAACTCACGCGTTGCAGCTCAAAATTTCTCGTTTTTGGAAGAGAACAGCCGCAAACACACACATCCTACAATCAAAGCTGGAGGCAGCACGCGAAGAACTGGACATTGAGCTCAACCGCCAGCATGCGGGCGAATATTCAAAAAAGATCAAAACAATGCGTGCCGAGAACAAAGTTACCGAAATAGAGTTCAGAATCAAAATGGCCAAGCAAATGGAGGTACTTAAACAGTCAACCATCGATACGGTGTCCTACTATGTGTCGAAGATATTGCTCTCCCTGATCCTCATCATCGTTTGTGCCCGCCATCGCCACGCGCCCGTGGTGGTCTTCGACGATAGTTTCAGTCTGGCGCCGCTGGGCGGTTTGCTCAGCTTTCCGACTGGCGTTTATAATGCGATTTCAGTGCCTGTTTGGGCGTTCTCATGTAATTTCACCTTTCGCCTCCTCTACGGCTTGTTGCCGAAGAAGTGAATTTGCAACGGAGTGATTTGTAATTTTTTGTATTTAACTGGAATTAAGCCTTACTGTTAAACGTGCTCGATTATGTATTTATGAATGTAGTTTGCTTAGCTTCATCAAAATTTTAGCAACTTATTCATTAAGTTCAAATGTACTTTGCACATAAAGTAACAAATACAACTGGGGAATTTGGAAAGCATTTTAAAGCACGCGCTTGGTTTCAATAGTTAAATATCGCAAAGAAATATCGATATATCACTTTTGAGGCGGGAAAGTATACGATTTTAATAAATGAATGAAAGTACAATTATATGTGTGTCTTGCTGCATTGGAAAAGATATGGAGAACAGAAATGCAAAACAAAAGCTAATACTTAATAATTAATTGTAATAACAATAAGATATAAACAATCAGCGACACCCTGGTTTTACTTGTCAACCTGGCATCGATGTTTGGCTGCCATCCCTAGTTGAAAGCTGTAGTAGTTTTAGTTGAGCAGCACTTATTAAATGTGTATTTCTCACTGCTCACTGCTACAAAATGGAAAACTTAAATGAAAATACGCAGGATAAAAAGCAAATAAAGCTGGATACTATTGATGTGACGCCCATTGTGGCAGCACTGCTGCTGGGCTTTATTGCAGTCGGTAAGTAGCCATCACCACGCCACGTCGATGGAGGGGGGACAACAACAGCAGTTTTTGTTGATGATGGTCGCAATTCAAAAATTTCGCTTTCAGCTCTCTATGTAATTTTGAAGCGACGCTTGGCGGTTGGCCGGCGTGACTTTCTGCTAACCGGTTTGTGTGAGGCGGGCAAGAGCGCCATATTTATGCAGTTGGTGCATAACAAATTGCCGGACACCTTCACCTCAAGCAAAGAGAATGTCGGCGAATACCGTTCGGGACACATGTCCGGTCGGTTGGTGGACATTCCTGGCCATTCTCGTGTGCGCGACAAGTGCTTCGATCTGTACAAGCGCAATGCCAAGGGCATTATATTTGTGGTGGATTCGGTGACGGCGCAGAAGGACATTCGTGACGTGGCAGAGTAAGTGTACGTCTCATGTGGCAATGCAATGGAAATCATTTCGCTCCTTATATTCCAGCACATTGTACACTATTCTGTCGGATAGTGCCACACAGCCGTGCTCCGTGGTAGTGCTGTGCAACAAACAGGATCAGACAACGGCAAAGAGCGTACAAGTAATCAAGAGTCTGTTGGAGAAGGAACTGTAAGTAGCCTAAACATTATCCAACAGATTAACAGTAACTGATGCCATTCTCCTTCTAGGAATACAGTGCGCGATACGCGCAGTCGCAAACTGCAGTCTGTCGGCGATGATGAGGTAAACAAATCGATTGTGCTGGGCAAGCCGGGACGTGACTTTGAGTTCGCACACATCTCACAAAATGTGCAGTTCTACGAGAGTTCGGCAAAGTATATGCAATTGAGTCACCTGACGGACTGGATTGATCGCATGTTGTAAATGCTGATGGACTGAAGAAATAGTGAAACACAATGATATTTATAAGCATTGGAAGTTTGCTTCAAATGCATACTTCTTATTACTCTTAGAGTAAACCCCAACATATGTTAAATCCTTTAAAATTTATTGTTCCTTCCTCCTGCTTCCCTGTACTACAACGATATATAGGCTTAAAATTCAAATTTTATAATAAAATCTTGGTCTTTTTAATAAGATTCATGAAACAAAAGATGTGTTTTTCAATTTCTGAAAATTCTTGGCTAGAAAATAAACCGATTCAATCTTTTTCAACATGAAGGCTCTGCTCAATTATAAAGCTATGGTTAATTGAATTTTGCAATTGACAGATTTGTAGAAAAGCTAATTGGATTGATTTGCGAATATTAAAAGCAATTTAAACTACATAAACACGTGGCTCCAACGCAACTAAATGTCCAAAAACCATTTTAATTATGCGCATTTATTTAAAATAATTTTGCATTTGCGAAATAAACTGCTTGATGCACTGCTCGTTTGCACATGTTTGATTATGCGTTGCCGCCCAAAAGTATGCAATATAAAATATTCAAGAGCATTTAATGAACGAAAGGGTGGCCGAACAAAAAACTGCCTCAAATCTTCATTACAAGAATTTAAAATAAATTCAAGCTCTTAAGTTTTCCTTGAATCGTTACCTTTTTAGTTGTTCGCTTGAAAAATGATTATATCTTAAATTCCAGCAAAAATTCTAACCAACTGGCCCAGAATCGTATTAGGCAAATACCCAAAATGTTTGGCGCATGCGCAAGCTTCAAACCTTTTTCGCGATTTGAAACCTTTGCGCAGCAGCAGCTGTCGATGGCTGAACTGACCCATCCATCCATCCTTGGATCGAGCGATCGATCAATTGACCGGCCAAAGATCAAACAGCCGCTAAAGCAAAAATCAATGAGCTCGATCTGTGCTCGTCTCCGCTGACTAGATAGAGTTTCTAGGCTTTGCAGAATTTCTAAGAATTGCGAGCTTTCAAGATTTGCCGAACGGATCTGCTGGGCGGATGTTTGACAGTCGGCGCTGTCCGTCAGTTGACGCCAGCTGCCATTCGCTAATGTTGCCAATTTTTTGAGTAGCAACGTTGGTGGCATCCTCCTTTGATGGATATAAAAGCGAAAACCGAAAACGAAAACGAATTTCGAGGAAAAGCGCGAGCAGCGCTCAGCTGAGCGAGCATAAATGCTCTGCCTGCCTCCGCTCTCCACTGGCTGGCTGATCAATAAACTGACCCTGACACGCTGCCCGTGTCCCATTCAAGAGTTTCAGTTTCCCTCCAGCAAATGTGTTAGGACCATTAAAAATTCATCAAATTGGTACACTAAAGTTGTGCAAATGTATGTAGCGGAGTTGGAGTTGTTTTCTAGACTAGCTCTTTTGGTTAGAGCATTGTTACTGCCTTTAATTTGAATTCGCCTTACAAAAAAAAAATATAGTGAATAGGACGAGAGGTGCTGAGAGCAAATTATGAATGTGGAGAGAGAACGGCATGTGAAATATTTTGCGTCTTCTTCTCGATGGAATCTAATTACATATACATTATTCAATTATAATTAATACATTTTTTTAGCTTAATATAAACTCTTACCCATATCGTATCGTCGTTTAATAGTTTTTCAGGTATTTTCTGCGCAAATTGCCGTTACTTTTAGATATTGTTTGATTTTTTTTTTCTTGAAGCTCGCTCCGGCAGTCTCCAAATGCGCGTGGCGTTTACATAAAAATAAATTAATATTAATTGCATCTAATGGGTTTATTGCCGATTTTTTTTGTTGTGTGTTCAAAAAGTGCAGTGAAAGAGGGTTAATACTGTTTGCTGTTTAGTCAATGTCTTCGTTGCTTTTGTTGCGCAACTTGTTGTTTGCTGGAGGAGTTTTTTTTTTTGCTATTTAATTTGTGGAGAAAACTGACGTGTGAAGTGCAAAGTGAAAAGTAGTCTCCACTTAGTAGTATTATGTTGTTGCTGCAGCTGCCGGTGAGGGTCTCAATATTTGAAATTATTGCTTAGCTTAAATTCACAAAATCACATAAAATGAAAATGGTTCTTGCTGTGAGGCTAACCTATTCAAATTGCGTGAAAAGCGTTATCAATAAATTGTGCAAATGTTCTTGCATAGCATACGCATGTGAAAAGAAATTGGAATATTCCAGTCGGGACAGCTCGAACCAGCTCTTAAATAAATAAAAGCACCGGTTGCAATTTTGAAGTCACTTGTTCCGAAAGTCTTGGAGATTAACTTACTCATACAGAGATGTACTCATTCAAAGAGGTACTAGGTATTTTTATTATTTAATATATATTTATTTAAATATATATTTATATATATATCTAAATACACTTGGTGTTAAATAATTCAGAATATTTCTCCCAAAATTGGCAAAATAAAAAACCTTTGCTTTGCCCTTGACTTTTAGCAAAACAAAGAAATTACGCTCGGGTCACAAATAATATTTCGTAACAGACACAATTTATTTCAATTAGACTCTCTTCCCATCCAAATGCTCATATATTATAATTTTCTAATCTACGGATTTGCTTTTAACTACGTACTGCTAACTCCAACCACTCCTAGATTTTGAGACCAAAGTTTAAACATTTCAGCGCTTTTTTCTGTGCCTTCCCCTGCAAATCAGAGCCAGCACTTCCTGGCTCTAAGTTTTTACCCTCTGCGGCTCCGACAGCGCCACATGGCAGTCGTGATTCGGTGTCATGTGCATTGGAGCACGTGCTACACTAAAAAAAAAAAAATGAAAAAAAAAGTCAAAGTACAGCCAGACTTTTTACAGCTGCAGAAAAAGACAAAGAAAAAGACGAAGACAATGCGGTCCATATGTTTCAGACACGCTTTAGCCAAGCGGAAGAAGCGCCTTTTGGGGCTGTCTCCGAGTTGGGTTCGCGTACACAGTAGCTGCTAATTATGCACAGCTGATTAGGCAGACAAATGCAACAGGCCTCATTTTTTTTTGGGGGGGACAGGGGAACACAATTTTGAACAAAAAATACGATATGCTGCAACGGCTCCGATTACCGAAATGCTGCCAAAAAATTCACTGGAACACCAGACAAGAGACAAGAGAGTTGAGGCTAAAGCTTTGTGTATTGTCCTATTGAATTACGGGCAGATTAGCAGACCGTTAGTGGACTTGGTTAGCATCAGCCTGATTGGGCAATAAATCTGCGTTATTTCGACTATTATTATCTTTTTTTTTTAGAAAGTCATATATGGCAAGAGGCGTTTGTCTTTTGCTACAGTCATATACAGAGCGAAGTGTTATGTGTTATTGCACCCTTTTGATAATTTAATAAGCCTGCATCGCAATTACGCTGCGAGCGGCAAGTTGCTGACCAAAAGGTGAAGCCAGCCCAGCAGCTTTTAAGTTTTTGTGTACACAGACCGAGACGTTTTGTAGGTTTTTTTTTTCCGCAGATGCTGCTTAATGGTTTGTTGGCGCTGGTATAGCGCTGCGCATCTTTGTTTTCTCCACATATGCAATTTATTTTAACACATCGTTAAAGCACAAAAAAAAAATATAAATCTTGACACGCCGGACACTGCAATTATCACCTCTGCATAATCAGCAATTTCAATAACAACAACAACAACAACTGAAAATTGAGCAACAAGATGCCGTCAAACAACGAGAGCAACGCATGCCCCGCGGGTGCAAGCTCGAACTGAAGACGCGACAGCTGCCACAACAGCCTCTCTTAGCTTTCATTTTTGGCACTACCCCGACCCACGCGGCCCAAATACACTCAGAAAAACAAATACTAGTGAGTTTGAACAAGTATAGTTAAGATCAAAAATGCATTTTCAGTTTGTAGCGCTTGCAACAGCGCTTTTCTGCAAGTGTATTTACTGTAGGTAGGCAGTGGCTTTAATAGCTGCCCATTTAGCACCTTGCTGACGCAGCATCTAATTAAACTGCAGTCGAGTGCAGCCCTTTCAGCCAATTTTTATGTTTCGCCGGGCCATCAGGGCTGCTGTGCTGCTGGGTTGATGGGCTGCTCCACTTGATGGCCAACACCAGATTGGCAACAACTACTTGTCATCACCTGCATGGTAAGAAGCAAAAAAAAAAGGAAATATTCATTTAAGGTTTCTACGCGGACTTTCTCAATGGGGGCCCCCACATTATAGCTCAAATTGATGATTATTTTTGATTTTTGCGCCAACAACATCTTGATTAATTGTAATGCGCCAACACTCGCTGACGCCATTGCAGACGCATCTGCAGCTGCTAAGTTTGTAGCCTAATTGAAGTCTTTGTTGGCCACAAAACGTTTCGCATGATACGACTGATGTCCGCTTCAAGCGAACCTCATCACCTAATTATGGGTTTACTCTCCGCAGAAGCCGTAGCAGAGATGTCTACATGCTCCTCCAGATCTCTCTCTCTCTCGCTCTGCCGGTGCGTGCTCCCTTAAGATTGTTTGCATTGGCTGGGAATGGTAGCTGAAAGCTATTCATGTCAATTGCACATCATGCGCTCTTTCATTATGTTTATTTTTATAGGAAATTATATTTAAATGCAATAATTTCGGCACTTTCGAGGGTAGCTTTTGGTTAGCCAGCAGTTGATTAAATTAATTTTAAGGTTGTGTTTGCACAACAAATTATGGAAAAATTCCTTTTTCCAGATTGTTAGACGCAGCTTTCATAATGTAATAATATAGGCAAGGCATGGCTGCAAAAGTGAATATATTTATTTTAATGACTTTAAGGTTCGATAAAAGCAGTTCTTTTGAAAAGCTGTCCTGACCCTACAGGAAGTCTTTGCAGTTTTGATTTTAAAATGAAAATGGAAGGAGAATGGGGAGAATTTTCAACTCTGAATGTAGTCTTTATCTAGAGGTCAAAGCATGATCAAAAATACATGGCTTATGACAATCGATTGATTATTGATCAAGTTAAGACAGTTGAAATATAATATAAGATTTAAGCTGGAACAACTTTAAATGTAGAATTTATTTAAAAGTCAAGCTATAACTATTAATTCCTGGTTCTTTTTAAATCGGTTCATATTTAAGAAAATAATGGCATTTATCAGATTTGTCCTGTACCGAAAGCACTTTTGACTCGAACTAGAAAATTGAGTTTGGATAGCGCTTACAACTTTGACTGGAGTATTAAACTAGATATACAACCGTGATCAAAAAGCACTGATTTTTTGTAATCTTATCACTTTTGACAAAGTGGAAAATTTTGAGTTTTTGTGGCAATAATTTTGATAATTCCAATTTATCTAATTACGTCATTTACAAGGATCCCTGAATTTGACCACTCTGAATGCATTCAGCTAAGCTAGAATTAAGAACGCTTCTTAAGGGAATATCGGAATCCCTTTGATTAACTTGGCCAACTGCTTCGAACTTGTTCAAATTGAAAAACGACGATCTGTTTGCAGCATTGGCCCCACTAAAGTGTGGGCCATAAACAAGTGCGGCCTCCGTCATCTAAATGCAAATGCGCAACAAAATTACTTAAACACGCTCCCCAAGCACCATATGTGGTATGAAGGGAATGCGGGAGGCAGGGGTGTATAGCTAAACGGGTACGATGTGGTTGTGTTAGAGGTCCAACGTTGCGGCACGCTACTGTCTATCAAAGGCTTTTGACTTTGGCAAATTAATCAACGGGCAGACGAGACGAAGACTCAGGGAAGGGTATGGTAGGGAAGGGAGGAGAGCAGAAGTGCAGGGAGGGGAAGTGAATGGCCAGGGGAAGCAGCCGGCGGGCATTGACGAGTAATTCGTATGTCCAAAGCGCCGGCGCAGTGTACAAAAATTCAAAGCAAGTATATCAAGTACATATATACTGTGTGTGTTTGTATGTGTGCCTTTGTTTGTGTGTGTGTGTGCCGGTCACACTTTTGATTTTCTATAATTTGAGGCTTGGTTTGGAACGCTGCTCTGCTCTGCCAGCCGAAAACATGCGCGGTCAGTCGTGTGCGGCGTAAGGCAACCAAATGTATCGAAATGCAACCGACCGATATAATTGCGTTTTTTCGTGAATACACACATACAAACACACGTACACACACACACAATCACACACTTACTATTTTGTACATATGTGTGTATAAACATGTTTGGCCGAGCGACACGCGCAACCAGCCTTTTCTCATATGTAAAGCACATGATTTTCCAATTGGAAAAATTAGTCAAGTGTGTGTGTGTGTGAATTAGATATAAGGTTGAGCGGGGGGGCTGGCAGGGGGTGTGGGAATGGTTTCAATAGCAGCGCACGCGTGGCCAGCGAGCAGCGGCATAAAGGAGGAGTGCGACAAGCGAGGCGCAACCAAAAGCTAAAAGCCAAACCATTGAGACGAACGTTTTGCCTCAGCAATTTATGGCCAAGCGTTCAACAACAAAAATAAAATACAAAAAAAATCACAGTTTAAAAATCAGCTGCCACATTTAAGCACAGCCAGGCTGGCCACACAGGATGCACGGCCTAGTCCATGGCAAATGGTCGACTGGTCGACTAATTGGGGATACGATTCTCGAATTGCTGTTGTCGTTGTTGTTGTTGATGTTTACTTTTTGGAGCCGTCGTCTGTCCATGATTAATGCGCCCGCGACAACGTGTGAGTTCCACCAGTTTGGAGGAAGGGGCAGCAGTCGACAGATGAGAGAAAAACATAAAAATGAAAACGAAACTGTTGCCCACCCAGGTGCACCGTACTTTTTGGCATTGACAACGAGGCAAAGTGGCAGTGTGGCAGTGTGGCAGCTACGAGGGCCAGGTAGCAGGGGCAGCCGGCACAGTCGCACGCCAGACACAGACGACGATTGATGGACTTCACACGTTGCCCCGCTGCCACAAATGATGGGCTATCGCTGTGGCACACATTTGTCTGGGTGTCTGTGGCCTAAAAAGCGGCCTGCAGCGTTGTGTGGGTCGCTCATCAGTCAAATTTGGCTGCAATCGCAATCGCTCTCACCGTGTGGCACAGCCAGACTCGTTCAAGACTCAAGAACTGTTATCTACGGGTTGCCACGAAGCGAGCAGTTCTCTTTCACACTCCAAATTTCATAATTGAATAAGGCCAATTCCAGTTTTTAGATTTGGCAAAATGATCCAACACTTTTCTTATCTGCAAATGGTAAATTTTTTTATTTTCCTTTAATATTTTTTTCCTTTTTTTCATTTTAATAATTTTTAATTGTATATCATTTAATTTTTAACTTTAATAATATTAATTAATAAATAATTATCTAAACTGGAATATATCTGGAATATATTTCAAGAATGCCTTTTGTCAAAACTCCTGTCCATCTCTGCAAAGCGTATTGAAAAACCAAACAAACTGACAAATTTAAGGAAATGCCAGTGAATCTGATTTTCTGCTCAGGGATGCACAATCAACGAAAGGAAAATGCATGTAAATGTTCTTTAGAATTGCTTCAAACATTTTGTTTATTTTAAACACATTTAAACTTTGATTAAATAAAAAAAAGAACTCTTAGTTTAGTATGCAGCAGTTTTAGTATGCAGCCCTGGTCGGCTGTCTGTCTTTCTATCTGATTGCTGACACTTGCACAAGTGATGTGTGGTAGTCATCATCATCATCAGCATCAGCATCAGCATCGTACGACATTGGCGTCCTGCAGTTAGCTGCGCCGATTTCCGCTTGCCTCGGCCTGCGTACAACATGACACTAATTAAGTTTTGTGGTTTGCGTCCCCTCCCCTTGTCCTTGTCCCTAGTCTTTAGTCATTGGCTGGCGTGTGATTTGTGTCGTCTGTTTTGTCGTCTCTCTCGGGTATCTATCTCTCTCTCTCTCTCTCACTCTCTCTGGAGAAGGAGGCCCTTGCAACTTTGCCGACATTTAGTGCCTGGCGAGGCCAGAGCTCATTTTTGGGCATTTTATGTGGCATATTTGTTCTGTGGATATGTAAAAATATTGCTTGGCATGAGTTGTATGTATTGTTGTTGTTGTTGTAGTTGTTGTTGTTGTTGTTGTTGTGTTCGTTTTGTTTGCCACGGCATATTCACTCAATTGCAACTGTGCTGCGGTGGCATGAACGCCAAGTCTGGTAGACCTTAATTCCTTTTTACGGTCATTTTAATATCCATCAAATCGCATCGCTGATTCGCAGCGTTCTACGCTCGTTGGCTTCTCCTACTACCAAACAACAAAACAGCTAACAGCCGCGTTTTAGCATTTTGCTCTGTCGATGTTTCATTCGGCTGATTTGTATGTTTCAGTTTTAGTATATGTGTGATGCGTGTTTTTTATTGTTGCTGTTGCTCTGGCTGTTGCTGTTGCTGTCAGTGGAGCGTTAATAGTAGCACGCTGTTGTTGGTAGTTAGTTAGTTGGCCTGTACTTTAGCATTGCCGACGTTGAAAGCGAGCTCTAAACAGGCAAAATTGCATAAGGTGAGACGAGAGCGAAGGCGATGCCAGCCTAATGATATGACTAAGAGTCTCGGTCGTAGTTGGAATTGGATTTCGAATTGTTGCAAAAAAAAAAGGGTCTACGATCTGAATGACTTGGCAGGCCCAAGCGGCATGAAGTTTTAGGCAATCTCATATCTCTCCCCTTCGCTCTCTCTCTCTTTATTACACATTATCTACTCAAATTCCTTCAAGCTGAAATGATCAAATCATAAACTGACAGTCATTAGTGGAAAACAATTTTCATCAAGTAGAAAAATGGAATGAGAAATGTTTATTTGTTTATTAGCAAGCAAAACTTTATCTCTAACCTCAATTTCAAACTGTTTGAGGTGTTTTTATTATCGGATATTCATAAGTAATAGTAATATGCTTCATATTCTTAAGTTTAATCTTCAATTGCTCAGGGATAGTCAAGCACAAAGCTTCACATCTTCTGCCCCAAAAAGTATGCTAAGGTCATTTGTGAAACTCTCGTTTGAAAGCTGTAACTTTGGCTCAAACACATTTTCCCTTTCGTACTCTTGCTCTCTACATAATAATAGCTCTATAACTGAGAGCGACTTTAGGCCATTCTCTTGCCACGCTCAACTGATTATGCACATGCCCGACTTATCAGCGATCACACGATCCGATTCAGAGCGTAATTGTTGTTGAGGTTTTGAATCAATTAATCATAATTGACAGATTGCTATATAACACACACAAAATTCGTTAACGCTAATAGTTAAAATTATAGTATTTGGGCATGTTTATTCAAAGCACTTAACACATGCCCAAAGCTGTGTAAAATGTGTACTTGTATTTGTTTGAGCCACAAGCGCCGAGTTGGTTGTCGGGGCAGCCAAGCATGAAAGTTTGAGGGCACCTAACCAATTCCGGTGGTGCCAAGCCGCCAAATTGTCGCACCACCCCAAATTTGAATGGAGCGTGTGGCTAGCAGTGTGGAGGTTACTCACTCACTTTGGACTGTTGATCTTGAGCAAAGCGGGCATTGAATAAATTTAAACAAATAAGAAGGCTAAAGTCTAGGAAACCCGGTCTGAAATCACCACCTGCTGAGATATGAGAATTCATTTTCGACTACAACTATTTAACAATAATAAATCAATGTATCGGAAATTGATTTTCGCAAAACAGAGCCGATTATCGGTAAATCAAAGAGACTATATCGACTCAAATGTTGATCCTAATTAAGAATATGTGTACCTTGTGGGGTCAGAGTGGTTTTCTTCTGTCTGTTACATACTTTTGCACATAACATTTACTGGTATAAATATTTTTAGTCAATTAATAATAATATTAGCAAAGCTGGTTCTGTCAATCAACTATTCAAAGCTTAGTTCTATTTCCTATTTATTTTAATTTGTTTATTTCAAGCAAAAGCGGTTTATTTTGAGCTTGTTGCTCAACTATTTTGAATGACTTTATCTGGCTGAACGCTTAAATGAATCACATACATATATATATATTTGTTTACAAAGTTGCCTAACACATCGGCAGTGAAGCAAACCAATTCGAATTCCAACCAACTCTCATTCCCACACTTTTGAAATATTTCGCATAAATGCAGTTAAGAAAAATTAAATAAAAAAAAAAAACCGACAAACAGCAAGAAATTAGCCACAATATGCGAAAAACGCTACAAATGCACTTTGCGGTTTGGCATTTACGAGCCTCACACAAGGGTCTCCTGGCATGGATGCGCGGATTGGCGCGTCTTGGCGCGTCTTGGGGCGTGTGTCCAAGATACCCGAGACCTAAGTGAATATATTCCGCGTCTGGTCGCCATGTGCAAACCCAAAGCCAGCGAATGCAATGTATGCAAATGAATGGAAAAACCGCGTCAAAGCAAAATCGCCGCCAAAATCTTTGTGGCGCATGCAGAACAACAACTTTATAAAGTCTTTGCTCTCTCTATCTCGCTCTAACTCTCTCTCTCTCTCTCTCTCTCTCGCCCTCCCAATGGCTCCTGTTGTCTGTGTCTGCGTCTGCGGCGTGACCGGCTTGTTAGCTGATTAGTTGCCGCCTCTAACAAATAAATTCCATATAACGCCGGCCTGCAGATCTTCCCCAACTCATTCGCAGGCATTAATTAATAACATCCGGCGCCTTAAATCAGAGAAAACCGTTTCCTCAATCCTCCTACAGATTAGACGCAGTTTCAACACTCTATACTCAGCTCAAAAAACCGTCTTCACCTTTGACACCAAGCTCTGATTACAATTTTGGGGGAAAATCCCAATGAGAAAGGAAAGTAAAAAATGATAAAAGCGATAAAAAGTGAGATTTACAGTAAAAATATGATAGACTGTGATGAAACTGTTAAGTAAGATAAGTGTTAATAATAATAATAAAGGATTTCTAATTTTAAGAACGGAACATTTAAAATTCTGTGTGTTTTTTTCTCTGTTTTTTTCTGAGTGTAGACAAGAGATTAAAGGTTAACTGCTAGTTCCTTGTGGTTAGGAATGAAAATGATCTTCCTAGGCATGTTGAGCAGTATTCCTTTCCAGATTTGCTAGTATGGATTAACCAAAATGAAAGTTCTCAAGTTCTCTGCTTTCATCTTGAGCATATTTTCTTCACTGCTGCGCTAATATGCCCGACTGTGCAGGGTATTTTAGAGCTGGCAACCCTTGAAGATAAGAACAAACATTTTTCGGGGCCTGTTTAATTACCACGGCGCGGAGCGAGAAAGATCCGAAAGTCGCTGATGTTGTTGATGGTGGGGCACACACACACATGGTGGTCGCTGGATGTTGGCGGTTGCCGCAGGAACAAACAGTTTATCGCTGGAAATAACATAATTTCGCTTTTGAGAGTTGCTGCTGCAGCAGCGTTGGAAGATGGCCGCAAATCTGCGCCCAAAAATTGAGCAATTTGAAATTCAATCAGTAGCTGGAAGCCAGCGCCTCGAACTGCGCACAGACTGCCACACAGACTCTCGACGCTGGCAAATTATAGTAATTGAGTGCGCCGCGACGCCGGCTGCAAAACTGCCACTGCCACGTCAAACAGCAAACAGCGAGCGGCACATGAATGGACACAACTTGCTGATGCAAGTTGCTCTGGACCTGGCCTGAACCTGCAGCGTGTCTGTTGGCGGTCGCCGCACACGAGGTTGCCTCATTGCAGCCGCAGCCTCAGCAGCCGCAACCAACGCCAATGGTCCAAATATGGAAATGAGCTGCAGCCCCAATACGAAAGATCACACACACACACACACACCCTGAAAGGGCCACCAGCGTTGGAGCATGGAACTGGGCAGTCATCATCCAAGTTGTAGTCACGCAATGAGGCTCATCCTGATTGTGATAGCCTTTTCCTTTTTTTTTTGGTTTTTTAATGCGTTTCTTGAGTTTCTTTTTTTAATATTATCTCCAAGGTCGGTGCTCCGTGTTATAGGATTGCGGTGGGGAGTAGGGGGAAAAACTGGGTCAAGTTTATCAATTCGTTTGCTACCCAGATAGCATTTATCTATTAACGGTTTGTGGACTTCAATTTTTAATTTGAGCAACGATTGCTTTTCAGGGCTCGTCTCTTGTCGGCTTTATCAGTTTATCAGTTAAATGTGTCAGCTTTTTTCTGATATATATATTTTGTCTGTGACCTTGTTGTGTGTACACCGTCTAACAAATTGTTGTTGTTACTTATTGCTCTTCTTTCTCCATTTTTATTTATTTTTATGTGGTTTTCCCTGCCGTTTATTGCCTGCTTTTTTTTTTGTAATTTGGAATTTTTCATTTGTTTATGAGTCGAGTAATTTTAATGGGCGCATGTGTGTCTGTGTGTGTGTGTCTGTGTGTGAATGTGTGTGTACGTGTGTATGTTTTAGTTGGATGTCCGGTTTAAAGTAACAATAACTATAAAATACAAAACCCACAAACTTACGCCCATAAGAATATATAAGTAAAAATTATTTTAAATATTTTTATGAACAAATATTTATATTTATTTATTTACTTAACCCAGATGAAAATCCAATTAACTATTTGACCATCTTAAAGAAATTGAAAAAGGTTCTATAGTCCTGGGGGAACTTTGAAATCTTTTTCTTATTACTCTAGTAGTAAAAAAATGCCCATTGGCTAATATCGCAAATATTTTCACACCCGAGAGCAATATCAATTAAGCAAACGGTTTTCTCAGAGCAGTGGAAGGCAGCCTTTAGATTTATCAACGGCACCTTACACAAAATCGGAAAAAGATGGAGCCCTCTGTCTGTCTTTGACTGGGCCTTTCCATGCCGTTGATGTTTGGGGCGTGAAAATTGACAGCGTAAATTGCGAAAGTCGGCAACGCCAAGAGCGCGATGCGATGGTATGCCGAGGGAATAGAGGAGAGATGTGAAGTGCTTTTGGGTAGATCCACGCCTGAGGATCGGGTGCGAAATGAACAGGAACGGGAACGGGAACGGACTTGGACTTCACACTTTCAAAGTCATTTTAACACATTTCAATTAAAAAGCAACGCCGTCGAGTGTTGAACATGTAAAATTTAATTTAAAAAAATAATACCTTAAAGGATACCGATACCGATACAGATACGGATGCCAACCCAGGCCAGGCAACGGTATCTCGGCACGTAGCTTGTTGTTATTTGGTGTTGGTGCGTTAATTGAAGACCCAGGCCCAGGCTCAGAGCCAGGCACAGGGTTCGTAATGGGAAAAGCTATTAACGGCTTGTCATAACAAGCTACTTCGTTCGGCAACGAGAGACGGCCAACGGGCAATGGCCAACTGCGATTTACGACACATAAATCATTAGCTTAATTGATAACCGGACGCTATTTACGATGACACAAATTAGAATTTGTGCGAACAGTTTATGAGGCACCGTCAGCCCAAACAGATGACTCTCGAGAGATCGATTGGAGACTGGATGTTAATGGAACACATACTGTACTATCTATCGACATCTACACAGACTACGCCTGCCACTTGTCAATCCAACACGGACTGTGTAAATTTTCCATGCCCAAGATAACGTTTTTGAAAGCTTTCCGACATCTTCAAAAGTTTATCACATTTCCAACACCAAAACTGACGAACGAAATAGCACAAGAAGAACAATTTATATATATATGCGTTGCTAGGCGCTGATCAAATTAAATAAAGTGACCAAAAATAATCAAAATTAATTGCCTTTATCAAATGAAAACACTTCACAGAACACGAAACATACAATGCACATTTTTATTGGTCCCAGTTGAAGTCGGCCGACTTGCGGATCACGCACAGATCGTGTGGCAATGCGGGCAACACGTGAAACAGACGCGGAAGGTCGCGTGACAATAACATAATTCATACAGACACACACACACATACACACACACAGACACACAGACAGACAGACACACTCTTAGTATACCGAATTGAGAGGTGGGTTGAGGGGGGACTGGGTTGATAAGAGCACACTAGCGCAATATTACTATGGCTTTTTATAGACCCACCAATCAGACTTTTGTGACTTGCGATCGGCGTGCGGCACTGATAACAAGGTCCAATTCAGCGCTACAACTACCCTAATCAGAAATGCAGTACAGCGCCGTTGTCGTCAAGGCTGAGTCTAACCAAATCGAAGAAGGTCTCGAATAATAATTAACTACACTCGTATATAGTTAAATAGTTTAAATTTATATCATAAATTTCTGAATACTGTTTAAGATTTGTAGAGATGCGATTGCCTAGAGTAAACGCAATTCGTTGTGGCCAGAGTGAACCGCGTTGGACTATCTCAGAGATTTCCAAATGGAAATGAACTAACAAACAAACAAATAAAAATAAAAATTTTGACGTTATGGAAATTTACCCAAACGAAACGCTGGCAGAAATCGCGTCGCCAGTGCAATCAAATCAAGCAAACAAGTGCGATACACTGTTTAGTCAGTCACATGAACCCAGTGCCTCCCCCCTCCCCTTTTAGTTGGATGCAACAGTTCGTGCTGTAAATAATGTCACGGTTTTCATTTCATGTTAAGCCAAGCTGTGCTAAAAACAGCAACAAGTATGTTTCTAGGCTTTGGTCAGGTCTAGGACTGGGGCACATAGCCGACAGCGAAGAACCAGTTTCCAAACGTTGGGAGTGGGAGAGGGTAGCCAGGCAGCTGTGGCAAAAATAGGTATTTGTTTTTATAATGGCATTGACGTCAAACGGCGATTGGTCCATCATCAAAACAATTAAAAAGTCTCAAGATTCCGGAGTCCCCTTTCCGTTTAACCAGGCAACCGGGCAACCGGGCAACTGTGTGAGTTTGTCAGCGATTATATGTTAATTTGCTATAAATATTTATCCCATGCTAAAGAAATTTGTTATTTTATTTACAAGCTAATGTTAAATTCCGTACAATATATTTGAAATCGAAGGGCGACGATATTTCGTGGAATCAATTCGGTATGTATACAACATGTATGTGAGTTGTTTTTCAAAATTTGCCAAAAACCACAGCTTGATGAGTGCTTATGAATATTCATTGGCGCTTCAAATACTCGTCTTTCTTGGCTGGTTGTAGTTGTTTTCAAGTCTCGCCTGCGTCATTCCAATTTTTTTTTTTGGCCTACATTCAAGACTTCAAAAATCCTAAATTTATTTTATACGGAATTTCGGGAATGTTTGGGTTTTTTTTTATGAAACAAAATCGTTTTGGAAGAGATTTAGTCAAGGTCGCTTGCATCTGTCGATTTACTTTTAAATTTCAAATAGATGGCTAAGCCGATAAAAAACCCGTAAATTTAGGCAAATTGAGATTTAAGCTGCGACACGTATTCCGCTGTGAGATGGGTCTACCGACTTCCTGCTTGAGTTGGCATAGTACCTCAATCCCATACGTCCAACAATGCTAATGCCCAAATGGCCAGGCCGTTAGTAAGTTGGTATATATTCATGGCCTGGCGTTGTTGCAACGTGCAAGTCACGCCGAACTCCATAAATTTGGATTTCGCATAAAAATTAGCAATTCGAATGTATAAACGAATATATATATATATATATATAAAAATCTGTTCGGCAAGGGAATATGTCTGGCGCATATTTAAATAGTTGACGACGACGTCGAGAACCAGTTGAAATATTGGACAACAAAAATTTGCTACTTTATGGGCTATGTCGCGTGCATATTTTTCTCAAGCAATAATAAAAAACAAAATAAAATAAATTAGAATAATAATATTAAACAAGTAAGAACGGTTATCACAGGCATGCCAATTATTAAATGCTCTTGCGGAGCGGAGCTAATCTGCTGATATATGTAAAATGTAGTCCGGAATTTCGAATATTATTCAAACAGGTTTGTTTTTTATGTGGCTTCTGTTTCCCGATTGAGTATCTCACATTTGTGTAGTTATATTATTATATTATATTATATTACACATCTTAAAAGCTATCTTTCATCAGCAACATCTTCAATGCGTTACAAACTTGAAAACAAAATTAAAATACCCTAAAAAAAACGTATAAAAAATGTGTATTTGTGTAAAAAAAATCACAGTAAAGAAATATTTTGTGGGTGCACAGGGATTGTGCTGGGGATTGGGGATCGGTGATTGGGCATCGGGTGTGGGTTGGGGAAGGGGCTGAGAACAGGCGACAGGCGACAGTCGGCGCACAAAAATTATTTGAAACTCGTTTCGTGCCGCTGCTTTTATTAATCTTAATGAATGTTAAACACTTTAATCAGAGGAATGGCGACAGACGACAGACGACGGACGATAGGCGCTAGCAGCGGTGATGGTGTTGCGGGCTGGTGGTGCGGGCTGATGGCGCGGGCTGGTGGCGCGGCTGGTGGTGCGGCTAGTGGTGGCGGCACAGCACGCGTCATTTCAAATGTGGTTATTGTTGTACTTGGGCCGTTTTGCTGCTTGGCTTTTTTGTATATTGTAAAAGAACCGCAGCATTTACGTCAATCGCAACGCGTTCATGGTGGCAGTGGGGCAGGGTGGCAAGGGGGCGTTGCCAGGTGCCAAGTGGGAAACGAATGGGGCGGGTACTTTGTTAATTTCGGTAAAGTAGCGTATATACACATGAGCTGCGGGGGGGCTGCGAGGTGTGGGTGCCCCCAATAAGCTTTGTTGTTTTCCCTCAGGTGTCTACTGTCTGCTATCTGACTGGGTTCTCACCCGTCTTCATATTTTCTGTGCTCTGTCTTTATCACTCGATCTTGTCAATATTTGCCAGACACTTGCTCTTGTTTGCTTTATTGCCTTATTGCAAAAAGAAGACACTTCGCAGCAGCGCACTTGTTTTGGAGTCGTTGACGTTGACCCGCCGCAGCAGTTCACACCAAAAAAAAAATCGAAAACTCTGCGAAAATATCAATATTGACATGTTGGCTGTGTTATATTACTCATACGCCTGCTTGGGCTCATTGAATATGATTAGTCAGTGCTCAATGGGAGTCGCTGAATGCAAGTGGTTCACACCAATGCCTAATGCCACGCAGATGTGCAATTTACTTGGAAATCAAGGCCATTTGCATAAATGACCAATGAACAGCAAACAGCAAACAGCAACAGCAACTGCAACTGCAACTGCGACTCAGACTCAGACTTTAGACTCAGTTTCACTCGCAGTTTCAGTTGCAGTCTTCGCCTCTGGGATGGGCTGGCAACGATCTCAATCGCATCTTGGCTGGCCACTGTTGCCCCTTGTATTGGTATTGAGTTGTTATGGCCAACGCCTTTGTTTGCCCTCCGTTGCGTTGTCATTGTCATTGTTGTTGTTGTTGTTGTCAGCGTCGTGTGCGGCTGTTGTTGCTTTTGCTGCTCTTGCTGTTGTTGGTTGCTGTTGCAGTTGCTGCTGTGAGGAGCCGGTTGGGCCTAAATAAACAACGGGTCCCAGAGATCGCAACTGAAAGTGGCTGCACAGTGTGACCAACATAAGTAAAATGTTGGGGCTTGCTTCGATTAAGAGGCTGGTTTTCCAGCAAATATTGTGTTTGCTTAACTTCGCCTAATGTAAACGATTTTATATATATCTGATCATTTTATGATACACTTTTTTTTATTTATAAATATTTGTAAACATATTTTTTTATTTATTTAAAGCTAAACATTGGTTTGATTCCACAGACCACAGTGCTTAAAGACGCCATTGCTGATGCTGCAGCTGTTGTTGTTGTTGTTGCTGCTACAGCAGCTGCCTGGCCCAGCGCAGCAAATTGTACAATTACACAAGGGCTGACTGGAAGCTTGCTGTTGCCGTTGCTGTTGCAATTTGCATTTATGGCGAATCAAAGTGAGACCCTGGCCCAGCATCCTGGCACTGGCTGCCTCTCATAATTGCCAGTGACTTGATGCACGTTAAGCAAGTTAACACCACACAGCTGCTGCTGCTGCTACTGCTGCTGCAAGTTTAATTATTTTGCCTGTTGAATAATGGCCGCTACATTAAATTGCATTAAATTTCACATACGATTTTTGTCGCTACGCTGCTCTTAGCCATGACAACCAGCAAAATGGCCACTAACAGTTGCCTGGCTACTATCATATATATATATATTTATATATGCACATATGCATACATATATATGATATATGTATCATCGTCGATAAGGCGATAAGGTACGCTGCACCATTTGCTGCGTCAATCAATTAACAAGCGACGACAATCATCGAACGCAATTGTTCAATTCTGACGAGGCGCAACTTGAGGCAGGTATGCGGGGGGTGTGTTGGCATTTCTCAGACTGTTGGGTAGGGTCTGGTTTAAATTTTACATGGCAACAGGCGATCGACAGCTTGCTGATTGTATTCTTGTTGTTGTTGTTGTTGCACTCGCTGCATATTTTATTTGTGTTTGCTGTTGTTGCCGCTGTTGCTGCTGCTGGGCTAATTATAGATGAGCACGGCACACTGCGCTTTTTTGCACCCAACACCTCCCCATCCACACCCACTCTCACACAGTCCAAACGGTCGATCGTGCCGTCGGCCTACGTGATTGTGTCTGTGTCACACGACCGGCCGACCGCCAGCCCAAGTCACCCACCCCACCAACCCTCCCCCACCTACTTGGCTGATGTGTTTATATAGGTGCTGATAAGGAAAAAACGCTCGACTCACAGCGAGCACAACAAAATAATTATTGATAAAAGCAACAGTAAGAGCAGCGCATACACAGTACATGTTGCAAACAGCAACAACAACAACAACAACAACAACAAATACTGCAAAACAATTACGACGAAAATGTACAACAAATTCATGGAAAATTTTTCAACAACGCACAGTTCATTGCTTCGTTGCGTTGTGCATGAGTGTGTATGAGTGTGTGTGTGTGTGAGTGTGTGTGTGTGTGCGTGTGTAAATAACAGCCACTGTAACACATTCGTCATGGCACATGCAAAATGGCATGCCCCTATCTAGATAAAAGCACCTTCCCACTTACCGAAGAGGCACAGCAAATCACCTCCTTCCCCGCAATCAGTCTATCAGTCTATCAGCCTATCGCTGTGCTGATAAGCGTTCTGCTTTCTGCTGTCGACATATAATCACAAGCACGAGTTTCGAATCTCATGATGAGAGTCACACTTACCAAGGGGGAGTAGCAGCAGCAGCAGCAGCAGTAGTAGTAGTCGGAGGAGTTGATCACGCATTCACATTCACATTCACACACACATTGAGGGAGGGTGTTTGTTGTGCACGGTTTCTTTTATTTATTGTTTTCATATATAGCGGCACTCGTGCTTATCGTGCGCTCTTTTGATCAATTTTCGCAAGTGTTATTGACTTTACGTTATGGTCGAGTGGGCGCGTCTCTATATGCGATATACTTATCCAAACGGGAGCCAGAAAGTCAGCCAACTGAGAAAATGCAAATCAGTAGTCTCAAGAATATTTTTAAAGGTTATTAGCTGAAATTGAAAAAAAAGAGAAAGCTAAAAGTAATTAGTTGATATTAAAGTCAAGTGAGAATGGTGTTGTTCAGTAAGCTCGCCCACGATATACCCCTGAGCCCAGTAAATCAAATTTGGCACACTCAAATGTAAGCCTTTCAAATTGTGGGCAGTTATCGATTAAATAAAAAACTTGATCTGCCTATGATATGGTGTACGGACAAAACTATAATGAATCGGCTGTTGATCCCAATGAAGCATATGTATCCTTCTTATACTTCCTTCTGGCTGCTGCACAAAACCATTATACCCTTTATACTCTTTTTTATAATAGCAATTTTTAAATTTCTAAGCAACAAGCTTATCAATAATTAATATTCTTAGAAAAATTTGTTAAAAATATTTGTTGATTTTCAAGTAGATTCGCCAAATTGATAACAATTCAAGCTAAACTTTAACTTTTGCCCACAACTGTTGTAAAAAATATCTGTGAAGCTTAACACAACCTTCGCTAAGACGCAGTAAAAAGGAAGTCAGAAACGCTGTAAATGCTATCAGTCATTCCCTAACGATAAGCCTACTGGTATGTGTACCAACTAGAGAGAGAGATAATGAAACCCCCACCAAAGAATTATTTTTTGGGGCGACGAACAGTCCAGACGGGCCTAATGTTCACTGCAACATGTACGTGTGAGCCATAAAATGATTGAAAAATGTTTTGTATATTGATTAGCACAGCAGGCGAGCCGTATAAATTATATTGTAATCCAAATTAGCTAAAAATAAACCATCAATCATGATAGTAAAATGCGATTCAATCTAATCTGATCTGGTAACGGCGTCTAGGTAAACAAAATACTCGGTCCAAACATTGACCACCAAAACCCCATAAATAATCGCGTAATGCCTACACATATATATTATTTAATGGCACCCAATAACCTGCGAAACTGCTTCAAGCCTTATCAAAATTAAATTCACATGTTGACCTTAATACCACACTTGGTTTTCGCTTTGGGGTAGAAACTGGCCCAGTGCCAAAATGTCAGCCCCTAACCTTGCCAATGGTTCCGCATTTGTAAACCAAACCAGTGGCACGCACAGTGAGTCCAAATAGTTGTAGCAGTAAGTCAAAAATATTGGAAAGATATCACTAAAGGGTAAAAAACTAAGATTTGTGCAGTTTTCTTGGTTTAGTAAAGAAATATATCAGTTGGAAAACGAACTGCTTTCAATTGAAATCTCTTTGAGATTTGTAAGACACTGTTTTGTGGTCATGTGGCAATAGTTCCGCATAAGACGAGTGCGTATGCGCAAATAGGGAAGTTGACGACCCTTAAGGCTACGCGTTGAGTAGCTTTGGAAATTTCTGGTGACAAAGCTCAAGGGATTTCTTGATCACCCATTGCCATTAGCTGAGATAAGCAATTAAATAGTTTCCGAGAAAACGGCTACGCTACAGCAACTACAATTGCAAATGAGAGCTCAAGTTGAGATGGGGACCGATGCGGGGGGGTAGAGGTGGGTCTTAGTCAGATAAACACAGATGTCAGGAACCAGTTAGCACACAGATCAACTGCAGCCGCATTAGAAAATAATTCATGCGAATTGTTGT